>MU122211.1:33139-103478 GCA_014904905.1 Wilcoxina mikolae CBS 423.85 | reverse complement strand
CTGCGGGTGTGATGTTGACCATCCATAGTGACAGGTGGCCAACCGCAGATTGCCATGGATATCCTCCGTACCTCGTGCACCTGCTAAGGGACAACCCCTAACACAGAGGAACCACTGGAACCTTTTTTCTGGGACCAACCTAGCGCACCTTCCCCTTGGAACACATACTGCAATCAAGCAGCGGCTAATGGTGGCAGCTTGGCAATTGACAATCCAGTATTCGATTCGTTCTGGACAAAATACAAGGGTATGCACATTGGTTGCGATGAGTGGGATACTTGCTACTGTGAACATAATTGAGGGGAAACACATACAACCATCGTTTGGGCACTCGACGCCTTTCCCACTATCTACGAAGTCGAAGAACATTATCAGGAAGACTTCCGTCCTGATGAAGAGCCGGTGTTATTCGAAGAACCTCTTAATGAAGAACCCAACTATGAGTGGTAGAACGAAACTACACTCAACGACCCATTGTGGCCGACCCATTGTTGAAAGGATGTCTACCAAATGAAAGCATCCCCCCTCAGAAGAGGAACCACCAACCAAAAAACAAAACACCTCCAACGATTTTGTTTACTATGAAACTAAGTATGTACACAAGATCCCCAAAACCAGAATAGGAGAACGACCCGTATACCGGTTCTTTGTGGACCATACGGACAGCGATGGAAAAATACAACAGTTCCCAGTCTGAGCCATGCTGGATTTGGGATCGACATCTTTCACCATATCATCGCAGTGAGCCAAGGTGTTTAAGATACCAGTTGTCAGAAGAAAGAGGCACATTAACACAAAAGATTTTAGTGGTAAGTCAGTTGGTTTACCTAATGTTTATACTATACCTCTTGGTTTAGCATTTGGGAATCATTGCACTCTCAAAACTTTCGAGGTAGTGCCGATGCATGCTGACTATGACCTTCTAATACCTGCATGGTATCTAAAACAACACAAAGTACAGGACACTACGTACAGATGTTTACATTTCACACAATGTAAACTGAAATGTTACAATCACGGACATCTCCATACGAATTGGTAGATTACTTACGATGATCGCATTGCTACAAGAAAAGATGCTATTAACATCGGTGCTTTATGCTTCACAGCAACAAGCATATTAGCAGAAGCATTACCAGAACAGTATCATAAGTGGATGTTACTGTTCGACCCTCACGAAGCTGAAAAGCGATCTCTTTATGGCCCACACAATCACAAGATTCACTTGTAAGTACCCAATTATTAGGTGAAGGTGGGACCTATATATCAGCTTTCTCGGGAAGAAGAAAGGTTGCTCAAGAAGTACATCAACAAAATGATAAGAGAAGGAAAAATACAACCGTCCAAGGGACAAGCTGAAACGCCAATCTTGTTTGTGTCCAAACCAAATAAACGAGGCCTGCGTCTTTGCGTCGATTATCGAAGGCTTAAGGATTTGACGATTAAAGGCAAGACGGCTTAACCATTGATGGATGAATTACAAAGTCGAATGAAAGGAGCAATCTGAGTAACGAAGTTGGATATGAAGTCGGATTATTATCTGATTCGAATGGCTAAGGGATATGAATCGAAGACGGCCTTCAGGACTAAGTTCAGATCATAAGAATACACGGTTATACCATTCGGACTTACCCACACCCCAGCTACGTTCCAACGCTGGATGAACGGCATCCTCCAACACTTTTTAGGTGGGCAAAATGACATTACGATGGTCTACATCGACGACGTTCTCATCGCTACCAAAGGAACCTGCAAGGAACACCGCGAGTATTTAGGCAAGATACTTCCAGTCCTACAAGACAAATATCTGGTGGTGGAAATCCATAAGTGTGAGTTCAACAAACCCGAGGTCGAGTTTTTCGGTTTTTAGTTAGCGGTGAAGGACCTAAGATGGCACCAAGCCGACGCGAAACCATCACGAAATAGCCTATGCCCAAAACCCAGAAAGAGGTACAAATTATTATTGGCCAATGGAATTTTTATCGATGATTCATTAAGGGATTCGCCGATATCGTCGCACCTATAACAGACACTCTCAAGGGCGATGGCAAGAATTTTAAGTTCGGCGAAGCAGCCAAAGCAGCATACTACAAGATATGTATCCTGTTTGCAGCAGCAAACACGTCAATACTTCGACATTAAAAACGATAGACCAGCCATGGTTGAAATGGATGTATCGGACTTTGCAATGGGAGCAGTCTTATCTCAGAAGTTCAATGACGGCAAAATACATCCAGTCGCATTTATATCGAAGAAGTTTTCACCAGCCGAGCTCAATTACCAAAAATACGACAAGGAAATGCTCACCATCGAATATGCATTCAAAACATGGTGATGTTATCTTCAAGAAGCAATACATACAACAACAGTCTTTTCCGATCACATGAACCTCCAATACATCAAAGAAACACAACAGCTCAATTGAAGACAAGCTCGATAGGCAGAAGTATTGCAGGAATCCAATCTTAGGATTGTTTATTGAAAAGGAGTGGCTAACGGAAAAGCCGATGCGTTATCAAGGCACCCAGAGTTCACCCTAAGGGAGGGGGGTACAACTTCGGCAATCTTGTTAGGACCAGAATTTTGGTTAGAAGTTGGATAACGATGGTTGGGAAGAAATTTCTTTGCCAGAAATTTTGGTAAATCAATTAGTTGGATCAGTTAAGGAAAGATTTCAGAAGGAGATTGGTCAGGACGAGGAGTATCGGAAGATACTACGGAAGGTACAAGAGAAGTATCAGACTGTTGATGGGAGATTTGGTATTGACGGAGATGGAATGTTGTGTTGGAAAGGAAGGTTATATGCGGCTGAGGGTTTTCGGAAGGAGGTCCTGCACCAAGAATACAAGTCACGCATCGCTGGACATTTCGGTCGGGAATGTACTCTGGAACTGATTACGAGGAACTTTTACTGGCCCAAACTTGAGGACTATATACGGGAATATTGCAATAAGTGCGATTCTTGTCAACGAACTAAGGAACCATGAAATGCTAAGTACGGTTTACTATACCCGCTCAAACTACCATTTTCACCGTGGACATATATTTCGATTGACTTTATTACTAACTTACTGGAGTCCAACAGCAACAAAAATATCATGGTGGTAGTCGACAGGTTCACCAAAATGGCGCACTTCATTCCTAAAGATAAGCAGGAGTCGTATACGGTCGCAAAGTTATTTCTCAACAACATTTGGAAATACCACCGTATACCACTCAATATTGTTTCAGATCGTGACGTGGTCTTCACAGGTCATTTCCTTGCCAATTTATATCTATACCTTGGAATCAAACGCTTAATGTATATGGCTTTTCATCCACAAACAGACGGTCAGACTGAATGTATTAATCAGACTATCAAACACTTCCTACGTACGTATTGCAACTACATCAGCAAAAACTAATTTTCTTAGCGAGACAGTACGGTACAATCGATACTGTTCTGAATGTTCTAAGTGTCACTGAAACTTGACCCTGTGCTGCAACCCTCACCATACACAATTCGTACTCCAAGCATTTCAAATAGTCGTCGCCAAGTTGGCAACTCACATAAAAACACTCATTGTCAATTTTTAAGGTTCTCGCTTAAGATTTAGTTCCCACTTATCCTGATCTCATGATAATATTACATATTGTTGTACGCAATGCCATATTTTGTCGTCAGAACTCCACATTTCGCACTGCTATGTCTAATATTTACTATTATACAAATTTCTTCCACGTATAAATGTGATTGACTTATTCAATATGCGCAACGACGATTTCAAGTATCCTATCTACTCATACAATAAATTGAATGCATCTAAGTCAATAGTATTATTTAAAAACCATCAACTGTTATCAGGATCAGAAGAAAATGGGAGCATATGAGCTGCACACTGAATCATGTGTAAAGGGATGACATACGTCGATCTAACACCAAAAAGGGATTTTCGATGAAAGCTACCGTCCTCCAAAGGTAATGTAGGTGTCTGATCTCACTGCTCAATAATCACCATCCACGGAACCTCGCGTATTGGGCCTGCAACAATTGTGGTTACAAGGGCCAAAAGTGATGGTTGATTTGACTCCATATCCCCATTGCTGAAAAGACATCGTAATCTCCCTGGAATTCGTCCTCTAGTCGACTTGAACTGTACATGTATTCCATCCCAGTGTAAAACTGTCTCATTTCGGGGAGGCTTATGCTTCCTCCATTGGTTGGTTCCAGTGCATCGTACAATGTGAATCGTCTGCTTGTCGCCTTGAAATGATGTCACTGGAATGGCTGCAGAATCATAACGACTGTATTTTGCGTTTTGTAGACGACGAAATTCTTCATCGTTATCGACATCCCTGGTGTAGTTACCATGTCTTTTGAAACACCATGCGATGTGATTTTGAAGTTCCCCTTTTGGCATTCCACATCAGAATGAGAGGTCTGCTAGAGACTTGATTTCTGGCCGGTAATTTGTTCATCATTGTAAGGACGTACGTCCGTGTACGGCCTCGTATAAGAGTATAAGGATAGATACGGTTGCAAACGGGAATAAACAATATATATCAATTGTACAGTATGTAGGTAAGATAATCGCTAGCGTGCCAAAAGCACTTCGCGAGTTGATTATATATGAAGGGCGGTTACCCGGCCTCGGCAGCCAAGTGCACTTGGGAAGGCCAAGTGCGCTTGAGAGCCAAGTGCGCTTGAGAGCCAAGTGCGCTTGAAAGCCAAGTGCACCTGGTACCGCCATTACAATCATTCCAATTGCTGGAGAGGTGGAAAATAGATTTTGATTTTCATGACATCGTTTTTTGGCGTTGAGATTCAGATCTTTGAATTGGAACACCTCGTTCCGGGCTATCGTGTGCAAAATCTGGAAAGATGGCTCATGGCGGTTTGATTGTCGGACACAAATTTCAAGTCCATCATCAACCTTTCCGGTAGTTCAGAGCTTACATTTGATAATTGCCCTAGCTGACATATGTGATCTGAAAAGTGGTTCAACAGATGCATCTTGACAAAGTTGAAGTCAAACTCATCACTCAAGTGCGATGCTATTTCTGAATCGATTTGAATTTTGTTCTTGTCAATGTGATGACGTTTTGCTGCTGCGGAAAGACGTGACCATGCAGGATCATTCTTGCGCTCATATTGTATATGGATGGCGACCTGCTTTCACAGAGCTTTGGCAACCTTCTTGGTTGACTGTTTGGAACGAAAACGACCATTAACGTCTTTGCGACGATGAAATTTCCTGAGAAAGTTTTCCATATATTTGATTGTCGCATCGGTATGGTTGTGATACTGAGTCATGAGGTGAAAGTAGATGAGGTTTTTGACACAGAGCATGGCAGATTTGAATGGACCTTGCTGCTCCGAAGAAGGATCGAAAAGCATCGTCAGGACAATGGGAACAATAACATTGCCTAACGCTTTCATCTCTTTGCCACTCCATTGTGTCACAGCTGTGTAGGGCTTATTGAATTGTGCAAATCCTGGATAATGTGGCATTATTGACCAAAGATCATTGAATCGGTTAATTCTTTTGTGAAACTCCAACAGTGGCACTATCCACTCCATCAAATGCTTCAGAATACTGAGATAGATAGTGTGTAAAACATTAGGAACGATCAATGTATGCAAAGAAATGTATTTCATATTCCAAAAGACGCCTTCCATCATCGCTACACCTCTTTCCATATGATAATCACATGCATGGTTTTGGTCTTAATTATCGAATCGTGTGGTTTCAATCGTCTTTTGGAAATATAGTCGATAATCACGGCGTGGCGACGTAAATTCATTGCCCTCTCTAACCGACGATTTCGGGGCTTCACACAGCAGGCAACCTGGCTGTTCAATTGCATGGAGGTGAATATTTTCAAAGTAATTTGCCATCCAAGCACAGATGATTGGAAAGCATTGTCGCATTTTTCCATCAGCACAGAGCATGGGTTTTCCTTTCTCGAATACAGTGTCGAGAGGACGAAAAATAATCTCAAAAACCCATTTAAGCACTTCCCGATTGTATTCTTGTTGATCTTTGATGGTGGCTGTTTTCCCACAACCATGGTGATGATGCTTCGGAGGTACTGGAAGCAGTGGGACGACGACACTGGCAAGGCTTGAGAGCTTTGATCGAATTGTAGAATGAATGTTTCCAAGACTGATGTTAATCGGCCATTACCTTTTATCGCCAGGATAGTTGTTCAAATGCGTTTGATCAGAGCTGCAAAAGATCGGAACAATGGTGGATCCGGCAGGCTTTTTCAACTATGAAGATCATTTAATTATATCGATGCGTCGAAGAAATAAAAACTCATACCTGCTTATTGCACTACCAATCGCATGTGTGAACTTCATTGTATACTCTCTCCCACAAGTCATTATAAACCTTGATCGGTGCATATACTATATGCTCTTTAAATGCAGATCGTTGGAGTAGAAATTAGATAGACTCAACATGGTGTCGAAAGTAAAAACGCGTCTTTCTGTCATCGCCTAGCGCTTCTGAATTGACAGGACCTGTATAACTGACTTTACCAGATTTCCATGAGTTAATTCCAAGTGCATAGGTCATTTCATCGATTTTAGTGTACAGAGTATATGCAGATGTGAAGTTCGTATTTACCACCTGAAGCTTCATCACCTCATCGATGGCAACCCTACTCAGTTTGTGCTTGACACACCAGTGTGCGAAACGATATTTTTGCTCACAAGAAAATGGTGTCCATTGTTTGATTTCGTCGTCCAAAATGTCGAAATCACCATCTATTGCCTTTCCAGCCACATGTGAGTCCAATGTCATCGATTGTACTTCATTCGACTTGAAAGTCGGCTGTAGTGGATCCGTGTAGCCATTCTCATCGTCATCACTTGAAGAATCGTCATCGGAAAATTGAAACAGGTCATTTGGATATAGAGATAAATAGTCTGGAAGTAGGATATCATTATCGGCGGTAAATGTGTATCCTTCGTCTGGAATCTGCTTCAGAGGCACGTAATTTACCCTCTCTGAATGGTAACGTCGAAGGTGATTGATGTATGTACCAGTGTAATGGTAAACTTTATTGCAATAAATGCAAAGTGTACAATTAATCGACCCATTGGATATATATTTTCGTCATCGCAAAGACGAGATATGTAGTAGAGAAAATAAGTGCTTATTTTGGGCAAAGATATCCAGTAAAACCCCTAACCTCATGTTTCCTTTTTCGGGGAAAGGGATCCTATCGCACTTTGGCTTCATCCTTACCAGCCGAGTGCAATCATCAATTGTCTTACAGTTATCGCAACTTGGGAGTCAGTAGAAATGCTTTGCATATGATAGATATCAATTCTGCACATCGCGACGATCTCCTTGATACTAATCTCGGCGTTCCCACGGTAGGTAACTGTCCCCTGGATACTGCATTTCGTTCCTGACCTGAACAGGTGGCAAATGGATTTCGACTTGACCGAGTAGTTTCTATGTCATGGCGCGGCAGAATCATTGTGTAGTGTATGGTGGGGAGATAGAGGTCTAATAATTAGATATTCGTCAACGAGACGCCGATTTGAATGTTTGATACATCGACATTGGCATTTGAACGTGGCAATGCCTCAATTCTTTGCCGCTACAGACCAGGATTCCTGAAGTCAACTTCACCTAGTCAGCTCGATTACTATGGGACGACCGAGAAGAACTTTATAATACTCCCATCTTCCGCCTGCCCTCCATTCTGCTTCCCATTACCTTTTCGTCCTTATTCCTCCATATCATCATTACCTTAATCTCATTTCAAGTTGATATCGCCAATGTTCAATTGCATCTTTGCAACCCTTGAAACCCATCGCTATTGTTTTGTATAAATTTAGTACCTATTCTCAACATAAATTCTTTTGCCCTGTTCGAATGATGAACTTCGTCATTGGACATACTAACTTTGTCTAGATGTCGATTCAACAACTCAAAGTATGGGCCGTGGAAAAGGATATCGGGGAATCAAATTGGGCATTGGAAGAATTGGGGCTCTACGAAGGGAAGGAAACAACAGACATGAAGACCAATCACATCAGACAGTCAATTTTTAGCATCGCTTCGAGCCTTGGTATCAGCAGCAAAAAGGAAGTAAGCAAAGCCGAATGGGACGGCATGATCAAACAATGCATCAATTCAATCCCAACTTTAGCTGATCAGAGAATGCGATTTCACCAATGGGAAGCGGATCTTAGGGCCAATAATGTCGATGGAAGAAAATGCAAAATCGCCATTGACGACCTTGCAGAAATGGCCATCAGGAGGAGGAAGGGCAGATCGCCAGTTGAGATTACACCAAAGAGAAAGCGAAATGTCGAATCAGATATGTTCTGCGTTGTGGTGATCACTTTTTTCAATGCTGACAAAATTAGATGGTGATGAGGACCTAACGCCAATCAAGCGTCAACGTCCAATGACCCCTCCTGATGAGGAAGTGTTCAATTATACCATTGTACACGTCGATCCCGTCACGGCACAGAAATACGATGGAGAAATGAACTTCCGATGGCAATGGTCCAATAAGGATGACCTTTCGTTGTTCACAGTGCTTACGAACGTCATCGAGGCTACGATATTGGCCGTTGTAAAGACAGTAAATGAAGGGATGCCTAATCCCTGGCGGAGAATGTGAGAATTGTGGGGCATCAGATGTGATCCGGGTGACGATGAAGGACCGCGAGTTGGAGATGTGGCTCCCATATTTAATGACAATACAACACTTGCATGGCTTCGATCAAATACCAATTTCGAAGTCCGAACACTTTATTGCGTTCTACTGCGAAACGACCAGGTTCGAAATACTCCAATACTTGCGGGAAGGACATTCCTACCACTCGTCGAAATCGTTCCTCAGGAGAAAGAGATGATCGATAACATAGACGAAGAATCTGACGACGAATTGGCATCTTTCAGACCCAGACCTTGCAGCCTTCCACCGTCCCTAGCGAATCTTGTGGTCAGGGATAAACTTATCCAGAGGAGACTTATTCGTCAAAAACAATATTTGACGATTATTCAGAACAGGGGCCGCGCCATTTGGAGTGACGACTATTTACCCCCAGATCCGGAGGAGTAAAGTGTCAATTGGCTGCGCGACCATAAGTATTTGGTCAACCCTCCATCTCCAGGTTCAGAAGCCCATCTGAAGCCTAATGAAAAGCGAAACAAAACCTGAGATGATGGAAATCATCGTTAGCAATTTGCTTCGGGATTTGACTGGGAATGGGTTTTCGCTCAGGTTATAATTTGCTTGGTTTTTGCTTGGGATTTGTTTACTTTTTGTTTCGTTTGGTTTTTGCTTGGGTTTATTTTGGGGTAATTGGATACCAATGGAATAGGTTTTCTTATACAGTGTTTGTGTAGTTTGAATTACGATATTCATTGTCGCCTCGACGTTTTTAATTGTAAGCTTAAATGCTCCAAGATATATCAATTTTTGGTGTCCGTGATTAAGTGTCTGCGCTACACCCAATGGGATTTCAGACGCTATTTGAGATTCACAAGATGATTGCCATTTCAAGCTACCTTGCCGATGTGCTCAAACACTAATGCACTTTCCAAATCTAATTTTGGTTGTCGAAAAGACAAATTCCATGGTCTATACCATAAATGCACACAGCACTCCATTGCCTTTGCCATAAATATGCACCACACTCTGGTGCTCTCAGTGTTTCAACTCTAATCTGATCAGCGGTGTGCAGCCCAATATTCCTGATGACGATTTTCGCTTTTTAGACAAATGAAAATTCAGTAGACTAACCTCTTTTCAAGCGATGGTATGTGTTCTGACGGGAGTGGCCAATATCAGTGGGTTAGTTGGACGGGTAGCTCCGTCCACTATTTTGGTTGATCTACGATAAGAACGTCCATCCGACGACTATTATTGTCTTATCTTTTACAGTTTTCATACACTCTGTATCTGGTTTAGTCTACGCTATTTATATTTCAGTTATTCTTTCGTTATTACACACTCCTTTCCAATCAAATGACTCGTAGGTGCACGCATTCTCCACTTCCATCTAATATAAATCATTGATCATCCAGACAAGACTATGATACCTATAACGAGCTCTCAGCAATTCCTGATACGTACGATTATCGTCTCCTTAATGACGAAAATGCACAATTCTCCTCTCAAAGACGTACTAGCAAGCGCACTGCTCTTCGCAAACTAACTCCTCCTTGCATCCAACCTTATGCCCCGAGTCGATGAGAGGTCCATATTGATATCGATGACAATTATGAGGAGGGGCAAAGTACACCCGAGATTTCTCGGAAGAAGGTATGGACTATGATAATGAGACAACGATTTTCGTATTCTAATCATTATTATAATGCATGACACGTAAGAAAAGGGGTGAGCACTGTGTGGTCTGAAAAGAGTTTTGGGAAGAGTGGAACCTGTTGACAAGGTGACAGGACAAATAGTTGGAGCAGAATACGGTATCCAACAGACACTTTCCGGTGTCGAATCATTGGTTCTTACGGAATTGAAGCCCATCGCCAGCAGATATGCAATATTCAATAATCCTTTCGCCACTAATGCTGTCAAGACCGCCCAGATCCACTCGTGGTGGTATCATTGTGTCACAAAAGTCGATCCGGCAATGAGAAACACCGACCCTCGTCATGCATACATTTCGGTGGTATTTATTTCATCCTCTGTACAATGATTATAGCCTGACACGATATTAAGACCCTTGGCAAGATTACCTCCTCACGCTCTGCAATGGTCTATAAGTGCAAGGAGAAGGTGTATTCTTGTATGGCTTAAGAACAATAGACCAGGATGGAGTCAAACAACACATTGCACACATCCTCAATCGAGACCGATTCACATGCCCTGAGCGGACCAGAACGGGATGTCTTTAAACAATGTTGAAATATGCCATCTAATATATCATTTTAGGATTGAAAGTATCTTTTCATGGCGACCGAAATCGTGGACCTACTTTACGAGACATACTTTGCAGCAGTAAGACAAATGGGAATAAAAGACTGTAGAATGATCGATATGATCAATTCGACGTTCATTGTACTTGCTGCGACCGCGATTCACCATTGCCTTGGAGCATGGAAAACTAGGGAATACAAGGCACCAGCTGAGTTTGGCCCCAGTGGAGGTGTACATCATGAGATTACATTCAATCATATTTGCTTATGAATACTAACTGTTGCTGCATAGTTGTATTTCGTCGTCTCAAAGCCGAGTTCCTTTCTACCTCACCCGAGATTCAAACCAAGACAATTAAAGACGTCAAAATCATGATTCATCGAAGGCAGAGATGGACAGGAGTTGTCGAACTGAATGCATCAATGCGGTACAATGACCAGGAAGTACACGAGGTGAAGTACCTGTCGTATATCCCTGAAGAGATTGTTGATGTTTCCGACAACATATTTCGTTGTATGACCGCCGAAGGTGAAGCTGCACAATCTGCACTCCTATCACGTCGCATACGACATGATATCATCTCCAGTACTGTTGATGTCAGCGGCACCAGCAACACCAACACCAACAATATCAACGACAATTGCAATGACGATTTCAATGTTGCGGACACCGAAATAGTTAGTTCAGAGGATTATGGGATCTTTTACTGCGACATATCTGTCCTCAATGACTGTTGAGAGAGCGAGTGTAGGTATCTGACCGAGAGAATATACATAACGAAGAGTCGACACTTATTTTGGTCTTCACGATATGGTTTTCTGGTTCTTAAGATCATTGTATTTCTTTTTCACAATCATTGTACGGACACATGTAATCTTTAGTATCGTAATTGTCATCGGTCAGTAAGCACTATATAAAATTAAGGGTTTACTGAAACAATATTTGCGACGACCATTTGTGATGTCAACTCGTGAGAATTAACAACAATTATTATCATGAGAATAGATACTAACTTATATCAAATGAACAGTCTTATCAATTTGAGTAAGTTGAGAAAGACTACTATCATGAGTTTGGAAAATTAAGACAGCGTAAGGGATGGCCATACAAAGTAAAAGGGGTTTGATTAAAGCCAATGAAGGCGTATTTCGAACATCTCGATGACGAAGACAAAACTATGGTTTTTCGCCCCAAATGGGGTCGCAACCCCATTTGAGCCCATGCTATTTGACTTCACCAAAGTGTTGACGAAAGTAGCATGGAGAGTTCGTGGAAATAAAAGCACAACCAGAGCTCGTTCATTAAAGAATATCAAAAGCTTCAGAATGTCGTCGCTACGATGCAAGTCGAAGGCCCATTCTCGCCAATCCCCAAATTGTGTTTCTGCCTTCATGGGTGCAGCATGTTGAATAAGCTTAATCAACAACAATCTGATTTTGCTGATGTACAATCAGTCGAACTGGAGCGAAATGTTACCTATGGTCGAATACGCGTACAACAATTCTAAACATGCGGCCACAAAGATAATACCCTTCTAGGCCAACTATGGCTACGAGGCCCGTACGAATTGGCCAAGGAAGTGCAGTTTCGCAATCCTGATTCAGAATTATACGCACATTACAAGGTCGAGGTTTACAGACGGTTAGAAGAGCAACTTGAGACGTCCAAGAATAGGATGAGCGAATACTATGATCAAAAATGATGCTCACCTCCTCAATACAAAGTCAGAGACTTGGTCATGCTTGATAGACCCAACATACGAACCAAACGACAGTGCCACAAGCTTGACGACAAGATGTATGGACCATTCAAGATATCCAAAGTTGGTGGCAACAAACAATGGTGTAAACTCGAACTTCCCAGAGCGTGGATAATACACACGGCTTTCCATGTGGCTCTCCTAGAACCATATCGGGGCGATGCCTCAGAGAGGGAGGTACCACCGATCGAAGCCGATAATGGTGGCTGGACACCAGAGTCGATTGTCGCCAGTAGACCTACAGAGGACGACCACTGAAAACATGTCTTCTTGATTAAATAGACAGGATATTCACACGACGAAAATACTTGGGAATCGTTTGAACATCTTAACGACATCGCACCTGATGTTATTATCGAATACTATGACAAGAATCCAGCGATGGAAAAAGACAAACGATGGAAGAGGACGTCAAAACCAAAGGTACAAAAGAGATGGAAGTTATAAATTTCATTGGTTAAACTCATACCGCGCTGGGTTAGGTGGAGGTTATTATTATGTTAAAGAAAATTTTATTCTGATACCTGTAGTTATGATTTATTATGACACGCTGTCTGAGTGGTATCTATTGTTTGCACACTTTTTATGATGGAGATTCTGTTGAGGTCACCAGAGCTAGAGAGGGAGGTACTGATAGGGGTTTTCCCTTAGCAGGTGCACGAGGTACAGAGGATGTCCATGGCAATCTGCGTTCGGCCACCTGTTACTATGGTTGGTTGATGTTGCACCCGCAGCTATCGCATTGTCTGAGCAACGAAGTCCTTTGCGACATACATGCCTATCCAATACCGAGCCCTGGCAAAGCGGAATGATTAACCTGCACATGGGCAGTGCACCTTCTCGACCGAACAGTGATAGTTATGACACTTAGCTGGCGGATGCATCAGTCTCGAACACTTAGTGTGGTATGCTACTATACACCTAGACTCCCGATAGTTAGAGACGACATGAGTTGCTGAAGCACTATCACACCATTGCGGGAACTCTCGGATCAGCCGTGTATGATAGTTTTGACCAGAACTACTTTACCTTATCAGCAATATGGGACAGCAGGCTAGAGCGGAGTACGCCTCTATACTCTCCAGCAGGTACATGTCAGAGCTCGAGAAGAGGAACTTTACTATGAGAAAAACTATACAGCCTAGGGACTCCATATATTAACTGCACCCCGGTAGATAAATCTACCTGTTGACAGCTTGTATGTGAGTTGACATCCCGAGTAATAGCAGATCGCAGGTACTCTGGTCCGACATATGCTGCAGCCCTGCAATGGAAGTAAAAGCCAGCGAGATGGGAGATACGATACATGGCATAGCAGCGGCTGATTACCGACGCAAGTCTATGAGGGTAAACATATCCCTACAACCCACTATCCGATTTATCATTGAGGCGAGAGATCCAAGAGGAAGTGATGGTTCGATGAACCCATCAGCGGTCGTTGCCGAAACCTGTTTTCTGCGTAAGTATACAAACAAAAAGAAAAGCAAACGGACTTAGTGGCTACGTGGCAAAACCAGGCAGCTTGAAGATAATTTACAGGGATGCCTTGCACTTCAGAAAGTACCGAACGTCAAACGGAAAAGTAGCGCAACCTATCGAGATCGAGTAACCAGCCTAACGATCATAGGCCATAGCTATCTTAGTATAAATGACGAAGTCATAGAGAGTACATAAGTAACTCGCTCTATAAAAGAACTACCTTTGTACCCGCAAAGTAAAACGGCAAGCTCTAGCAGCAATCTACAGTCAGAATACACCAGCGGACAAGACACTAACATATTATTGTTGTTTTTCTACTTCAAGAATATTTACTTTACAATATACTTTATGAATTTTCGAGAACTTGATTCTATTGTCCTCTACACTCATGTCCTTTACGAACGAGCTATTACCCCATACGATTTCCATATTGCGAGTATCTTCATCCAGACATACGATATCAAGTACGAATATTTTCATTGGTTTTATACCAGGGAACTTCCAAGTGAATACCACAACCTACCTGTTGAGGATTACAAAGTTCAGTCCGACTACGAAGACTTCGAAGATTATCTCCAAGATACGTACGACTTTTAAGGAGTAGGCGACCATACTTTGTCAATAAGTATCCCCGTAACATGTACCATCATGGTGACTTCATGGTGAATTAAATGCAAGGAGAAACTCCACCTCTTGTGGCTATCATAAAACTTGAGCTGGTACCATTTATACTGGTCCTAATCAGTAAAAAGCGAAAATGCATTGAAGAAAATACCCAATCTGAACCAAATCAGAAATCTCCAAATTTATTTTAAGTCATAATTTACCCTCACTAACACGACTTATTTAGATATTCCTCACAAAACTCCTAGATCAGCTCCTAAGCATTTTCGAGTTTTTCAGCTGGTTACCAACTGCTGCTGACATGGCTGTAGCCGGTCTACTGAATGAGGTATTGCAGTTTCATTTAGTACCACTTCGAGTCAGGTATGTAGTCAACTTCCCAGTAGTCAGAATCATTATGTATTGTCTGTTGCATTTCAGACTGTGGCTGGCAGACTGTAGGAGGTATATAGTGATTGAGCAAAGAGATATGGAAGATGTTATACTTTCAGATTATATTCGAAAGATCCAATTTGAAAGCATTTTTATTGATTATCTTACTTACTTTTTACAGTCCAATCCGATTGTTATTCAACTTCTTAGACAGTATTGTTATTCAGAAGTAGTGTATTGAAAGCCAACCATATCTACTAGTATAATCTCAGAAAATACCTCTTGGTGGCCGGCAAATTTTGTCTGATAGAATTGAGTCCCCGGTAAGTTCTTGTAGAGAGTTTGATATATCTCCTTCATGCTAGCTGCCATTGAAACTATCTAAATCTCTGAAGTCAGGTTGGATGGTTGCTTTGGAGTCTTCAACTGAATAATCTGGTGGTGATAGTAAGTAGGTCAAAAAGAGATCATCCTCATTGAGACGTGTATCCTGTTATTATATTCAATCTTGGCTAGTGGCGAACGTTCAATTCAGGTATCCTGCTTGTAGTTGCAAAAGGTCCAGAAATTATGCTTCATCCTTTGGTTTGGGCACTTGTTCTGGCTGTACATCTTTAGATATAAGGCTCTCGAGAGTCAATGTTTACTGTTCAAATGGAAACATAATCTCATCAAGAATCAACTTGTAAACTGAGTATCTCAGTCTTTGAAAATGTGGTCAGGTATATCATGCTTGAAAATAATGTGCTCAAAGAATAGCCTGGCCAATTTGAGTGAATCGATATCTTTCTGGTATAGGAGGTACATCACCAAGTTTGTCAGTAAGTCCACAATGATAAGGATGCCTGTCTAGCCGGAAGCAGATGATTCCGGCAAGTCTGTGATGAAGTTCCATATAAAACCTGCCAATGGTCGAGATATTACTTCTGAAGGCATATTGATTCTGTGTGTTGCATGTTGAGGTGCCTTGATCCAGTAGTATATTTTGCAGCCGCCTCTAACATACATTCATACCATCAGCAACAACTCTAGTTTCCGTCAGGAACATCCGAGTGTTCCTTCCCACTTCTGATGGCTGTGACAGAACCTCATACCCTCTGATGGAGAATTATACGCTATCCATCGCCCAGGCAACAGGTTGCATTGCATACTTACCCTGTGGAGGCAATTATACCACATCTCTTATTCTTGCGACATGTCGTATTGTATATTACCCCGTGGATGCTCATCCTCCACACTCGTCGCCCCGGCATCGCGCTTCCTTTACTTTGCGTTAGAAATGCGGTAACGTTTACAGACCATCAGAACGACACCTGGTGTTATTATGGTGATCGCCGTGTAGTCCACAACCGGTCTCAGTTGCTTCCGCCAGTCTGTAAACCAGTGTGCTGAAGCTCTGTCAATATCTAGAACCTAAAATGCAAATATCGGGGGTGTGTAGAACCTACGTGGTTGACAAATCAACTTTGGGACTGACATTGGAACTGACATTGGACTTGGCCGTGGGCTACATTTTAGGTCGTGATCGTGACATAGGGCACGGTTTGGTGTTATGAATTTGTAATGAAGTTCCATGAGATATTCCTAAGGTTAAGTGAAATGATTTGTCTCGCTGAATGTCGTCATGAGATTATCGTGAGATTTTGGTTGATACGTCCAACTTTTTTGTGTATACACACAACGATTCATGCCGCGGTAAATGCCTATAGTTAAAGTCATTTACGCTGTTTAGGACGGGGTATAGGTAATCTGGCCACCACGTCCTAAAAGCAATCGTCGTTATCACCATCACTATCACCGCATTGATTCAGGAGTTATTAGAATGCAGTGAACCACAATGGTCGACGGTTTGGCCATTTACATGGTTCTTTCACCCCACATGTAGCGCGCAGGCTAAGTCACGTACCTGGCAATCTCGAGGCTAAATATCTTTTTTCTTCAGACGCGAAAAGCCTTTCGCTAAACCAACTCCTCCATTTTCACAAACCCATCACTGTCCCGTCTAGGCCCACCCTATATCCTTCTACAAATCCCATCATGCAATATCCTACTTATAAGTACCTGATACAGCATGATACCGGCAATAACAATGTAAAACATTGCCCCTGCAAAATGCGATATATGCATCAGAACAGCCAGAAAAGCCAGAGTTTTATTTTTCGGGTCTGTTTGTCAAAAAATTAATTATTGTGCTATTATGGTCAGGTTAACGGAGCAGGGTAAGGGATCATACTCGAACTGTGACGGATTGTGTCCACATTCACGAATCGTTTTATATAAAACCTGTTGAAAGGCCCAAAACACTGACCAAAAACCAGCCACAAAATAATGTACGTTCGATCGCGTTGCATGCTGTTGCGACCGTCGAAGTTCGTAACGATTTTTATGGTGATATACGGAATTGCTAGTACAAACAGGCAAAAGATCGCAACGATCGCCTTTAGAAGATATGCCATCGTCGTTTTCTAATATAGATTAGATTGGCTCAATTGATGCTTGAATGAGATCGTTCACACTGCCTGGATAAACATTCCGAGAGTTCCTGAGATCGCCATAGGCATATCCAACTACTCCTGCTATCTTCTTATTCACCTCTTCCAGTTGTTCTCTATCGCCTGCTTCCAATCCATGAATGCTTTCTTCGGCGACACGAGCTCTGTTTCTTTGTTCCCTCTTATATTTTACAACGTACATCGATTGATACTATGGGTGACATATACAAGCTAGTAGATTGACGATAGACATTGTGATGTATGGAACAACCGTGAACGTAGATGCAGTATATCCGTATTCGTTAAACTGATGTCTACGGGATTTGTAAAGTTTAAATGCACCATAGACTGTTTGAAAAATGCCCGCACCGATTTTGATCACACTATCCTGGTTTGCGAGTTCCAATCTGGCCGGTTCCGTACCCTGCCTGTTACGGATTGGTGGTTCAACAGTAAAACCAAGCGGTGCTTTGACGAATTTCAGATTTTGATTGCCTAGATACTCTTCCGGCAGGCTCATCCCATTGGGCGTTCTTGGAAATTGACCGTGGATATTCGTGTAGTAGATATTTACATCTACAAGACAAGTATCAGCAGGCCTACACCGCGGAGGAAGCAGTTAGTTATCGCGGAATCCCTGATAAGGTTTACCAGTATACGAACAATCTATAGTTTGTTGGTATTGCCATACACAGCGCCTCAGCCCGTAGCGCTTGATCCAGCGGGGAATTTTTGAACCGAGCTGCGCGTCTGATTGTAATAAGTGCATTCGCTATGCCAGAATACGGGATGAGGACAGCCAAAAATATAGCATGTATGGTTCTCTCTAAATTTGCTCCGGGATGTGTTAAGGCGGTCAAGGCGTGAAGTCCATAATTGAGGAGAATGAATTTCACTATGTCCCCAAAGCTTGCTCCCCTGCAGTATTCGTCGCCTGAACTAGCTGGAAATGTTGAATTTGCCATGATGGTGCTGCCAGTTGTCATTCCTGTCGGTGTTCGTCACCATCGACTTTATATTTCTGCCACCTGAATGTTTCCATCCGGATGCATCCGCTAAATCTGAGGTGACAACATTGAGGTTGTCAGAACGTTACACTCAGTCGACATCCTGGCCACCACGCTGGGAGCGCCTCATGTCCATCAGCAAATGAAATGAGGTTCCACCTCTCTTGCGACCATTATTTTTATTAGAATGTTACCCACCATTTATATTTGGACTGCAGGCTGCAGGTTGGAGCTGGCCTACGGCAACATGCCGAACTTTTGTGTCGTTTGTACAGCGATCAACCTTTGTTGGCAGGCGAGTCCGCGCCTCAGGCAGATCGATTTAGGGTAGTAGAAAGGCTGAGAACCGTCGATTGGCCCAGCTATCCCGGCTCTCCCGACGGAATGCATTACAAGTTGCACAGCACAGCCAATGGCGGACGTTAGAGTTACAGTATCAGATAGATCATGTCAGTGTTATCGCACCCATTTTCGCATTGTCAATATTGTGGGGCGGCGGGTGACCGAAAACATGGCTCAAAACCTCGAGGTCGGGTTTGGCCAAAGCCACCTTTCACTTGCAACACAAATTATTGACCGGCAATAGGGAGAGAAGATAGTTTCGAACATTTCATATATAGATTCCCTCTTGATCGCAGTAACATCCGTGGACATAATTGACCGGCAAAAGCTCTGTTTAGATTTCGGATGTTGTGTGAATTGTGCGGTGCCGTACACTTTTTTACCAGCCTAATCGTTATTGGTGATGGGCCATGGAGCGAGACACAAAACCCGTGGAGCAGCAGAGGAGATAACCTATACCAGAAGTTAGAAGTGACGAAATATTAACCCGTAATTTAATAGGGTGTGGATGCGACTCGAAGCTGACTACATAATGGGACTTGAGCAGATGCTCAGCAACGTCTGATGACTGGGAGCGGCCACGGCGGCCAGGGCAGGCCAATCGCCGGACCTTCCATTGCAGGTTTTGTGAAATAAGAAACGGTCAGACCAGGGCCAAGGCCGAAGCTCATATTCGGTTCAAAACGGGAAACCAAAATATGTGTGGAGTTTATTATTCACACCAGTCCCACTCACACCATACTTGCATAGAAACTCTCGAATAAAGGACAGGTCCCTTATCTTCCCTCTTTCAGCCGGCGGCCAGAGATGACACACGCAGAGAAGGCTCCGTTCTTTACATGCACTTGATCAATCTGCGTGCAATCGACCAATCGTTGCTTAAGCTTGGATGTAATGCCCATGCAGCTAAGCAAATTGTGCATTATTTTCCATTGGTGGGAGCTTATTCAGGTCATCCGTGCAACCAAGGATTAATTACAAGGTATGCGTTGTTTCTGGCTAGTGATATCGGCATACTGCATAACACGGCAGTCATCATCAAGCACTCGTCTTTTTACGCTCACACACTGTTCAATTGTAGAATGCAGACGAAGTCTATTGATTTATCTAAAGGTAGAACCTGTGCCTTATATACATGAGAGAGCCGGAGATCCCGTCGGAGGCCGATGGAGTGGCGGTCGGAGTGGCGATCGGAGTGGCGAGTGGAGGGTGGCGGAGTGGCAGTGGCAAGAGTGAAAATTCATGTACTAGTAGGAGTGTATCGGCTGCTCCGACTACTTCCGACTTCTCTAGACCTGGCTCTAGGCCTTACAGTAACACAGACTGTTACATACAAAGGTGCACTTGCACTTTGTAACTGCTTGCTGCTCCCACACACACATTGTGTAGATAGTCGCGAGGTTCTCTCTCTCCCTCTCATCTGTACACTACACTCACGGTTCGTCCCATCAAGTAACACACACAAAAAGCGACCAAATGACATCTAGCTCGGGATCCGCTACCTCTGAGGCAGCTAAACATACAATATTGAGGCCATATCTTCAGAAACCGGTGATCTATTCATTCGTGCCTCTGAATTCTCAGTCAACCGACGCTTCGCGCAATCTTTCAAAGCTGTTCAGGAGTCGCATTTTCACGGTTTGAACTCCCGGTCCACAATTTTATAGACCTCCATCTTTGTCTGGGTGTGTATATCTATAGATCCGTATCATCAAAGCAATCTGTGCGGTTACGGCAGTGGCTATGTTAGTTGGGTTGTTCTACGCTCTCTCTCAACAAAACGTTCCGACGACCTGCCTGAGCAAGATGTGCTGAAATGAAAGTATGCAAAAATACTGACTGAATGGCGCGATGAAAAGCCGTATGTATCCCCAATCCAACCTAAGTGTAAATAACAAAGGACTCGGGAGTCTGATAGTATGAACTACGCAGGATGGAATCCTTCGAGACCAAGAAATTCAATGTTTTGACATTCGTAAGCTCAGCAGCTCAGGCTCGCAGTTCACAGGCCCAGAAGGAAGTTTATGCCAAGAAGTCATTGCCCAACGGCTCATTCATGTCTTGCGATTACAGGGCTTCAAGTTTGTGCCTACGATTGACCGACGTTCGAGCTAGGAGTATATCCTAGCTTATCTACCGGCTAGTACCATTGTTGTAAAGGGTTTGTGCTTGGTCACATCAGCTGTTGCTTGTATCGGTGCACTATCTCCATGTATCATTTGTTCAAATGGTGCAAGAAGTGGAAGCAGCAGCAGGAGGAACTCTGGAAGGAGTTAAAGAAAGAGTGCGGGTGGCAGAAAAGGCGGCTGATCTCGATGTCGTAGGTTTTTGACAGCGACAAGGCAGTGCAGGCGGTGTTGAACTTTTTACATGACACCGATGTTGGAAAGGTCACGGGGGGTGAGGGAGGGGACGAAGATGAAGGGTAGAGGAGGGTGGAACGAAATAATTAGTTCAAGGGGACGAGGGTAGTGGAAGGGATGCGACTTGGAAACTGCTTGCAGAGGAAGCATCAGGGAAATTGTGTATTTAAATGCCATGGCCGCAAGCGGTCGAATGCAATATGATTGCAAACAAACAAACTATCTCCATGTCATCGGATTAGACGTTTTACAGCGATTCGTCGGTCGACATTGGAGAATATGCGTATGGGTGTCCTCATCGTAGGATGTATCTGGGCGATGGATGAGTGCGTGATGAGACAAGTGTTCAATGGGAATCGATGGTCATATGGTTGGTCTTTAGGACACTACGGAACTTCGAAGATCCACTGGGCCGAAATTTTCATTTTTGTGACTTCCATCCACTTGTTTCTTCAACGCTATTTGATTGAAGGGTCCGTTACCTATCTGGGGTTAGTTGACTTAGCACAGATTGTATGGGCTTTTGGTTTTGGCGCATATAAAGGCTATGATATGTGGATGTACTACGGCCAGGATCTGACGTTTGCTTTTGATATTACAGCAGCATGGACGGGAGGAGTTAGTACTGTCTTGGGAGGATCGAGTACCCATAACGGTTGAGACCGCAGATGATATTTATGTATATGTTTTGCTGAACTGAATTGGCTGGGAGTAATATATTGAAACAGTCAAAGTCCTCACGCCTAGAGCGCCATTTCTTAGCAAAAATAATTATAGATGCCCACAGAAATCGCCGCCTGAGTTTATCAACCAAGATCTTCGACATACTCGTTAGCTGCGTTTTAGCGCATCTCCGGTAGTGCTACAACTGAGAATAATCAGTAGATCAAGAAACAAGACAGCACCTCTTACCCCCGAAATCATTCTCGCAATTAGGCTTTCTAACGCTTCACTGAACCCAGAGAAGGTACCGAGAGTAATTGAGTAGATAGTCAAATCATGAGTGATAACTCAGCTCTAGCTTGGCGAGCGAGTGCCATGATAGATGATCATAGAAAACCCCATCTTAGCTTACGCGTAGTATAACAATGGGCCTATCGGTAAGGCAATACCAATTCTTTTTACCAAACATGTCACAATCTAATTTTTCATGGACATCCATAGCCTTCAGAACAAGGTCGAACGGATCACGTGAGCCACGATGACGATTCTATTATAATTAGGTTTCATTTCACTGTGAAGCTCATCGTTTCAACCATAACCGAGACTCAGGTTCTGGAAGAATTAGGTGGGGCCGACACCAACGTGCGAGAAATTGATACGAGTTCGGAAGGTAGAGAAAAATTACAGTGCGGTTATCTAGGTCATCGGTAAATGAAGGCGGATTGTCACTGTGTACAGGGAAGTAGGTAAGGAAGATGACAGAAATCTGACCCATTGATTGTATTAGAAACTTCAAGCCAGTAAAACAATAGCCAACACACAGCCAACAATATTGTTCAAAAAACCCGTCTAGAAAAGGCTTTACAGGCTTTTGAATGCTTCCTTTTGTAGTCTGAGCGGTCTTTGATCGACTTGTTACAGTGCCTACAAATAACACTTCCTCCATGAACAGACCTTTGGTGCCGGCTGCGATTAGATTGTGTGGAAAACAACTCTGCACACTGTCTGCACCGGAATTGCCGACTGGCTTGCATCACAGGCGTTGGCTCGAAGCAGGCGCCGCTGTGTGATCTACCCAGATTTTCGAAAGAAGACGGGTTGCTCCCGTCGCCAATTCTTCGGTCAGCCGGTGGCAAGGAGGGAAGTCCCTGATAGGAGGTCAAGTGACTGCAGTCAGGACCGCGGTTGGTTCCGAAGCTGAATAAATCTTCGCAGTGATCGATATGGTGTTGGGTGCTACCAAGAGATGCAACGGCGATTTCATCGTCAGACGGTAGCAGTCCCAGCTGATGCAAATAAGAGGTGCAGTCAGCACAGATGTCCAGCACTGCTCCAATTCCGTCATGCTATATCGTATATTAGTCTCCCAGTCTTGTGCTCCATTGGAGAGGTAAGGAAGATTCAAATTACCGGAGCTTGTTCTATCAGCAGCAACTCAACCTCCTGAAGAGTTCTCAACACACCATCATGCACACCGGCAATGATATCCCGAAAGTAGTCCCCTTCGAAGAAGGCAACCGATGCGTCATTGTGTGAAGTATAGGAAGCTGCACAGGATAGGAGTGCATTCGCAATGCTGGATTGTCGGACGATGTTAGGTGGCCGGAAGTGCAGCGGCCACTGACTTGGTCCGGATGTTTGGCTATCTACGGTATCCAGAGTCAGGCACAAGATGGCAAACACTTTATCGGAACGATCGACGCCGAGCCCGCAAGTTTTTCTTCATGTCAAGGAGTTTTTACACCGCCGATGCTAGGAGACGAGATGGAAAATTGAACGGTGTGGCGCTGCAAAAACTCATTGACAAGATGCCATACTTTCGGGCAAACGACGACGCTTCGATCTGATACCGGGAATTTCACTGAGACTTTAGGCGGAGTGTACACTCTTACAACCTCACCCTATGGGGAGAAGTTTGCGCATACGTACAATATCGCAACAAGAAGTGTTCCTAATACTTACACCTGGCCTTTTGAGCCTCAGTTGAGCGGCGCCGGTATGGCCACCTAGGAACACATAGACTGGAACAAACAACGACATCAAAGTGCAAAATCACGTCCAATATTTTTTGGATCATGCTAATTAAAAATCATGGGATTTTTATTGTGTTCTATTGGTATCGCGTAACTACAGAGTTGCCCCGGCAACAGAATAGAAAGCATTACCAGACCACAAGCCTCTATCATGAAAAAACCGCTGAATTGTTTCAATTCAACAGTTCCCACCTTGCATCAGGATGCTGATTTCAGGTGTTGTACGGTTCGGGATGGTATCACAGATCCCAGCGCCCGCCTCGGGATATTTAGTCCCGGGGATACTCCAGTTTTTGTCTCGCCGCCGGGGACAATCCCGTTTTGCGACTTAACGGCAACAGGGTCCGACGGAAACTCCGTTTTCACCTGTCACCGAAGACAATCCATCATACGATAGAACGGGAACGGAATCAAGATCCCGTTTCAATCCCGTGCTGACCATTGCCTGTACAGCTAAACTTCTCCCCTAGTCACGTAGTTTGCAGAAGGTACGGCCCTGGGATCATACCTAAGCTTTGACCTTGAGATACTAAAAATGGATTGTCAGCCTGATGTTAGGAACCCGGAGTATAGTTCTCAAGGAGATAGGGTTCAGGCAACAAGACATGCACTAGTATGTGCGCACGAATCCACTAGGAATCGTCTATACCACCGTATGATGCCCACCAGCGCGATCTTTTGTGATTGCCTCGAGGGCATCAAGTCACGTACCACTTCTTTGCCCAACTTGGAGTTCAAAAGCCTGTTCATAAGAGACTGAGCCCAGCAAAGTGCATGATTCTCTCCTGCCTGTGGTGCATTCTGCCGTAGATTGGAGCTCGGAGTGTACAGCAGGGTTGATTGTAACGTCTCGAAGGGGATCGATCCCGATTTCTGATATCGTATATGACACTTCAGATGGAGTTGAGTGATAAAGAAGCTCCAAGCCCGAATGCAACTGGCTATCGGTGGACATTGCGAGCTGAATGAAGAGATTATCTTGTCACGTTAGCTCCTAACAAAGAGACTCGCGGGAATCGAAATATTGGAGAGTATATCGTACTATTTTAACAAAAAATCGAAAGGTCTGAAAAATAGTTACTGTATTCAGCGGTTGTGTATGAATGTAGCGAGTCATGAAAACATAACTGCAAAGGCGGAAAATATCCGTTTTATGTCCAGATCCTGGAGGTATATATATACAGCAACACGATACTTGCAGCTGAAACAGATAGGAAGGCATGCATCCTGCAGCAAGGCGGCGATATACAGCCGCCAATCCTATTGTTAGACAACCAATTAAACGAATACACCATGTATCGCTGTCGCATGAAACTGTGCCTCTAATGTGCATCGTGTGGTCCGAAAAGGAATAGCGATAGGATTGTTGTGCAACCGTTTTGCCGAAAAACCCCCACGTAGGAGCCTGTCTTGGTTTTTGTCAGAACCCCCCTTCCCAGATCTGTGTTTCAACAATTTTCTGATTTGAATCTGCAAGGTGACTGGCCTGGCATGAAAGAGCGTATTCTGCATTCTGAAAATCATGCATAGGTGATGGGACAACCAGCATTCGTTACCCACCCAGGAGGCTAGAATCCTATTATCGTTGATAAATTCATGTGCGACCGCGACAAAAGAGTATACGTCGGCCGGGGAGTCTTCACCTGTAGTGGGGGTATGAACTACAATTCGCCATCATTAGTGTACTCCCGACCCATAGCTAACCAACACTGTATTCCACATCAAGATTTGCACGCATCCCAAAGGACTCCGTACCATTGATATCATTCTGACAATCTTTGCCCTAGCGTTTGTTCAAGCTTCCCTAAACCACCGATATATCCGCCCGATTCTGTTACGTTTAGAGTTCAGCCTAGCTAGCGTAGAAAGTTAAAGCCAAATTTAACTTCAGTTACCCGTCAGGCCTGCATGAAATCCCCAAAGTTCTTAACACGCCTCCATATAGACTAGGCGGAACAACCGTTCATTCTAGAACTGAGGGGCACGGGACCTCTGAGATGTTGATGTGAGGATATACCAAACCAGAATTACTGCTTCGAGTACTTTGGTTTAAGCCACTTCCATATTAAATTATGGTATGAATCCCTACTGTGGGTAACGGGTAAAATCTTGTTAAATGTAAGGATCGGCAAACGTGTACAATCTTCCAGGTGGTACTGTTAGCTGGAGAGCTCGGCAGACAAGCGCCGACGATGTTTCGTTCCACAGGGACACACATCTTTGGACGCGCTCTCCAGATCTCTGAGCAGCAAAACTCAAACCCGGGTTAGGAGCAAATAGAAACTATAGTTTACGGCGATTTCTAATGAATCATTATTCCAGTTACTCCGCTATGCATCTTACCCCGAGGAATACATAGTAGATCCAAAACATTAACATCGAGACTGCGAGATCTTCGTCAAATTAGCTTCTCATTTAATGGAATTGCAGATTGCAACCATGATCGGCGTGGATAACTCCCATGCAATATCCAACCCATCTTGCCTGAATCGAAAAGATCACATCTGTTCATGGGAAAAATGGACAGACGTCCGGGGTGAACGATTGGAGATTTAATCATTCGTTGTCACTCGTACACAAATCAGTAACGCTGTTACTGATGGGAGGCACCATGTCTATTGGATATAGTAGGCCAAAGTGGATAAAAGTATTAAAATTGTTATGTTTCTCGACATTTAGTTGACATTTGCCAAATTTGCGGGCATGACAAAACGTTAACTGCTTATCAACGTACCTACTCGAGCAGAGGTATCTTTATGTACCTTGACTTGCCAGCATGATGATTGTTCAAAGTTAAGTGCCTATCGACTTACGTCGGTTTACAAGTTCAAGTAAGCTTGTGCAACCAGCCCCCGACCTTGCAACGTTTTGCAGTCGAACCATTGTTTATATAATTGCCTGGAGCCGAGATTGAATTATCACAAAGGCGGGGTCAACTGCCTTAAACTTAGTTCCATATTCTTCGTACTCGAAGTATCACCCGAGCGTTTTCGAAGGAACGACATTTGGGATTGAAAGAATGACGGAGACAACGAATCTGGAGGGAGATCCCAAGGTACGATACGCAGGCGATTTTCCAGCGGTCTTAACCTGATCTTAGTCTTATGTAATGCTATGAATCTCAATTGATTGAATATCCATCATGCAAGCAGACTCTGCAAACCCGCCGCCAACTCATTGTCTCTTACATTCAGCTAACCAATAGCCGGTTTGCAAAATCCTGCTCCCTTTAATGCGTGTTACGGATTTTATCTATCTGTAACCCACCGGCGCATGGTTCTCTCTATTCATCACAAAATAACGTGCTCACGGGAGACGAAAGTGAGTGAGAATATATATATATGAAGTTGGTGATATTTCATTAAGTGATTCCCACATCACATAATACTTCTAACTTCCGTAATGCTGGGCAGAATGGCCATTATCATCTCAGATCACTTATTCGAGACCGTCAACTGGAGCTTGTGATGAGGAACATCCAACCTCCTCTTGCGTCATTGTTCCAACAAGTGTTGGGTATTTTTATCGGTTCCTTCCGCCAGTCTGCAAACTACTGCGTCTAATTTTTCTCAGTGTCTATTATTTAAAATCCTCATATCGGAGGAGTGCAATTCCTGTGTGGTAGACAAATCAACGGTGGAACTGACTGGCAATCTATGAAGGCTCGACTTTGGGAGCCCGTGAAGATTCGGTACTGGGAGCCTTTGACCGCTCGATATGGTGTCTACCAGCCGGTGGCCTTAGTCTGCAGCAACTTTGGCATCATTCTCTCGATGAGTGTGCTATCCTGGCTATGGCATTGGCGGCTAAACGATGACCCCCAAGGGCTTCGATCAAAGAGTGTACATGCAGGCAGGACAACTTCCGCTATAGTTATCTGTAGTGCCCTCCTCCAGACATGTCTTGCAGTACAACTGGGGACCTGCTGTATGATGATGGCTACATTAGCATTCGAACACAAATGGGTACTACTTCAAGACGCCGCAGCGATGTCCATTTATCGCTATTCAGCAAACGCTCCTTATTCCATGATTCTCCCGGTGCTGCGGGGTACCAGGTTAGCCAAAAACCCCATGGGGGTCATTTTATTGGCACTATTGTCATGTATGGCCATTGTTTCACAATTTGTTTCGACGATTTTTGTCTCCGACATGAACTTAGGGTACATTGCTGGGAGAAAACAAAATGTGTCTCTGGGCTTTACACGTGGTGCTCGTAGTACTAGTAATAGTAATCGTCCTAACTTCGCAAATCCACCGGGCCAATTTCCATGGTTCGCAGAGAGGGTTACCAGGGATTTTTCTCTCACCGACAATGCAACGGGTCATGGTATACGTGATACTGGTCCAACTGTAAGAGCACTATTGCCGTTGTCCAGTACCAAGAGGTAATCACTTCTTTATTATGACGGTATTGCACTGTTGGTGGATTCGCACGTAACCTGCATGCCACCGAATCTGGATCAGCTCCACTATACTAGCAATAGCAGTACTAGAAGCCCTATCTTATCTGGATATCTCAGTTCGCCGTTTCTGGAGAAACCTATAGCTTCAGGACAATTAGAGGCGGATGGTTCGTTCGAAAGGAATCAAACCACACTTCCCCCCTTAGAGGTTAACTGCGACATTTCGGGTATCACTGGGAGCTTTCTTTGCCGCGCGTGGCGCACTCTCGACGACAGCTTCGATGACCCACGCTTCCCGCTCAAAAGTGTGTGGCATTAAAACAATGATTGGTGGTTAGCTGTTTACTACATAAACTCAAACTCAGATCCCAATAAAACAACCAGCTTCTACGATGAACTCAGTATCTACAATACCACGTCGTATCGTCAGTACAATGAGAGGGGTTATAAGTTCAACATGACCGAATGGACTTCAAAATCGGTCAGCGGGGCCGGCAATATCACCGCCGATATAACCCTTTGTGTTACAACCTTCAGTGCCGCTTATGGGGTAATCAAGGTTAAAGCAGGTACAAATGTCACAGAACCCCAATATCAGATTCCGCGATCAAATAAGTTGGGGAAAGGTTATCACAATAATGCGAGATTGACACAGGGTCAACTTGTAGCTAGAGCCCTTCGCCATAAGTTAGGTATCTTTAACCTTACGAATTACGAGAGGTACGGAATCGAACCGGGCCGCCAACCCGGAAACTGGGGCGCCAACCCCGTGGGTAAGACCAGGCTATTTGGTACTCCTGGAACCGAGAATGTGAGCCTAGTAATTGATCTGACAAAAATGCATTCAATATATCGATCGCTTTTTCTGGAGACACTAGCGGAAACAAAGACCGCGACTTTGGCGTTTCAGTCTATCTTAACCCTTCTCACGGCGAATGCTTACTACAAAAATGTCGCTAGCAGTGATATGTTTGATACAAACTGTGCAGCCAGTGGTAGTGCCAACAACGATTAGGGGGTTATTTATCGTATGGGGCATTGTCGGACTTCACTTCCTAATGGTGGCAATGGTATCCTGGCTTTTCTTCAAATCTAGCGCGCCCAAGTTCTTAGACCAGGCATGGCAAACAGTAGGCCAACTCCAATGTGGCGACGCCAAAGAATTCCTGGATTACACCCGGGATTTGGGCGACCGAGAAGTTGCCCTCCGCTGCAGCGAAGTTGTCAACTCCCGTCGAAATTTCAAAGAATGCGATTCAATGCGAAACTACAAGCTACATGCAAGGTACGCACTGAAGCCACTTTGGCCGTCCTCGCTAATTAGAGGGGCAGTGGGAGGTAGAAGTCTGACTTCGCGACCTATCCAGCGGAAGAAGACTGCACGGCGTTCTGAGGACTGGGAAGATGACCATATAGACCTGAACCATGATCCAGCAATACAGATTCGACCAACACCGGGCAATACAACTCCGACATGGCCACTCCTCCGGCGGAAAGGGACAGCACATAGCACGGATTTAGATACGGAAGAGGGGAATGAAACAGACTCGGAGGAGGAAGGTGCTGGTGGAGAGGTCTAACTTGCGGGCAAGAATTCTAAAGATTGGGATCCTTAAACATTCTAGGATTTTCACGGTGGACAAATGGGAACATTTTTCAAGGAGCTTTTTCCTACTGGCTGATGGATTGGAATTGGATTTGTAATTTCCATGAGTGTGCACGAAATAGCGGTGAAAAGTTTGCGCGGGAAATGTTGTGTTGGTTACATATTAGAATTTTTCGTTGTGCGCGTGGAGAGTCGAGACTTTTTGTATTTCGAAGATATTTTGTCTTCGCGGGTTATGGGAAATTGTTGGCAATGTTCATTAGTTTAACTACTTATTGGTGAATGCGCTGCTGGCAGGAGACATGATGAGGTCAGCGAGCCTTTGAGACTCCCGAAGCGAGGAGATTTACCACCGCATTTGTGTCCAAAACCACCTCCAACCTTTTACATTCCACCGGAACTACTCTCATCAAATAGGGAGAGAGCCCGCTACATGACGCATCATGCCAGCTCACTCGACATCAGTCTTCAGGACAAAACATTGATCCTTGCTTCGGTCCCCAGTCGATGGTCAATGCTTACCCGTGAGATGTAGTTATGGGTTTCACCGGAATTCATTTGGTTCTTTCTATGCATTCGTAGCCCGCAACGGCGCTTTGTGTTCACTCGATCTATTTGACTTTTAATCCACGTTTTACGGAAGCATCTCAACTCCTCTCTAACCCCCCCACAACGAAATTGTCATGTGAAGAGAAGTGACGCAGTTTGAGAGACAATATATGATAACAATTGCGGACGGGGTTCATCAACGGTCACCCGGATTTGGCTATCTGGTTGTCGAAATGTATGAAATTGCCCCTCTTAAATCCATCTAGCTACGCTCTAAATCCCAAATTTATATCACAAACACACAAAACCGGGCTAATAGAATATCCGAATATCCAAAAGTTTCTGCTGAATGTACTCTAGGTAATGCTAAATCCGGGGCTGGTGGTACTGTACGGGTCCCAGGCGGTTGTCTCGAGATGTAAACGGACTCGGTCGAGCGATATTGTAGACAAAGACCGAATTTTTAATTCACCATCTGTATAACATCGTCGAAAACAATCTTCATGCAGGGAAGTATATAGGTTCCAGTTGAATGGGGGACAGGGGCGGGACAAAGTTAGCTCGCGGGTAAATTCTGAATTTCTGGCGCCGCATCACCGCGGGGATTGGGCTGCAAGGGTGGGCGCATATCGATGTTCAACAGCGTAATTTAGTACTACGCAGATGATTCGGTGATAGCATCTGTGGAGATGTAGTTGAACTAAACGTGCAAACTACACCGTGGATATTTATTCCTTTCCCCTGAAAGTTGTAACTGCTACTTGCTTGGATAATTTGTAAATTCCCGCAAACATCTTTCATCTCATACCTGTTTCCTCCAGCGCGAACATACGCACCGTCACCCCCACACCACTACCACCGCTCCTGACATTATGACCGTGTATCATGTTCACAAACGTACCTTCAAATAAGTCCCAAAGGTCGCATATTCGACCCCTGGGGCTCATAGGCGTCTTTTACTCGTCGTAAATTCACGAAAGCTGTGGACGTACATGGATTACGAGAGTGGGCAAATGAAAGCAACGAATTGGGCGTGCTGCGGCGCTACAAATAAATCGGATACGGTCTGAATTTCCGGCGCCCTACACAACGCCGCATGGGTTTGACCGCAGAGTTGTTATGGCTCTCGAATGACAATACTTATCGATACTGAACTGGATCGAGAGAGCTAGACATCTGCACGTTCTAGCCTCCGATTTATCAGACACATCATTGGGTAAAACCACTAGGACGTACATGGGTTTGTCTCAGTTGAGGCGCCCAGTAACACAAATTGGCCGCTGTCAGCTGTTTATTTGACGACATTCATCTCGCATTGTGCTTTTAGGATAATTGTTATTATCCCAATCAGGTGGTATGTTTTACCCATTTTTGCTTTTGTAGACCGCGTAACCCACGACGCGTAGGCGACAGCAAACGCAACCCATCGTCTGGTGACAAACTGCATGCAGCTGGCTGAAACTAACCGGAGCTAGGAATTTTGATTCGTTTAAACATAATCTGAAGTCTGTCGCCAGAACTTGACCGGGGGATTATGGTACTAGGTTGACATGTGCGACTGGGTTAGCACTACCAATGTGAATAACTGATTTGGCGATTGGGCATCTGTTGCACGACAAAGGACTGACTCAGCAAGCGTTTTCGGAGGTGGTGATATGGAACCGCTGCTGTCGATCTGCGGCACGACAGTGGCATCCTCCTCTGTGGTACGGCAGATTGAAGATTCGTTTCCGGAGTGTGTTTCAACTTATGAGCTCCTTGATGACGTTATTTAATACGGCCAATACTGGCGGACCAACCGAATATTGTGAACCTGCGTGTAGACATGCAGGTGCATAAAACTTCTGAAGTGACCAGCAAGTGGATAGAATAACCGAATCGTCTTGGCTCTACTCTGAAACTCCAATCACTTTTTATGTGCTCTCCCGCTCTCACGCCGCTCGCAGTGCAAAGCTGGAAGCACAAGCAATGGCCGGTAGTCCATGTGTCCTGCACGTATACGCGTAAATACAATAGCACATGAGATAGGTATCCGTTCGGATAAGACGGTAAGCCTAGATACTGACAGCTGTGAACCGACGATTCGAGCGATCTAGATATGCAGGGCTACCGCTCTTGTGCAACGGATTTCGGCACACATATCCGGCATAGAGTTGTCGGAAAGTGAAGATTCAACTGGTTGAGATCGAGACAACCGAACCAAAATGAAACAAGCAATTATAGAAGGTACAAGGCGCGGAGAGGGATATACTCCCAGTTTTGGAACCGGCCAGGTCTGTGTGGCAACAACCTCACCCCATCAAAAATCGACAAATCTTTAAGTGAACCATTGCATTAAGTCCATGAGTATAGATCAGAGAATTTAGAGTTTGGTACGTAAAATATGCAGCTTCGCACGGCGCATCTTTTGGCGGTCTCGGAATGTTAATAGCTCTAAAACTCTTAGGGTTTGAGGATGCTTCGTGCGGACATTGCATGATCACATCCGTAGCTATACTAGTATAATAATGCGGAATACGCGGCTCAATCACCTCCAATCCTTCTGTCTGGACTTCAAACCAGAATGCATGCCATCCGAATTGGAATATTTTCAGCTGTAGAAACAAAAGCACATCATGCATGCTGCAGCATGAAAAAGCAAATTAAAGACAGATAAGCTTTGTTTGTGCGCCCACGGACGATACAAAAAAAATTGCGATCCGAAATCAACTAATACCTATATCATTCTTTTGCTCTCCCATGACGATTGATTTCCCGTCAAAATCTTCCACACAACGCCCTAGCGAACGACCATGGATACCGACAATACCACGACACCGGCGAAGCTACCAACATCTACTGAAACCGAAAAACGAAGTGCCGACCATTTTGAGTGCCCCGTGGAAAAATCTGAATCCTCCAAAAAGAGTCGTTTACCTCTTTGGTCACGGTTGATCCTCGATTTTGTTGTCCTCGCTCTGCTTTGGGCTGCGTATGTTTTGGTGGTAGTGGTCACCGACCGAGAAGGAGTACTAGACGAGAGGAAGAAATATTGGAATAGCGCATTTACAGTAGCAATTCCCATGATTCTTGGATTGGTTACCGTGGTGAGTGGTCTAAATTTACAAACGTGTTTGTAACTTACGAATACAATTAGCGCTCATATAAAGTGATGGCAGCCGTCGTAAGATGGCGGGTTTTGGCTAGCCTGGGGGTTAACCAGACAGAGGTTAGTGTTCCTCTGATGCTAGAACGATATACGCCTGATTATATTACTTACGTACCATCTGCCACAGATCAACTATATCTTGGGATTAGACAGCTATCAAAAAGTCACCTTTCTCGGTTGGCACTGGTTAAACGAAAAAAATTACATAGGGTCATTTCTGTGCTTCCTCTGGGTCTCACTTATGCTGGCATGATATACCCGTTGCCAGTTACCATATGATGGCATCCATTGACGTTATTGATAGATGACAACCGCCGCTACTGCGCTACTTGGTATCACGCAGGATGCGAAAAGTGATGGAGCTCTGCTGTGGCAGCCGGGGAATGTCAATGTTACTCTGCTCGACAATTACTACTTCAATCAAACGAATGCAACCGAACCAAAATTCAGCGATTTGGCCAATGAGCAATATTTGGCGCATGCTTACGGTGACGGTTAGTTCATTGTGCCGATATTTTCGTTAAGATTTGAATGGAAGGTTATAGTATCGCAAAGCTAATATATTATTCGGTGTTGAAAGAGTCTAAAGATCTCTACCTGAATGCACCACTGATTACATCTATTCCTAAAGAGTCAGACCTGGAGCCTAGCTATGGAACAGTTCAAATCTATCAAGTAGATGGAACCGCCGAGTGGAAATATATGGTGAGCTCGTGAAGGTTTAGCATTGAAACCTGTTATATCGACGTCGACCAGCTGCTGACTCTTGTGGTATTGTCTCCAGTTCCAGGACTGGACTCAAGTGGACGGCGAATCACTCCCTTTCGGTGTGCTGTCTGTCATATCCAATCGATCTGTTACGGTAAAGCCCACCTGCCAAGAATATTCCCTAAATTCCTGGGTTATCGGTGGTCTGGACCCAATTCGGAATGAAATATGGAAGCCTGGTAGTGATGAATGGAGTGTATGTTCACGTTTGCCGCTAAGATGTATATCTTGACTGATTTTTGAGTAGATGTTTGGACCAGGAGCAGTGTATGGAATATCTATTCACTTCTAGTTTTGCCAATGCGTGTTAGAATAAGCTAACGAAGTGCTAGAACATTTATGAACCCGGACTACGATCCCCTGGTTGCTCCTCCGAACGGAACAATGGGTTCTTCAGAGAATCTCTGCGGTGGCCCACGGTGCGCTACCATCGGGGTCTATGTGATGTCAACTAATTACCACAACGGCACTGGCGAGTTCTATGAATGTAACATTACCGTGTCAGTGGTGAGTGATCCAGAGAACAATGACCACACCCAAGAGATGAGCGACAAGGTTGCAAGGTTAGCAGCCGGGGCAATTGGGTTGGATGGTGTAGTGTACCGCCCGGGTGACAAATCAGCGGGGATACCTTTGTGGCAGTTTGTTCGGTATAATAATGAGTGAGTACAATCTCCGGGTTTTGGGTTTCGTATTTAAAGGAGAATTTGCTGAGTCAAACGTTGAGTACACATTGGGGGGCGGAGGTAGTCAATGCAAATGATGCCGGGGAGGTCGCACGTTTGGTTGGGGGGTTTGCAGCTGGGAGCATTGCCAACCTTGATGCCAGAAATCCGCGCAAGACGGACCAGCATGGACGACTGGTGCTGATAGGAATCAAGATCTTTCTCAAGGAAAAAGGAAAATGGCTGGTAAGGGCCCTCTCTTGACCAACTGGATCTCTCCGCTATGCATATGCTAACATTACTTATTCGCAGTGGATGATCATTGGCCTCGTCATGGGAGCACACCTTTTCATTCTCATACCCTCAGTTCTCTGCATTAGCTACGGAGTTCGTGATGGAAAACTTTCCTACTGTGACATGGCAAAGCTACTCCATCGTAGGTCAACCCCTAGATATCCTTCCCATGAAAAATTCTAATAGCCGTGCGCACAGCCGTATGCGCAGAAAGTGACAAGAATAAAAAGTTCAAGTACGACAAGGTCGATGGCATAAATGGCAAATTTCGCCCTGTATGACGGGATTTGGATCTTATTTATAAGTAATATCTGGCAGGTGTTCTGTGCGTGAAATATTCTGTTAGCTCTTGTCACAAAATCACAAGTATTATTAGTATTTAAAATGAGAACCTCATCAAATTTCAGCCATTTTAACGACGTTGAAATATCATTGAAAACATATATCCAACGTCCCACGAAGTAACGTAGATCCATCAGAATTAGACTCAACAAGACCATGTCACTGATTGCCACTCGAAAACCGAAATAGATTGGTTGAGAGCCTGAATATATCACGCCGTTGATAATTTATAAAGGTTCTCGAGTATCGACGCACCCTTTTTAGCTTAGGGCATCATATGTGGTAAGACTCTTACCTACAAGAGAAATTAGAAAGCCTTTGTAAAGTCTTTAATTTCCAATTTGTTAACATATACGATAAATATGCAGGCAGTAACTCAATCGGGGGAATATCTTATATCCTGGCCAATACGATAGTCGAAATACAGTGAAAGACATGCAAATACTATCATCCCTGGCAGCTCTTTGACGTCGGATATATTGTCTGAGATTCGGCGGTTGCCAATGTGAAATTGTGAATACAGGATTCTGAGACGATTCGGAGATCTGCAAACCGTAGCTCTGATGCCAGATATCAGGAATGCGAACTCAAAGCTACCGATCAATAGCTTGTTCACTCTTTAAAAGAAAGAATATGAAAATCTCGGGTTTGGGCTCAAGTTCAAACGTTCAAGAGCCGTCTCGAGTCTTCATGAGCTTCTACCGCCATGAGCATAGTCAGCTCGGGCCCCGGCCCTAGGCTCAACTCGAGTCGACCCACCCCATCACTACGAGTCGTGGGTGGTAGGCAATAGCGGTGCTTGCAAGGATATGCTCTAATAGCAGTCGATAATATCACGGATAAGGTGGTCTCTAGTATCGACCATGGTGTTGGAACATGTTGATATGAGTCCCGTGATATTAAATATCAGGTTCACATAGGATCTCAATGGCAGTTCTGTTGTCTTTGGAGTTGTCTTCGCGGTCATTGCACTTATTACAGATGCCGGGAATGTACTTTTGCGGTTATTGTAAGATACCACAAGCATGGCATCAAGGGTTGAGTAACAACGAGTTCTTATTTACTGCACTGCTGGGCAGAAGCTCCACCTCGTCGTCGGTAAAGTTCTATCCTCTTTGTCAATGCTAGTTCACGCTATTGCTGGTCATTGGGAATCGGAGTCACGGCGGCGGTGGCCATCGCAGTTGCCATCTAAGTGTACATAAAAATAGTTGGAAAAATATGAGACCTCAGAGGACTCCCTTTTCTGTGGTCGTGAACGAGACGGTTTTATTTGCGAAGAGCTGTTACCGGTAGGATACATGTAGCTTAGTTGCAAGTGCTCTGTGCTCCAGAGGAGTTTCTAGCCGGTTGTATAGTTGGCAACGGCCAGGTGTTGCCTATGTTTGCAGCCTCGAATATATAACTCTGCATATCCCGAAATGATTATGAGGTCGGACTAACCCTAAGACTTATGATCACGAAAGACCTCACTTCTTCATTCATTTTCCACCGACATACTCTATATAACAAATTATCCTCCTACCTAACTTACTGCCCTCAGTTGCTATTCATCGCCATTTTTTTTGGTAATTTAAACGCGCTTCTTTCTGTGCGTCGCCAGATTCTTCCAATATGTTCCAAAAACGCTAGATCTGAACGAGCGGTCTTTTTGATATTACATACAATTTGTTTCAAACCTCCGCTGATAAACTTATGCAGGAGATCGGCTGGCCCAGAAACTTTCAGCCGCATCTTTCAGCGAATGGCATTTAGTCCTCAACGGCAGACCCTGCATGTACCGCTCATCTGATTGGTACGGGTGAAGCGAAACCGTCGTGTCCTGCACACTCCCACCAACCTTCCGCCGCCGTTGCGGATCTCAAGCCTCATCGAGTTGATCTCTGCGTTAAAAAATACATCAAAATCCCTGCCACGGTGCACATAAATTTCCAGAAGCATCTCCAGAAATGTGGACAGACAAATACATCGTCGTAAATCTCTGCCCATACTATCTAATTGGTGGCGAGCCGTCAATGCAAATGAGGAAGGGCCAGTGTCATACAAACCATCGCAGAATCTATGATACGGAATGATGTCATTGTGCAGCTCCCTGAGGTTGCCACAGTCATTACTCATGCGCAAATTGCTGGTTGCATCGCATTGCATCTCCCGACTTCTGGCCTCCTCCCTTTCGCAGTGTAACCTGAGAAGGCAATCTTCATAACGTCATTTTGGCCCTGTGCGCGTGCCCACCCTCGTTGGTAATCAACAACTGATTACTCCCCCCCTTCACATGTTGAGGACTGCATATATAAAGAAGCACTACGATGGCCTTCTCCTGCGCTTGTGCTTTTTCTTCCCAGACGGCTCTGGTCTGCAGCAACTCCAAAGTCACCACCCACCAGCAGAAACCTTGAAAATAATTAGCGACATTATCAAACAAGAGAGCCGCAAATTCCACTCTCTTGGCCGCCACTTCCACCGCCTCTTATCATCCCCTTCTTAACATCAAGTATAATTTGAACTCCCGCAAAGATGGTCACACAAATCTCGCAGTACGTTTTCTACTTGTTCTCCTCCCTCTCTCGTGGCGGAGACACAAAAACTTGTGTGTCTTTTTAATTACCCTGCTCTCAACCCCGCTAGCAATCACCACGGGCCCGGGTGCGGGAATCAGCCACGTCATGTTCCTTATCTCCGAATATCAAGCGCAACAGGAAAGCACTAACCAAAATGTAACAACAACAGACGCGATCAATTCGTCAATGCGCTGGAAGATGCTGGCGACAAGCTTGTCGTGATTGATTTCTTTGCGACCTGGTGTGGTATGCATATGTCTCCCTGTTCTTCATCATGATCAAACTTATCAAAATTAACCCAACATGTAGGTCCCTGCAAAGTCATCTCACCACAATTCGAGCAGATGTCCAAAGAGTTCGAAAACGTTGCCTTCTACAAACTTGATGTCGACGAGAACCAAGCAGTAGCCGCCGAATACGATGTCCGTGCTATGCCCACATTCCTCTTCTTCAAGAACGGCGAGAAGGTGGAGGACGTCGTTGGTGCCAATCCCAAAAAATTGAGGGTACGTTTTGATCCACTCCAGTATTTTGGTCCGAGCTGTGAGCTTATGTGTCAAAGGCTGCAATTGAGAAAAACTGCGCATAAGAAAGTGATGTGGGAAGTTCGCGTCTGTTGTGTTCTTTCCTGTACTGCAGCAACTGTGTATATTGAATGATTGAGTACACATTTGCAACTTCCCGGCTCACCGCAAATTTCTATATACAAACAAATAATGTGAACTTGTGCAAGAGATACTACAAGCCACAGCTACCACAATTACTCAATGCCAGATCTTCAACACTTGAAATATTATTCCAATGTCTATATATAGAAAAAGTAAGCTATGTCCAGAACATCGCGTGGTGCTTACTCTACTCGCCTTTCTCCGAATAAAACCCCGAAACCATGGAAATCCATGCACGGGTAAAAACGGTCCGTATGCCCGCCAGCCCTACAGGGCCTTAAACGTGGTCACTTGAGATAGACCTGGGTGTCCAGTCTTCGTCCCCCAAAGACCATGGCCCTCGACGGATATTCAAATGATGGGACAACCAGAGCCCTAACCCAGCTAAAGACTAACCAACTTAGGCTAGGGTAGGATTTCAGACCATAACTTTGAAAGTCCTGCGAGTAGATGTTGTAAGCGTGTACTTTGGAACTCTGAACATGCCGTAGAGAAAGAACTGATACCTGCATGATACCGCATAATCGAGGATATTCTTCACGCGGGCAACTTCACTCCGTTAGTTTCAAGATTCATTAAGAAGAATGAGCGAACCTGGCGCCATCAAAGTGCTAATCGTCGCTCTCTCTTTGCTTTTAGCCTTCTTCAACATATCCGCCCTCTTGATTAGCCCCTTTTAGCGTGCGTACTCCCTCAACCTATTCTTCCCTAATGAGAACTGCATTATATTAGACGTCGTCAGACTCCCGGGACATTGCAGTCGATTACTTAGTGTGTGTCTGAGTTCGTTACTACCTGGTCCAGCGTTCAACGTTTTGGGGCAGGCAGAAAGTTCGAAAGATCGTGCCTAGAGCCTCAGATTGGTTGGTTGTGTTGGGAATTGTTGAATTGCGGGACTGCAGATGCGGAGATCTCTGACCTACCGAGTGATACTATGATTCGGTGTGTTGCAATAGATACTTGATTGACTTGAATGTATATGTATCTATCGAGGCTACAAGGCCATATATACAGTAGGCCTACGTACGTATGCATACACTCTCGTCCATAAGCTCGTATTCGTATGCCCTACAGTATGCCCTATAGCCCTACCGAGGCCTGCCCTACAGAGGCTGACCTGTATACATGTAACACGGTGATGAAATCATGATGCGAGTGATAATATGGCGACCAAGCGATGACCAACAGAAACAATATCAGTTGCAACACTGTACCACTCAAACCCAGTTGGTAAATATTCGATCGCAGGGCCTACCTGACTTTATACAGTCCCAAATAGGCCATATCCAGCCTATGGGTTGCCCGCGCGTAGCATAATCACCGACTAGCACTCGGCGGTAATTACTATGTTTTGCAATCTGCCTTCGAATACAGCTACTTTTTAGGAAAATGTAATTTATGGTATTTAGGGTATGAGATGCCACACTGGAATGCGCGTTGGTGAAGTTGGCAGGCACACCCCCGAGTCTTGGGCCAAAAATTGCCAATTTTCAACCGTTGACCAACATCATGGTTACGATAACGTTGTATATCCGGCCCGCAAGGTTACGTGGCATTACCGACAAACTTCTTCGTTGGTACACGTACCTCTGATATGATTTACCTGTTCTCCTATTCTATCCCTCTTATCATTAACAGTATCGTTCCCATGAGAAAACGAACTTCAGGAATAACATAAATATGAGGGAACTATCAACGCATTTAACGATGCTCGGTCGTCTACCAATCATTTCGTTATGACGGAAGTACGCCATTAACGTTTCTACATCGTTGGAAACTTTTAACAGAAGCAAACCCCCCGGTGGAAATATATGGATTTGGGGTTAACTTGCCGGAGCCGGATGATGCTGTGCACCAATGATAGCCGCTTTTTGTTTCGCTGCCGTTTCGAGGAGCAAGCTTGCAAGCTACGAGAAAATCTGGAAATGAGGACATGGTCATGTCAGACATTCCAATCTCTACGTATCGACAACCAAAACTAGTCGTGGGCGTCACCAGTAGTCACTCGTGTGTTCACGGAAAAGTAAGTAAAGTATGCAGGAAAAAATAAAAACCCAAGTCTCTGTTATTGACCAGTTACAGCGTAAAGTGAAGTTCTGGCAATAATAAGACGGCGTTTCAGGATTATAGATGTTCGGCGTGATGTTACAAATGATCAGATCAACCGCCAAAGTGTACTCTATATCTATTAGGTAAGTACTTAACGTTATAACTCTCATCTTCAGTTGTATTGTCTCGTCATACGACACCATAGCATTTTAGCATCAGGTAGGAAGCTACTACGTTAAATATCGTTTGCTCCGAGTCTGTTCGCTGCATAGGTGGGTGGTGTACCCCTGCACATGGCGGTTGGTCGTAGATAAGCACTCGCTCTGAGGCCGCTCCATGGTTGCGCAGAACCAACACCGTGTACTGTTATTGGGAGGCCGATAGCGAGGTCTTTGGCAGATTTATTCCAACATCATTACGTTATATGCGTGGTATGTAGTATGAAATTGCTCTCTTCGTAATCTGGAAACAAGTGCATGTGCAGACATGAGAACTCTGATTTTTCATATCGATCATGAGCGACCCATCGAGGATAACGAATACCACCAGTCCACTTAGGACCGTACCGACGGATACATTCATGGTTCATTTGGATCTTGTGAACCTATACAAGTGCCAGTCTTGGTTTCAAACGACTTTTATCGAGAATGCTGGTCAAATTTTAAAGTGTCTAGAAATTAGGCTAACGCTATCCCGATTTACTATTACTAGTAATGATTAGCGTAAATACTTGGAGACTCTTGTGGTTTGGCACCATATCCTTCTCGATTTACTAGATCGGACTTGACGTCAACCTATATATACTATGGCCAATGCACACAAGTAAAATCTGGAAACCTCATCACGGGATGTGTCCCGTAGCTAATACCATAGGTCCAGTCCTAGACCTCACGAGTCCTGTAGGCTACAGCCGAATACAATAAAAGCGTCGTCGATTCAAATCGACATGTCTTCGTAAAAGCCAACATGAAAGACACTCCCGAGGAGATGGCCAGAGTCGAACGGACCTCGAGAAACAGTGGTACACGGAAACTGCTCAACAAACTTTCTTCGGCCATTCACCTTTTAGATCGGTATACTTCCGTTATAGATACGCTCATACAGTTCAATCCAAAACCATCAGCATTGATATGGGGCGGTGTCAAGCTCATAGTGACAGTAAGTGCCATGCTGTAGAAGTTTATATTCGGTGATGGTCGTGGCTGAGGGAATTGTAGGTGGCAGTCAAATATGCGGCGTTGTTTGAAGCACTCATTGATGTTTTGAGGCGAATTAGTGAAGTTTTTCCAAAGCTGCAGAAGTACGAGGGATTTTTTTCCACCGAAGAACTGCGCAAGATAGTTCTTCTCACCTACAAGGACACTCTGGACATGCTTTCATTTGCTCATAAAACCTTCTCCGCTAGTGGTAAGACTTCCGTTCTAAAAAACCACCCTTGTGGTCGCTTATAGTTGGAGTTATAAGGAATCAAAATGTTTGTCAAGTCTGTTTGCAATCCATTGATAGAAAAAGTTGAGAAAGCCGAGAAGAGACTAGAGAAGCACCTCGATGATGCACATAAGGAAGTGTAGATAGCAAACATGAATGCACAGGAAGAGGAGCGGCGCAAAGCCGATGCCGAGCGGCAATCACAGGAGGATGAGCGGCGAAAGCAGGAGGATGCACGAATGCAGCAAGAGGCTGAACGGCATCAGAATCAAGAAAGATATCTTCGTGATGAGCGCCGGAGAGAACAGGAGCATGAGGGTACTTATCTTCTCAGTTAATTCCGCGTACATGATTAACGTTTATCTCAGAAGAGTAGCGTATAGATATAATGCGATGGCTTTCAAGGGTTGACACCTCCGACGAATACGAACGAGCGCTCAGTCGACATTCTAAAAACCCAGATTCGTGTACTTGGATTCAAGAAAAAGTCGAATATAGACTCTCCCAGGAAGCTGATAATGGAATTCATCGCCTTTGGATTCATTCTGGTCCGGGTACAGGAAAGAGAGTCCTTGCAGGCACTATTATTCGTGATCTGTGCCAAAGGGTTTCAACAGGGCCGGTAGCGTCTACTTTTGCAAGAGTACAAACTCCACAACAGAAGACCCTTTGACAACGCTACGGACAATTTTGTGCCAGCTCCTGGAAAAATCATCAAAACTGCCGAGCTTTATCGTGGAGGAATATAATGTTTCCCGCCGCAGCGGTTACCAGTCAGCACTTTCCTTGCGGACTTCATGAATTAGTGGAGCTTACTCTCAGAACCTTTGACATAACTTACATAGTTGTGGACGGTATAGACGAGGTTGAAGAAAGGGAGTTTCTACTTTATTTTCTAGCAAATGTCGGCGGGCCGCATAATAACGCGAAGGTGCTCGTTACATCTAGAATGGAACCTGATATTATAAAAGAATTGGGAAAGTCAAATTTCCCCCAGATAAAAATAAGACCGTCAGATACGAAGAACGACATATGAGGATATATTTAATTCCCTGACAGGGCTCAATGATGACCAACGGAGACTTGCTATCAATGTCCTCTCAAAGAAGGCAAACAGACTGTGGGTTTTCTCCCGATTTATGGTGTGTGCGATTATAAACTAACTATATTTAGCTTCATTTGGGTTCATTTGGTGCTGGACTTGCTACGAGATATCGCGTTTCCTGACGAACTGTACGAAGCAATTATGACCCTACCGCGTGGTCTTCACCAAATATACTACGCAGTAATGGAAAATATCAATAGGAGGATCGTCGATGCCCCACCTAGTCGTCGCGTTCTAGTCAAGAATATCTTCACCTAGTTGGCTCTCGCGGCGAGGCCACTTCGCCTGACAGTTACAAGAGGCACTTGAAATATGTCTTTCATCCGATATCGCTGTCATTTCGAGTGGGGCAGGCAAAAGTTTTCGTCCATCAGAAACGTCCATCCTGGATATTTGTGGAAACCTTATCGATAAACATAATGACACTGTTAAGCTTCTTCATCATACGACTCGTGAATTTCTGCTGGGAAAAACACACCACCACCACCGGCCTACAGTTGTCGAAGAATATATGGTTTCGGAAGACGCGGGGAACCTATCTATTTCGAAAATTTGCTTGGCTTATCTTACTAATCCCCCTCATCATAATGTCCTTCTGGAGTTGTTGGTTCCCATCTCGGAATATCAGAGGACTTATGATTCACTGTCTATCAGAATTGCCCAGGGAGAACGACTGCGGAAGCAATTGGCATTCTACGAATATGCCTGCCGTCATTGGGCTTTTCATTTTGCTCGCTGCCACAATACCAATGAAAAAAGCACAGACCTGAGCAATATGTTTCAAGCCTTCAGGAACTCCGAAAACTATACTCTGTGGATACAAGCCTGGACTCTTCTTCACCCACGCGGACGAATCCCTCATTCGGGTCAATTCCGAAAACTTAAAAGGCACGGGGCTTTCGCGTCTAATTGGTTGGCACAGTTGGATAAAGACCTGTTCACCCTACATAAACGTGAAAACACAAATCTCATATTACTCGCAGTGTACTTCTCTATGGATTCCAGCAGGTTGGGAAAACGGTTGCAAGATGGAGTGATATCGCTTAGATTTCAACAGCTTGATGATCTGGAGATATCCCAGAACCGAACACGACCATCAACGATGTGTGAGAAAACAATACAGATGGAAACTTTCGACTGATAAAAGTCAGCTAATCTTCGCCAGGGGTGGTAAACACTGGAGCTGCGCAAGGTTGGAAAAATGGAGTATAAATGAACTTGAGCCTCGGCAACTGTCTAGAAATTTTATTTGGAGAGCGCATGTGGTGCGCAAGGACTTCGCATGGTAAGGGTCGTGCGGGATATTGATTGATGATAGGCTTGAATATGTTCTCAACGGCAACACCATTGTATCAATCACATCCCAGGAGCAGCTTCAACTTCCACCATGGCCGGAAATATACAACTACAATGGCAGGAACCCAATCCATGGCTCTCAGACCAAAACAGACTAAGAAAGAATTGCATTAGATCATACAATTTGGCATACACCAGAGCTCTCGGGACGAACTGAAGGAAGGGATTGTTATTCGGATAGGGACAAGCCGTCTCACTTATACCGTTCGTCATTGCTTCCTTCCTAGTGCTCGGAAATTTCATAACTGGGATGCGCAATTTTGTCAATCACAGTCGCTTGTAGCTATTTTTCTTCTCACCCAGGTCAAACCACACCACAGCTGGGAACCAGTCATTCATATTTTTGATCACAGCAAAGATCAAACTGCGAAATTTTCGAATCAATTCCCGTACATGAACTCTAGATTCGTTGTAGATTCCGGGCTCTCGGATTTGTCCTCGAGAAAAGACACAAATCCCGAAACAGGAGTGATTGATTGCTGCGTATCCTCTATCCGGAAGAAAAATTTGATTTTGGATAAAATCCGGAATAAAATTTCCAGACAGAGGAAAATTTGTGGAGATCAGATACGACACGTGCACTGGAAGGATAACGTTTGCTGGAGTTCAACATCGTACTGCTTAAGATTCCATGAATGTTTTCCCCGAGAGATTCGAAAAGTGTTACAGGCACGATGTAATCCTTCTATCTACCACAGTGGGTTATTTAGACAGAAAGAGTGGATAATTTTAGGGTGATTCTGGTTTAGCAATGATGGTGGTAGTGGTGGTGGCAGAAGTCGTGAACACGGTGTTGTGTTAAAGTTGCCTCATTGACGTCCTTAAATCATATAAAGCGCCTGTTTCGCGCTCCGGTTTTCAGGCTTGTCTTTGATGACAAGTGGACACCAGTTGCAGTTACAGCGGCGCAGGAAACGAAACAGTACTGAAACGAAGAGTCTATTTGAACAAAAAGTTCCTCTTAGGAAGATCTAACCTGTGCAACAAAGCTGGTCAAACCTGCCCTCATATTCTTCGGGCTTTTCGCGCTCCTAGCAGCCTCACAATTAGTTCGTTCCTCGCAAGCGGGGGAGAGGCTAGAAACGAGAAAATCTTCGAGGATGTGGCTGCGCTGCTGGCTTCCCTTGGCCAAGTAAAATGTTTTATTCATTGCGACGTCCGTTGAATACGTGCACGAGTTAGCTTCTCTCACGCTGAAGAAAAGAGCCATGAAGTTCAGAGTTCTTGCAATGCTAACCCACCTATTTAGCTATGCCAGCAGAAATGCTCCTGGCTGGGGGAATTTCGGGCAATGGCGCGCTCAAAATGCCTCCGCCTCTCGCCTTCTACTGGAGGCTTCGTCACCAGAAACTTCATGGCATGCCGCCGCGGCGGTTACGACACCAAAGTACAAAAATGGCTTTGGGATTGATAATTCAAATATCATTCCGCAGAGCTAAAGCGTGTGGTGGAATTTTTTCAAAAAGTCAGGTAACGGTTGTAGCGGGTTACAGAATGCCCATAGTAGATCCCTGCGATCGACGAGTATTTGGACTTTCCCGAGATGTTCAAGGTGCAATCGTCAGGGACCGGAGATCCTGGGCTGGGTGTCAATTGCTACGAGGGATAATCCTTATCTGTCTGTACCGGGAGTTTCAGTACAATTGGACGGTGGGAAGAGGGCGAGAGAGTTGAAGGGTTGCATGTGAGGTTGGGAGATGTCTGGCCACAAAATCAGGTCGGAAAATTAGCGGTGGGGCCAGGTGAAACGGTAAGACGCATGACCAAACAGAAGATGTATATTTGACGGTACTTGGAAAAGAGAAGGGCCTAGGACTAGTATTTTTGGATTTCTGTTATTTTGGTAGATTCGTTCAAAAAATGAAGCAAAACAAAAATCGAGGCTATGCATATGGTGTGAGTACATACAATCTAACTGAAGATTTCACTGTGAGGTTAGAAGAAGATGATTGAGTCAGGTGCAAGCACTTTCACATATGCACAGTTATCAAATTTGATACCCAATATCACAATGAGGCGAAACCTTGAAACTGGAGAGTTTCACGTAGGCTTTCCCCACGGAAATCTAGAGACCGGTCACAGCCACAGCTTTCATATTTCATGCTCCAATCTTAGTCTCTGTGAATTGGCTGGCACCTAGTCTGGTGGAGCGAATGGAGATCTCAGTGGCCTGCCTGTTGATCGCATATCGCCACTAGGTGCCCTATATGACGTACCAATAAATCCGAGGTAACCAAGCGTATAGAATAGCTAATAACTCATGAACGAGGTATCAAAGATACGAAGGCATGTTTTCGAATGTAAATAGAAACATGGGTAACAAATAACGCGATATCGACGATGGATAGACAACAGAATGAGCCCGAGATATCTGATTAACCTTCAGTTCCTCACTCAACTACTCCAGGCGATAGTTGCCCTCTATAAGCCATGTTGAATTTTTGAATTGTTTTCGCCCCTCTTAGTAAATTTCCCGCCAACGTGTATTCCATGACCATCGGTTCGGACATGCCCGAGCTGCCTCAGTGTATGTCTAAAATTGAATCTACTATCATGCCACCACTTTCATTGGTTTATTCAGCGGTTGACCAGAGCCAATAGGATGATTTTTTAAACATTACCAAAAGGGGATTGGCCCCGATATGGGGTCTCCGAAAGGTAGATCCGGCAATAAAAATCGGTCGCGGAGGATGTGAATGCACAAATACGGGGTACAAACAGAAAGTCACAATACTTGAAACGTGGGGCAAGTGGAGATAGACAACCTGATAGGCTGGGTAGATCTATTTGTGGCAAGAACGCTTCCAGACTTTCACAACTTTACGCGCGATCTTCCACCTGCGTCAAACCCCCACTGCTGTTCTATTGAGGTTGTGACTGAGTCCTCGCCGTGGGAACCCTGTTTCTTGAGTTGTTTCGGCCGCAAAAGCTTGATACGAGGCTCTGTTTTTGGCGCCCATGTACGATATCCGTTAACCGCGCTGTAAGCACTGCCATATTTTTCATGCAATCGAGTCAGTAAGATCAGAGGAGAAAGAGTAGCCAATGAGAGAGACTGGAGGAATAATTCCGAGAGTTAGGGTTCGCCCATGTTAGCCGTATCGGACCGTCAATGATGGAGGATGCACTACATACGATAATAAAAATTCCGGTTGGTTGCACTTCTATCAGCGCCACAACCCTCGGGCCGACCAATAGACACCGGCGATTACCACAATACCATCAGCAGTGGTGAGTGTTCTAATATTTATATTGAACCAGCGAAGTAGTGCACCGTATTATCTGTCGTGGTACCGTATGTACTCGAATAAAAGGTACGAGGTTAGCGCGTTATTTCCAGGTATTGGCACACTGTATTGGGTAAAGTACCTTCTTTAACGGGTAATTTAAAACGCTTGTGAGACTTTTAATTTCCGATAATTTGCCATATATAGTAATTATTTAGTCGCTAACCCAATCAGGGGCGTACCTTTTTTCCGAGTGCCTACGGTAGACCAACTGACAGCTGTGGTTCGGTGACTTGGCCGGGAATGTTGGTACTGCCGACATAAACCATATACCTTGGTAATTTTATCATCGTAAAACAAGTAGATTTTTGTCTCGCAGCCGTTGTAGGAGGTGTTGGTAATGTAATAAGCAGCTTGTATCAGCTTGACATCTCCTGGGACTTTGATACCCTTCGGTCTTAGTACTCTAGAACCTTGCTCTGTTGGTTACAGGAGAGCACCGCCTTCAGATACACCTCGCAAGTTCTTTATTACCTTGTAGCGCCGCAGTAGCATATGGATCCCGATATAATGAGAGACTCGGAATCGCCTTGAGACGGTGAAGTCACATGGAAGAAAGCACGACTGGGAAAACCAGTCAATGAAAGAAACCCAGAAGTGGGTCTGCTGTACTTGGATAGTAGCGACTGAATACTGATTGGTGTATGGTCGCACCGCAGATGTGCTGGATTTTGCGGCTGAGAACACAAGACAGAATAATTATATCGTGGTGATACAAGACATTGGTTTGGCTACCAGTTTAACGTGAGATTGCTATAGTCGCTGCATTCTATGCTATCGTTGGTCGGTGTTCGTTGTAGCACAACAAAATAGGTTCACGAGAAGGGCTGCATGCAGGTAGCCTTACTATTCATGATGCAGGTACCACTGGAGTAGATACGACACCCAACATTGGAGGAAAAGCTGTGTTGCTTGCTGCTGCCTGGAACCGAAGTTTCATCGCCACAATAGTTGAATATAGGTTGCATCTAATTTATCTCAGGTGTGTAGGCAGAATGGTCTTCGGGAATGTGTTATATGATATGGTCCTTGGGAGGATTGGTGTCCTGTGCAGAATTTCTTCACCCAAATCCATACATTCGTTCTTCTTTTGATTAGTACTTTCATTCATTCTGTTCCATGATCGATACTGCCTCGAAGCCCGGTAGCTGGCCTACAAGTCGTTCAGGTATTTGCCCGCTTTGCAAGCTACACACCCAATTGATACTGACTTAGTATGTCGTAATGAGAAGGAAGTGGATATCGACCTAAAACTCTGCATCCATTAACACTCGGAGGGTTTGATTGTATCTGCATCGGGTTAATTGCTGCGCTCGAGTGCTGTGTTCGTTCAGGGCTGGCCAACGAACATCTTAACATACACATAAAACGATATTTCAAGCCGTCAACATCCTACAGGTACAACGGCGACCTCTACTCCTTCATTACAACAACTGGCCCGCGGACGCTTGTATCCACTGGTGGTTCCACAATCATTTTAACGCCTTCGACTACCGTTCCCGACATCCTGATTACCGCCACTGCAACTACCACCCGTAAGCTGCCGGAACATGGGGTTGCAAATACTGATCCATACACATCATCCAACGATTTCCGCGAGTCAACTATATACGCTCCGAGGCGAAAAGCTACTAATAGTGATCCATACACATCATCCAACGATTACCGCGGAAGGGACAAATATGCTACTACGGTCCGCTATCAGCCCGAAGGGCACGACTCTGACCTCGTAGCAACTGATCCAAACCGCGAGACCAACAACCCCATTACCGCAAAGGCCATATTCCTTCCCGACAACCACCACAAAGTCAACACCGGGTATCGCAAGTCAACTATATACGCTCCGAGGCGAACTAATCCACACACATCTGCCAACCATTACCGCGGGCCAACTATATACGCTCCGAGGCGAAAAGGTGACGTTCAGTACCATCACCCAACAGTATACGCCCCTCGAAGGCACAAGTATCAGTACTACACCGTTAGCAAGAGGTCGCATGGCGACACTACCATAAAAACCACGGTATATGTCACAAAGATACTGTAGCAACCCATAACTCTTTTCCAGCAGTCAAACTCTTTGGGCTTCGCTGACTAGAAGGGATTCATGGTTAGGAACACCGCACCTACACCTCCACCCTCGAGTATATTCGGGGCATTCATGTTGCAGTTTGTGAGCAACACCAAGCTGTATACTGCCAGCAGACTTTCATTGCCAGGTCAACGCAACTCTTCCGGCAAGCAGACATATACTTCGCTTGTTAATGCTCAAATCCACACACCCAACCCCTCAAACGCTAACGGTAACCGTGACACTGCTACCGCACCCATTTCCTTCCACCCCACCCCAGAACCCACTTCCCTGGGCACCCCAGCTGCAGATCTCCAACCCGCATCATCCTTCATCTCATCAACCGATGCCAAAATTTTCAGTGGCCACTACCTCCCTATCCTCCTGGCAGTTCTACTGTCCCTTTCCTGGCGCATAATTGATACCGATCTACGGCGGTTGGAGCCTTTCTACCAGCTTTCCCAAACATCAGGCACAACACTCACCGAGAACCTTCTATTCACGCCACTTTACATTCTCCCGGTTCACGCAGTTCGTCGTCGACAATGGTCCATCCTCCTCAGTGCCATGATTTACTCTCCCCTCCTGACACTTATACAAGTCCTCGCCACCGCATCCGTGTTCATAACAACTCCGGAACACTGCGATGCCTTTGCTTCAACACGTACCTGTGGTGACCCAGCGGCACTCCGTCGCACGAATGCTGGAGGGTGTACTAGCCTGTGTAGTGATCGCAGTGCTGGCTATTATATGGCTGCAGAGTAAACGGAAGTGTTTGCTGAGAGCAGAACCGTGGAGTATCGCTGGGTTATCTACGTTGATGGCGGATGGTACGGTGGTGGAAGGTGAAGAGCGCCTGGTGGAAGGGTATAGATACCATCTGGTGGAGTGGACACATAACGAAGATCACTACCTAGCTATCGAAAGTGCTCAGGACACAGAACCCGATATGGTTATTTCTCATTCTAAGCCGGATCAAATTTCACCATGGATACTTTTTGCATTCACATTATTCATGTGCGGAATTCTTGGGCTGATCCTAGCATACCGCTTCACCTCCGACAGCTTGATCGAGCCTTTCATGAGTGGACAGAGCCTCGGCGTAAAAATGTTCTTTGTTGCGCTCGGTATAGTAATACGATCTGGTTGGGACCCGATCGAACGAGGTAAATCCCATTTTTTTGTCTTATACACAGCTACTGATATGATAACAGAAGCACGCCACCTCGAAGTATTCTATAACCTGCTGCAACGTCACCAACCTGTGTCCACACTCCTCATCGATGAGCCTCGAACCTTTCCTATGGTCTCACAAATATCTGCGCTTCTACATGGCCGAGTTTTCATCGCCGCACTCGGCATGGTGGGTGTGTTGCTCGAGGTTCTCGTTGTGGCTCTATCTCGGGTACCGTATTCTGGGACCCAGACATGGTTGGATGCCAATATTTCCCTCTTTCTTTCCGCCGGTATCCTCTTTATCACTATCGTAATGGTAGGGGTCTTCTTTTTCCGTCGGCGAGTAATTGAGAAGAAGATGCCGTACGTGCCGTATACAATCGCCGGGGTCATGGGATATTTGTACGCAGCCCGGATGTTGGATGTATTCAGTGGTGTTTCGATTTTGGGGGGATCTAAGCGGGATAAGGTGATTCGGGAGATGACACGGGGGAAGAGGTATGGATTGGGATGGACAATGAGAGTCGATGGGAAGAAGAGGGTGGGAATTGATGAAGAGGAGTTGTTTGGATCTTATGAAAAATGAGACGGCGAGACGGCACTTGATGACTGATGAACTGCTGGGCGGTATTGGTAGTTTTTATTGGGGCGTTTTATGTGTTGTCGGGACTAGGGAGATAATGTATAACAGAATACTGGACTTTTCCTCTAAAGCTCCAATCCATTGGTTACTGTAAGTGTGTTCACGTCGATGATAATTGCACCAAAATACTCAAGGTGAATGATGCTAACAAGAATTATACAAACAAATTCTTGACGCACCCTGGTCGACGATCTTGATTAGTTTGCACAATAGACCTGATGAGGCGAGATTTGAGAGGGCAATCGAGGCGCCCGAAATTTTGATATGCTACCATCTAACGTTAGGGCTTAGGGTAAAGAAGTGAGGTGCCAAGGGCTCAGTAAACCGGACATTTTCTTCCAATGAGCATGTTTCGTGGCATGGAATATATAGGACAAACACAAATGTAAAAGAGTGGAGTTTCATTCAGGCACTGCAACCTTGATGATAAAAATGTCGATGGATTGATGATGAGTACATGGTATAGGCATCACTGCACGAGCTCGTACCTATAAGTCCTCGTAGGTTATCGGATCTTATCACCCCGACAATCTTATCTGTTATCATATCTTATCTTATCAAGCAGTGACAGACCTAAGATCTAAACACAAAGCCCTAACTATGGCTTTTGCAAGAAAACTGAACCTGAAACAGCATAGAGCGATTGGCAGTCCTAATCTTCCGTACGCAACATAGCGGCGGCTGCAGTTTTTGTAATATTTAGGGAAGGGAAACCCGTTAGAAACCTGTTCCGCTGTGCGCACTTCGAGGGAGTGGCGTGAGAAGGACCCGGAGCATTTCAGAGAGGGTAGAGATGAATGCACCGGGGGTTTGCTGATAATGCTTGCTCTTGTTGATCTGCAGCAACGATCAGGGGTATGCACAACGGGAATCGCCACTCAAGGGCCAACCCGGAACCAGCATACCAATTACTACGAGTATGCAGGATGTCCGCGAGCCATGAGCAATGCAAGCCACTGGGAAAGTCATCTACTCGTAGTTTCCTACACATCAACACAGAATTTCCTTAACACAACCCTAACCTGAGTCACCTGAGCTGAGACTTTATGAGTCCATGAGTGATGGCCCATGACCAGGAGAGTTAAAAAAACTGCACAGATTTAGTCTACGGCCTATCCTGCTCTTTTTCATCCAAACCATCACTCAGCCTCACCCATAATCTCCACGACATACACGAAAATCTGTAATGCTATATGTATGGGGGGCAAAAGTAGAGCTCCGAAGCAGGCAAGCTTGCCAGCTGAGTACGATGTGGTATGTATGCAGAAAGAGAATATCAAAACTCTTTGAAAAACCCACAAGACCGCGAAACTTAGATGGAAACTGTCCTATGTTATTGGATGTACAATCCTGTTCAAAAAGAGATGTTTGAAATCACTGCACTGATCTCAACTGGGTCGATTTGTGTGCAATTGGCGTCTCTGGAGACTGGCCAACGGCCAATTTTATCACCGCGCAAATTGCAACGAATGTAGCATGTTGTACCGACCACACTTTCCGTACGATCACATTTTTGATGCTCACCTTAGTAGCTCTCCCATTCGTTCCATCGTTTGTGCAATTCTCTTCTTTTTTGGGACACATATTGGCAGGCGGCGGTGGTAATGGTGTTGTTGGTTGTTGAACGTGCAGGCTTTTTTTAGTAAACTTAGTTAGTGCTAATCTAGGTGTTAACTTGCCTGGTGTAGACACGGTTGGATTTCCGTCATTGGTTCGTTGTGGCGATTCACGATTCCGCTATTGCGGTGAGAAATTGGCCGATGGCCGATCCCTAAGGGAAGTCATGCGGTGTGCAACAGTAACGAAGCCAACAACAATCTAGAAAGTGTGGGTGAATCGGCGAAGATGCAAATGAGGAGATGTTGACATTCTGGGGGGACGGAGATCTCAGGTTGTTCTGCAGGACTGTGCTTCACTTAAATCTTTTGCTCAGTTTTATCCGCTGCTAAATACAGCACAACATCATTTGCGGTATATTTCAGCAGGGACGTGAAAACATGTTTGGAGGAATTTGGTGGGGGAGAATTGACATTCGCTGAGAGGGGAAAAGCAAGAACGTTAACCATCTAAAACTATGCACATTGACTGGTGCTCCAAAGCAACTCCCCGACCGTTCAGCAGCCACTCCAATGAACCCGATAGAAGAGACAGAAATATCGGGAATCCCGAGAATATCACATGGTATGAGGCTGTGTCCTTGCAATAGCCCTGTCATTTAATGCAATCCGGGAGCAGCAAAGACCGGCTATAGGTAGACGAGGCGTACACGCCGATAACCAGCTACCCCTCTTTCTCCCTTCATTGAACAGGTTCAATTCGGCACCTTCAGTGCTTCTTTCAACCCCACACCCCAAGAGTGTTTGCCAACCATATGGTCGCCGATGAAGGGATATCCTCCGTGGAAGGCTGCAGGATCTAGCTGGTACAGAAGGGCACCTTAGCGCTCGCTCTTGATTAATACATTACCCGAACCCCGAGACCCGACTGCCGCGCGACAATAGGTTACTTCGGCAGAAATTTAGGACATCACTCGTCACTCCCGTCCCCGAGCCAAGTCTTCCAAGTTTCTACGGCTTGTGTTGATGCAGCCACAGCCGGCCAGTATTTCGTTGGGTGAAGTATGCCACGGCGGGATGGTCACGTTTCTGGCTTGCATCTGGTGCTCGCTCTACTACGATGCACGGCATACATGAGTTCATGTTCCAACCGTTGGGCCCAAAAGCACCCCCGCAGAACAGCAATATCTCATCCAGTTAGGGTTTTTTTCATGCAGGTCCTGATTGGTGCACAGCAAGATAAATGCGTTCGCTCCCTACCTAGATTTCGATCCCAACCTGTGGAAGATACAGTCGCAGTGCATGAGGCTGAACATATAAACCCTCTATATGCAACAAACAATTAACGCTAACAACTTTACCGTATGCCTTGACAAGCGCCTTGAAGCACCGATTCATGGTAAACGCATCAAAGGCTATTAAGGCATCAATTACATCATTAGCTGCGTCGGCGAGGCGCCATGCGAAATAAATTGGTTTTGGTAGGCAAGAGGCGCATATGCATCTCCATTTCGGAACGGGATTATCCGTTCAGCCGTACGGTACGCCTTCAGCTGTCTTTGCGCATCCAATCCTAACAGCCTTTTGCACACCACTTTTGAAAGTTAGATGGTGGATTCTGGGAACTGTGATCAAATGTTATAGACCATAACAAAACAATAATCAACAAACACCCCACGTATCTTACGATCCTCGTCATTCATTGCTTCTATTTGTTTATTTTTCGCATTGTATACGTACGCACTGAATGGATGTGGGGAGGAGTCTAGTGCACGGCCTTGCAAGCTTGGTGTGTGTTCCAGTCTTCTACAGCCTTCCGTTTGGATATCAAACGTCGAGATGTGTCAAAAAAAGAATGAGCTTCTATTTAGAACTGTCGCCTGAATGTTCGATATAATCGTGCGTTACAAGACCCCCACTATCGTGCAGTTATAGATCTCGGAGTTACGACACTGTTTAGCCGACATATTCGTTTCTCGCTGGCAAATAGAGAAGATTCAAGCCAGTTGCGCATCTGATTTTCACGAGGCGCAGTTCTATGCTTAAATTTCAATGGAATACAATTGGGAGGCATCACGATCATTCAGCGGAGTGGAAGCTTTTCTAGAAGGTGTGCTCATGCGCTCTCTTCATGCATCCCAGTAACATCCCACACTCTCATAAGAGCTTCAAAATCCAAATCTATCATAAGAAAGCAAACTCCTAAAGTTGAGTAAGGTTTTCACAACCAAACTCCTATCAACATGGCTTCCAAGAACCAACACTACGTACCCGTTACTCTACGAACCTTCACACTCCTCGGATTTGCAGTCCTTTGTCTAATAATCATTATTGGGCTTGAGGCTATGATCCTTGCAGGTCATGGACGGATCAGGGATATGGGACTTCAAGACATTATCTCCAAGCGCAATGCCGGGCATTCGGTACTGCGTCGGTGGTTGGTGGATCAAATGTATGTTATGGCTCTCGCAATCAATTTGATGGCCGTTTCAAGACCTTATCTTTGGACAGGGAACCGGGAGTTACAGACCACATCGCAGTCCGCAATGATACACAGGAGATTCGACGACGAGAATTTCATATACCACACTCCAACATGTACGACAGTACAGTACGTCATAAACGGCGAGACAATACTCATGTAATGTCACCTATAGTACCCTCTCAAAGCATGTGGGGTGGTGTACCAATCGTTGATATTGTTCAGCAAACTGCGAATACGGCTACGGCGGACCTACCGATGACTCCAGATGTTCCAGTTCGACGACAAGCTGATCCAACGAATATACTAGTCACCGATACAACGAATATAGTCACCACTACACAGGAGATTCAAACTGCAAAAACCGAAATACCCACCAACGGAATGTGGGCAACTACAGTGCGTCTTGAACGGCGAAGTACTACTTTTGTAGTCTCCCCCCTTGTACCCCCCCAAGATATGTGGGGCCATCACCCAAGACCTGGATTTGTTCAGCAAACTGCCGAAGCTGCTGCCACCGACACGCCGACGACTCCCGAAGTTCCAGTTCGACGACAAGCTGATCCACCGAATACAGTCACCGATACAACGAATGCAGTCACCGATACACAGGATAGTCAACCACTATTTTTCGAAACACCCACCAACGGAATGTGGGCCACTACAGTACGTCTAGAACGGCGAGAAACTGTTGATGTAATGTCACCCAATGTTCCACCCTCAGGCAGATGGGGCAATGATCCAAGACTTGGAATTGTCCAGCGAACTGCCGACACTGCTACCACCGACACGCCGACGACTCCCGAAGTTCCAGTTCGACGACAAGTTGATCCAACAAATTCAGTCACCGATCAACTCATATCCAGCTCGAGTTCGATTACTGCTAATGTCAACATGCCAAAGATTGAAGTGTTCGGCTCTGACCCAGTTACTGGGGTACCGCAATCCACCGACACATTTTCGACCGAGACTTCACCTCTATTGCCAACTCCCAAGACCGATGCTTGGGTCTCTGACCCAGTTACCGGAGTACCGCCATCCACTGATAATCCTCTGACAGACACTCCAATAACGACAATGCATGAAGTCCCAACAGACACCATTATGACCGAGACTCCCACCACCCAAGAAACTCCAGCGACATCAACTCCCACTGACACATCTCCGGCCGGGGACACTCAGCCAGCGACAACTATTGAAAATCTGACTACTGACTTGTCCATAACCCCAGACTCAACTACAACCACAACCCCGACTCAAGACAGCCCGAACCTGAACCAGAACACAGTTAGTAGCTATACTACATCTGCCCTCTCCTTGTCAATCGAATACACGCTTAGACCTACCACCCAACATCATTCGGAGTTCACACGTACGACGAGCAAGCACGACACCGAGCTACACGCCACGCCACAACCAACCCCGGCATCGGGTATCTTCAACGAAAATCTCGGAACGAAAATTGCAGAAAAAGCGGAGAAGTACAAAGGAGAATTGCTATTTTTTGGTTTGCACTCTACTCCATGGCTTTCTAAGCATCGAAGTATTCTAACCCTCTGTTTCTATAGCTGGACGATATCTGATGATACTTGTGGCTGTCCTTCTCGCTATGCTTTGGAGGATCATCGATACAGACTTCAAACGTATGGAGCCATACTATGTTCTCTCGAGCTCGAATGGCCTTTGGCGGCTAGGTAGTCTTTGCGAGAACTACCTTTTCTACAACGCAACTGTGGTCCCTTTTGTGGCAGCTTATCGGAGACAATGGGCCGTGTGCATCTCTGGCGTGATAAATGGACCGGTCTTTACTGTGGTACAAGTTCTTGCATCATCGGTATTGATTCTAACCATGGAGTGGCCCCTGGATGCGACGCCGTCGCGAATACAGGAAGCTGTGGGGTGACATATCTTGCTACCAGGAATATACTGGCAAAGTGCTTACAAGGTGAGTATGCGGCTTTCTTCTAGGAACAGTGTTGTACTAACACATTATGCGCAGCGGTGCTTGCAGTCGTTGTGGGATTGGTATTATGCCTAGTTGTCCTGCAAATGGGAAGAAAGTCAATGCTCTATTCCGAGCCATGGAGCATTGCCGGGTTGTCGTGTTTGGTGGCTGATTGGTCTTCGGTGCCTGAGGTTTTTGGGTCAATTGAATCCAGCGACTCCACCATGACATTGTGCAGGAAAGTTGTTAGTAGCGGTGGCAATTATCAGCTAGTGGAAAGTATGAATCTTCAAAACGGACGACTGCACGTTGGAATTGAGTCGACGACGGAGTTGGACAAGGCATCGATTCATGGTCACCTCTCGTCTGGAGAAAATTCCAAGTCCTCCACGGCGCAGATTCCACGGGTTGAACGACCTTTAGTTTTAAATGGCTTCGTCCTGTTTGCGTACGGTATATTTGTCGGTGGTATACTGGCCATGATATTGACCTACCGATGGACTAGCCTCCTGGCTTATGAGAAGTTTATGAGTGGTCAAGGCCCCAGAGTGAGATTTTTCATGATAGCAGTGGGTATCATGATTCGTTCTCTTTGGGAGCCAGTTGAGAGAGGTATGTTCTTACACACACATGTATTATCCGCTGATTGTTCTTGCAGAGGTCCGCCATACTGAGGTGTTCCGAAAACTCTCTCGCCGCCACCGGTCACCTGAAGCTACAATATTCACAGATTACACTAGGGTCATTCCAATTGTGACCGAGTTGCACGCCATCCGCAGAGGCGACTTTTATGTGGCATTCATTGGCTTTGTCGGCCTCTTAATCGAAGCATTGGTGGTTGTTCTCCCGGGAATCCCTTTCGACCCAACCCAGACCTTCAAAGCATATGAAGATGCGACATGGATTTCTGTTGCTGTTTTGACCCTTGTACTTTTCGCCGTTATTCTTGTGTTTTTTAGGAGACGCAACGTTTGCGTACCCCGGCTTCCTTTTAGCATTGCCACTCTCATTGCTTATTTGTATGCTGCCAAAATGTTGGAAGACTTTGTTGGGTTGTCGGTGATGAACACCAAAGAGAGAAATCGACGCATATCGGCGTTGGGAAAGACATACGGGTTTGGATGGACAACGGGACAGGACGGAAAGACCCGGGTTGGTGTTGACGAGGAGGAGCTCAATTTTTCGTACAGGTATCGGTATTGAATGCTGTAAATAGTTGAAATTCAAAGTCTCGCTTTTATGTTATTTAGCACCAGACCCTCACGTGATGCGGCTCCGGTCGTAACTACCTCCTTACAATTATCTGCCACACGAAATAGCGAAAACTGGGGTTTGAGGCTTGCTGTCTGGAGCGAGACAAGCTTTTCTGACACTCGAGATCATAAGCTGAACAGGTTATTATCGCCGATATCTGATTTCACCGCGTATTTCTTATCCGATTGCTGGAAAAATCAATGTGATTCGTCGCCGCAAACTTGTTGCAATAATGAGTGGGGAGAACCGTGTGCATAGATTAAGATACTAAGTGTAAAGAGAGAAAGAGAAAGACTCGAACTATATACAAGAGAGTAGTGTGCCTTGTGCCTTACCGGATGCCCTACAGTCAGCTCTGTCATCGCTCAGGTCTATTTATGCAACAAAACTTATGTTGTATCTAGTGAGTGAGATCCGATGTTCCATTGCTGACATGCGTTCCAAGCCCCTACAGTTCAAAAAATGTCATTGAAATAGCACGACCAGAATGTGTGACAATTGTGGCACAGTTGTGAGGTACATTGTGCCATAGTCGTGTGACATTTGTGTCATTCCTTTAAGGTCCAATAGCAGACTCTGTTGTGTGAATAGTGTGTAATCATTGTGAGGTCGTCGATTCAAACGTTAAATAAACGCTGCTATGGTTGGAATCTCACGTTTTGACGAGAGATACGCACATATGGTACAATGGAGATATGGCATAATGTACCTCACGACTTGGCCCCACAGTTGTATGTACGTAGTACGTAGTAGATCCCACGATTGGTAGTTGGAGCATGGGCTGCATGGCGCGGGGGGTGGAAGTTAAAAGATTGATCAGACTTAGAGATTTGGTGGCGATACCTACTTAAGTACGATCTCCCACCCATCACCATCACCATCACCACTGTCACCATCATCACCACCACCACTATCACCATGGTCAATACAGCGACATGCTATGCCACCAGCTTACCCACGCACTGCACATACATGTACTTTGTGCTGCAACACGATCAAACAAATGCCTTTCAAATTGTAAGAGGAAGAAGCAGTGAACCGAAGCGGTCAGATCGGTCAGATATGGCCTGTGACCGGGCCGGTCTACGCCAAGGCCGGCTTTGAAAATCTCAATCTGACCGGACTATCGACCTGCGGATCGGTCTGGATCATGATTTGGCCGGTCTATAGATATCTACAGATTGCAAAGCCAGAAACCATGCACTACCAAAATATCATTTATACCAGTAATAGTTATAAATATTCACCACTCCTCCTTTACGCGCCAGATATCTGAAGATATCCACAGACATCCATAAATATCCACAAATATCTACAAATATCCGTTCCAAGATAGATATCTGTAGATATCCACAAACATCTGCGCCAAGATAGATATCTGGAGATATCCGAAGATATCCAGGCTTTTCTGTCCATTCATCTGGCAGGTCTATGCCAAAGGCGGATTTAGAAATTACGACCGCATCTGACCGCTTCGGAACACTGGGAAGAAGTGAATGCCCCGTCGAACATTCAAGCGATCCCGCTGCTTTGGAAACCTCAACACCAAGTGGGAATGTTGCGATAGGTAGAATAGATCCTCACTCGCATGGCACGTTAGGAGCGGTTAATGTCATGATTCATAGCTCCTCACTCGCACCGCACGTCAGGTGCATTTGTTACATAAGTACAAGGGTCTGATACAACTGGCTGTAACTGGGGCCGGTGCCTCCTGTATATATCTCGAGTCTCTCTCCTTCTCACTCTCTTCACACTGTATCTTAGTCTATACACACGGTTCTCCCCTTCCATACAGTAACAGGTTATGAGCCCGGCGGTTGCCATTTTCTCTTTATAAACCACGAACTATCGTTACACGAAAATCTCACGATGTCGAACCCTTCGTCCTCCTCATCCACCTACAATTAGCTCGTTCCGAAACTCAACGGAACTAACTACGCCACATGGAACACGAAGATGGAGATGTTACTTATTAGAGAACGTCTATGGTCGATCGTTTGTCAATGCCAATTACGTCCGATACCTGCAGCCAGTAGTTCCAGCAGCCGTACTCGTACTATCCCAGATAACGATGCCGCTGCTGCTCTCGAATGGGATGAAAACGCTGAAAGAGCTACCGCTACGATTTTCCTCTATCTTGACGAACGTGCCGAACGCGCTGTCATCGATATTCGCAATCTGGTTGAGCTCTGGGAGAAGCTGAAGACTATCTATGAAAGGAAAGGATTCTCAGCCCGATTCTATCTTTGGCAAAAGCTCTTTACCCTTCAGCTTGCTGACTATCGAAAACGTGATGAAGGAAATGCGATGGAACTCTACATTGATGCATTCCGTTTGCACATACAAGAGCTTCGCAGCTCTGGTGCTACAGTCAGTAATGAAATCGAAGCATCAGTACTCCTCAACGGTCTAGATAGTGGCTACGAAAGCTTTATCGTCACCACCACCCAATCATTCCGCCAGAATGTCGATTCAGACTCAGAAATCGATGTGGAACAACTTGTCAGTCAACTCTGAGATGAAGACCGCCGACAAGCATCTGGCCGAACACGTACCGAAATCGGAGATCTCAATGTTGGATCAGCTCTTTACTCTAACCGCGATCGGAAACGACCATGGCAATCAGATCAACCTCGCCCTACATGCAACTACTGCAACCGAGAAGGTCATCGACAGAACAATTGCTGGGACCTACACCCTCATAAGAAACAGAATCGACAATATAGTGCAAGAGTAGCCCAAGCGTCAGCAGCAATGGCAAATGCCGATGTAGAACTTGCAGCAGCCGGAATTGAAGCATGTCCGGGAGATCTTTTCTAAAGTGTGTTGTTACCGTCCTGCCTGTGGTATCACGGGGATGAGAATGTCTGTCTGTCTGTCTGTTTGTTGAGCTCGTCTGTGGTATCACGGGGATGAGAATGTCTGTCTGTCTGTCTGTTTGTTGAGCTCGTCTGCGGTATCGCGGGATCTGTTTGTCTGTTTGTCTGTTGTCAATTGTCCATTGTCAGTCTTGTCATGGTGAGTACCTTAGTCCGGGGGAAGTATCATCAGTTTCTTCGAGTTCCGCTGTGGAGTGACAGTTCTATTTATCTTTGTTGAGCACTATGCTTTGTCTCTCTTTGTTGGGTACTGCCCACTGTTACTACTACTTTTATGTTTCCGGGGATGGTTCAGGTTTCTGGGGAGTTTCCTGCACCACGGCTTTTACCAGCCGGCCAGATGGGTCCTTCGTCCGTGTTACTTTCTTATCTGTGTGGCTTTCTTAGTTCTAGAGTTGCTGCTTGACTTCGTCAGTGTTGAGTTTTATGGAGCGCAGCAAGAGGGGGAAGTGTGACATATGTACAAGGGTCTGATACAGCTGGCTGTAACTGGGGCCGGTGCCTCCTGTATATATCTCGAGTCTCTCTCCTTCTCACTCTCTTTACACTGTATCTTAGTCTATACACACGGTTCTCCCCTTCCATACAGTAACAGCATTGTTACTTTGAGAGATGAATAGATGCTTGATTCTGATGATATCTATGTCGGAATCTATGGTCTATATACAGCCTGATATACAGTCTAGAACTCTCGTGATCTATGTATTAATGCATATCCTCGTACATCTCATACAAGCCATAATCTCATACAAGCCATAATCTCATACACGACCCTGATGCATATATGTAACATGCATTGTTACATGTATACTTAGAAGGTCAGCCTCTGTAGGGCATGCGCATGCCGAGGTACGATACTCAGCCGTACACACCTGCTCTCAGGAGTACTGTATATATATGTCCTTGAAGGCCTCGTAGATACAATCAAGTCAATCAAGCATCTATTGGTACATACAAAGTAACATGCATTGTTACTTTGGATGGAGAGAAAGATGTATAGATTATCTAAGAGAGAAGAAGAGAAAAGGAGAAGAATCCGTATATGAATGAGTCCGAGCGCAGAAGCTTAGACGAGCTCCAGAAGCAGTCATTAGGGTAGGGCTGCCCGCACACACAAATGTCTATTTACAGTAACATGCATGCCATTAATCTCATGATTTACAACACATAATTCGCACGGCACATTGGGAGCGTGCTATATCACGTTAATCTCACGATTCACAACTCATGATTCGTACAGCACGTTGGGAGCATGTCATCGTGAGCCATAAACGTCAGTAATATCACACGTCAATCACACCATAAGTACACATTGGACATTCAATTGTGCCATTTGGCGTGAGATTTCAACTCTGTAGCGTGAGATTCGTCCGACACCACACCAAAAGTTTCAACTGTAGGGAAGCTAGCACACTGCTTCGAATCGAGGCTTATCTACGCAGCGAGACAGAAGTGACCCCCGGCATACAAAACTCAGTTATAGTCTTTTCAGTAACCCAAGCGAAGGGGGCTAATTAAGACAACCTGAATGATGTGGAGCTGAGGGTGTAGAAAGCCTACCTAGAACATGGACAGTTGAAGTCCGTCTGTGCGGCGGTCTACCGGCGGTAACAACCAGGGTATGGTTGATCATATGAACCCGGATACCAAGGCAACCGAAAGCTATAAGGGTAATTAGAGTATAATGCCCCGACCCCTGGCCACGGATTCGCACCTTAATATACTGAGCCCTTGCCCAGTATGGTAGTTACGAGCACTGTTGATAGCTAAAACAGTAGGAGATGGATCTCGATCATGGGTGTCTGTGTGAGGGTCTGCTTCGGGAGGTAGGGGAAACGGCAGGGGGAGGATAGTGCCAGGCAGAGGCGCGTTGAATGCTGGGGTGTCAAATACAGTCACTGATCGTCCGATGGCTAATGTTACCGACTAGTGACGAATCTGATCGTTTCGCCTGTTGTTGGCGGCTACAACGGATTCGCCCAACCCTACTTTTGTACGAGATTCGTCATCGGACGGTAGATCACTGTACCGTAAGACTGCCACAGTACTGCGTACCTCACAATGTCTTCGCTGCTGCGCGACCTCCTAAGACACGGGCTTCGATTATCCTTAGTCATGGCCGGTGTGGAATGCGGCGTACATCAGTGCATCACGATTGGTATGGCAAGTGATAGCGACGAGTGAGTGGCAGGTGGCGGATGGCGATTTGTGCTCTGAATGGCAGAACCGTGTGCACGTGTGTTACGGTGTATAGAATATGCTAACGAGTGTAGACAGAGAGAGAGAAGGAGAAAGACTCGATATTTTTTTTTTTTTTTTTCTAATAGTTATACACTTGGTTTGTCCGCTCGAAGCATTTTCATTGGTTAACTCGCAGTATGTACCTACATGAAGGGTTTTCATTGGTTGACAATACCACTTCAAGCCTTTTTAGTGGCTTGGCATACCCCTTCAAATATTCTCAAACATCCACTCCCAATTAAGTATTTCACTTTAACTCTGATCACAAAGTAGTATTTACATTAAATGTTCATAATTCGATGCTGTTTCACCTCCTGATCTCCAATGTACCATATCTTCAAAACTGATAGAGCAGTTGTGGAAAAACATCAATTTTTGGCATTTTTGGACGATTTTTGAGTGTTTTTCTAAAGCCACTCTAACAATTTTGAAGATATGGTGAATGAGACATAGGGAGGTGAATGGGCATCAAATTATACACTATTCATGTATACATTACTTTATGATTGGAGTTAAATTCAAATTCTAAATTGGAAACAAAGTTCCAAATTTTGGATTCAGCTTGCAAGTTATGCTTTCAGTGCTTGCATAGGGAGGTGCAGTCCAAGATATCGCAGGAGCCTGGAAGTGGCACATCTGGACCCGTTCAGGTGGCCGGTACAAATAGACCATGGGCCATCGAAGCTTCTAGAAAGGATTGGAGAGTACTTGGTAATACCCTGAGTTATTTGTGTAGACTCATTTACAAATTTTCACTTGCTACCTGACATTTGCCACAGCTTTCAACACTCTACTATTTCCGGTGAACGTCAACATTTGCAGGTCAATAAAGGCATGGATATTACCATTAGATATTTCAGAACTATGGTAGACAGTCACTTTTGTAAGATAGATAATTCCTTCGGTCTCTTTGTATTCGATCACTCGTCACAATACTGCAGCCTCAGTGGTGGACACACAGTGGATTATATTCATTGGAAAACAGAGTATTACAGTGGGAGATATGCAGTAGTGAGTACATTGTCCGATACACAATCCCTAATCAAGAAGCTTGCCCTTCTACCCTCGAAGATTCTAGAGGTCTGTAATGGCGGTGCCAGGTGTACTTGGCTCTCAAGCGTACTAGGCTTCCAAGCGCACTTGGCCTCCTCAAGTGCACTTGGCCACCGGGGCCGGGTAACCGCCCTTCATATATAATCACCTCGCGAAGTGCTTTTGGCACGCTAGCGATTATCTTACCTACATACTGTACAATTGATCTATATTGCTTATTCCCGTTTGCAACCGTATCTACACGTATCCTCCCATACGAGGCCGTATACGGACGTACGTCCTTACACTATAATCGCTTTTCAGTCACCAGATACGTTTCGCTCACGGGATTTCGTGATTTCTTTACTTTTTCGACGCGTCAGACCTACACCGAGAACTATCGTTAGATACAAGATAAGTAATCATCCAATTGAGTTGATTGACGGTAGTAGGGACGATTCCGAGATGATTTAGATGTCAATCAGTCCTGAGAGACGCGTCACCTGCCATGATAGGTACTTCTGAGAACTTGAAAACCCTATCCTCGACCTACAATGAGTATCATATACCGCAGAGACCATTCCTAGATGATTCGGGGGTCAATCGATCCCGAGAAACGCGTCACCGGCCCTTATGGCCACTACCGAGAGGATTTTGAAAACACGTTTAATGAGGTCCATCACATACGAATGAATGATCGAGACGAATTGAACCTAATCGAGCATGAAGTGCCAGCGAATCTTCATCAACGACACTCTTACATGTCGATTAATTGGTTCTACGATACTTCTTTTCCAACGCGTCACCACTCGGAACCCATACAGATTATCATCGCTAGGGTGATGATTCGAGATAAGTATTCCGTCTATTGGAGTTGATTGACGTGAGCAGAGCCAATTCCGAGACGATTCGGAGGTCAATTGACCCTGATACATTCGTGACCGGCCTGATGGCCACACCACCGAGAAGTCCTTGAAACATGTTCAACGAGATCAATCGCATACGTACGAACGATCGATGGCAACCTATTGAGCAGCTCGAAGTGCTAGCGAAGCCTTCGTCGACATCCACTATATGCTCACCGACGACAAACGCGATCGATGAAGCGCACTTGACGATTACGTTCCTACGATCTGAGCGGAAACACCAAAGCGCACCTATGACGCATTTGCATCCACGAACGAAGCTGCAAGCACTTACGGAGAAAGACTACCGATGGGCAGAGTTCAAGACTCTGATAGTGGAGCTGCGGTCGCAAACAGCTCTGAATGGGAAGTTTAACCCCTGAATGTTCTAAAGTGTCAAGCAGATCAAGCCGATACCCATTGTGCGATTGTACCAGACGAATGAACAAATACGAAACGCGAACAAATTACACCTCAAGTCATCGTATCCCCTAGCGGGAATGGATGCACATCAAAGTCATCGTATCCCCTAGCGGGAATGGATGCACATCAAGTCGTCGTATCCCCTAGCGGGAATGGACGCATCCTCTCCTCCATATCCCTGATCAGGATTGGGCAAATGGTTATCCTTTTGTATATAGGAGAATATGATAGCCCTTCGGTTGACGAACCGGAGGTGCTGGTCATGCCTATGGCATACGACCTGATGAGGTCGACTGGACATCCGGTCGACTTCTAGCCCTGTGGACCCATAGCGGAGAAACAGGTTAAAGGCCGCGGACTCAAATGAGCCCGTGGCACCCCCGGCGGCCACCCAGGTGACGTCATAGACTCCACAGGCGGAGGGCGGGGTTCCAGACATATATCTGCTTGGAGCCGCCACATTCGGGAGTCTCATAGCTAGCGACGAGATTCTCGAGGCATTCGCCATACGTATTGGCGATTGCACAGGGTTGCTGGGAGCTTCCATGGAAGGCATCACCAAAGGTGCGAGAAGCCCCTGAAGCTGGATGCGCGAGCAGGAGCAGCGGCGGTAGTTGCGGCAGAAGAGTTACTTTGCTGGTACTTGAATGACTGCTACCGGCTCGCCGAGTCAAGAAGGGAGTTCGCCGGCTGCGGTGCCTTGGTTCCATTGTGGACGGCCGTTAGACCCGTGGGCTCCTTGTTTCCGCGACACTTCCGCTTCCATCTCAAGGTTAAGTGCACAAAGCTAACGAGTATAGATGGAGCTGCACCTGAAATGGTGCTTACAGACGACGGCGGCCATATCCCCGCCAAGTACAAGGAATTCGTGGAGGTCTTTAGCAAGGCCAAGGCAGAGACGCTGCCACCGCACCAGTCAATTGACCATGCGATCGACCTGGTTCCCGGGCACAAGCTGCCCTACGGGCGTACCTATTACCTGTCGGAGGTTGGGTCAAGAACTCTAAAGGCCTACATCGAGACAAACCTGGCCAATGGTGTCATCCAGCGGTCATCATCACCGGTGGCAGCGCCGATATTTTTGCAAAGTAGGACGGCTACTTGAAACTCTGAAGTTGACTACCGAGCTCTCAACGCGAGCACAATCAAGACGACGAGAAACGGCTGCTTGGCAGATGGCACTTATTGACCCATGGGAGAGCCGCGGAAAGCACATTCTCAAGTGCAGGGTGCAATCGTGCACGCTCTTGAGAAGGATAACAAGTCTTCTTGCCGATATGGCGATACAAGGTTACGTTTAAGTCTATCTTTCTTTAAGAAACACTTACTTTATAAGAGATTCTGCGAGACTTGCAATTGAATGCAGATACAGAAGCACGAAAGCCCTAATGGCAATTGAAACCGTCATATCAACGAGAATCGACAACGCATTTAGTCGTCGACGGAGCACCGACCTCAAAGAGGGGAGTGATCGTTACGGAAACCGAGAAACCGCTACTTCAAACGAATTCCGCACAGCAAATGCTGGAATGACTCACCATTAACACCACAACTCACCCATCATGCTGCAGACGTCAAGTGCACTTGGCTCGCAGGCACACTTGGCCACGCAAGTGCACTTGGCTCCCAGACCCACTTGGCCTCGTGAGCGCACTTGGCCTCGCCTACGACTTCACTATCGAGCGCTGGAAGTCAACGAGATATTATCGGTGTACGACTTCACTATCGAGCTACTGGAAGTTGAACCCTATGATGACCTCCTACCGGCGATTGAGAAGGCTTAGGCTACTGACCCATTGGCGGTCGACGTCTCGGGATTTCTATTGGCATATGATGGATGCGTATATAAGGAAGTATGTCAGTGGCTGCGAATCGCCGGAAACACCACTGAATGCATCGAATGCACAATCAGCTGCAACCGACGATATCAATGGAGTCAACCACACCCAGTGCTAGCGGCAGAGAGCGGGCCAAATCAGCAGTCGAGATGTTAAGCTGCACGGAATGTGAACTGGCTGTAATCCTTAATGGACGTATGAGAAGGCTACCGCGTATGAGAAGGCTACCGCGTTGGAGCTTCAGAGCCGAGAGCGCGGACGCACCGAATTACATGGTAACTATGACCTTGTACGAGGGTTGCTTACGAATTAGATATATCAACGAATATGCTCTGCAATTGGCCCTACCTCCGAGAGCACCATACGAAGCCATGACGATAATCGATTGACGTCATCGCAGATAGTGGTGATTAACCGTATCAGGCTAGATTTTAGGGTGTACACCCTACAACTAGGCTCGGAAGGGCATGGCATGTGCAAACTCTCTACTTTCATGGATTCAGAAGTCGAAGGCACGGAGAATGGATGCCTTGATACACCTGAAGCATACTTGGTTACTTTGTGAGTATGACCATATGGCACACTTACGAGTTAGATACCGCAACTCGAACGAGCATGACGAATACATGTCCATATATGACTGCAATCGAGGGCCGAACGAGGCTGACACAATTCAACCAATCTGAAGAAGAATGACAACCGAAAGTTGAATCCCGATTACCGATATACGAGTCAACTCGAAGCCAATTGGTGAGACGCATATCAATGCCGACAGCGAAGGCTATCACCGATCAGGTCTGCCGTGTGCTTGGATATACGAAAGCACAGAGACATGGAAATAATACGAATTCGAGAGCTCTCAAGAGCAGCTATGATCAAGATAAGTACATCGTGCAATTATGCTAGTTGACTGCTTCAGCGAAGCGATACCGGCCACGATGGCCTTGCCCCTCAGACGACGTTCACGAACGCATTCAACGAAAGAAATCAGATACGATTGATCGATTTGTCGGAAGTCGAGCAATGATGACTTCGTCCCGGCATATCACGTTTCAACTACGATATATCGATGCCGAATGACGCCCGCAAGTCGGCCAATGGTATTTACCGATTCGAGCACCACCGAGCTAGCACTATAGGGTTCAATTATTTGGATTTGGAGATGGACTTGGAGGATTCAGGGTGAATTGGACGTTGCCTTCTCTTCTCTCCTCTTCTATTTCATCACTTCGTTTCTTATGGATCTCGGCCCGGTATAAATGGCATCGGCACGGGTTTTACCACCTACCACTGGAGGTGGATTTTCCCGTGCACCGAATCCGCCGTGAGGCCGCCGCGATGGCACCGATCGGTCACGGGACTTATGCAGATTTACGAAGGCGTACGCACCTTGTCTTATCTTTCTTAATGTATATGTATGTTGCAGCCCAGGAGGTCTGCTGATAAAGAGGGGGATGATGTAATGGCGGTGCCAGGTGCACTTGGCTCTCAAGCGCACTTGGCTCCCAAGCGCACTTGGCCTTCTCAAGTGCACTTGGCCGCCGGGGCCGGGTAACCGCCCTTCATATATAATCACCTCGCGAAGTGCTTTTGGCACGCTAGCGATTATCTTACCTACATACTGTACAATTGATCT
>MU122211.1:0-33014 GCA_014904905.1 Wilcoxina mikolae CBS 423.85 | reverse complement strand
CCATACGAGGCCGTACACGGACGTACGTCCTTACAAAGTCTTTATACCCCTATCCTCTTGCTCTAACAATTACTTCTATCTACGCCTTTCTCATGAGCTTCTCTACCTATCCTTCCCTTCGCTCCAATGCCCTTCCTATCCTTCATCGCTCTTTTGGACCTTCTGCTTCTTTCCGCTCAGATCTCTAACTCAGACGAATAGAACACCTACTGACATCAGTCCTTTGGACTTATGTGGTCCGGACCTATCTTATCCTTTCGATCTCTTTGCTTCCAAGCGAATGTTATCCTTTCGATCGTGAGGGACATAGGAGATTCGTTTACTACGCTGCAAATGCAGGTTCTTTCGTATCTACAGCCTCTGAGCTGTCATCGCACTATCGATGGCATGAGCTGGCAAGGCATCGTCCCAATAACCACTTCTAACTTCTTATCAGTGGTGTGGTTGACTGCATGGCAGCTCATCTGATTTCGTTGGGTGCGAGTGATATTCTGTGTAGTTTCGATGTTGTTCAGGGATGACGCTTGTACTATCCCGATACGGCTATCATCGAGTGATCGTAGGTGAACACCCTCCAATGGCCTTTGGTGATGTACAGCTTGTGAGGTGTAACACAGTGGCAGGTACAAAGTGTCAGATATACTGCTGGATATACAGCAGAAGATACAGCAGGTGATATACATTGTAATGGCGGTGCTAGGTGCACTTGGCTCTCAAGCGCACTTGGCTCTCAAGCGCACTTGGTCTTCCTAAGTGCATTTGGCTGCCGAGGCCGGGTAACCGCCCTTCATATATAATTACCTCGCGAAGTGCTTTTGGCAGCGCTAGCGATTATCTTACCTACATACCGTACAATTGATCTATATTGCTCATTTTCCTGTTTGCAACCGTATCTACACGTATTCTCTCATATGAGGCCGTACACGGGTGTACGTCCTTACACTATAATCGCTTTTCAGTCACCAGATACGTTCCGCTCACGGGATTTCGTGATTTCCTTACTTTTTCGACGCGTCCGACCTATACCGAGAATTATCGCTAGATTGTCGATACAAGAGATAAGTAATCATCCAATTGAGTTGATTGACAGTAGTAGGGACGATTCCGAGATGATTTAGATGTCAATCAGTCTCGAGAGACGCGTCACCTGCCATGATACGCACCACGAAAACCTGAAAAGCCTATTTTCGACCTACAACGAGTATCATCACTAGATTGATGAAATCAGGATATGTATAACCTTCAATCGAGTCAATTGACCGCCGCAGAGACGATTCTGAAGTCGATTGGCCCCGAGTGTGGTGTCACCTACTCTACATGACGATTCTGAACGAGTCGCAACACCTCACTTTTCAAGATCTACAAGCATCGAAATTTCATAAGTTTTCCTATATCGAGTCAATTGACTAGCGCAGAGATCATTCTGAGGCGATTCGGAGGTCAATCTGTATCGAAGAGTCGCATCACCGACCGCGATCATTATACGTTCACAAACATTCTCTCAAGACCTATAAGTGTCGAAGTTTGATAAGTACATCCAAATTAAGTTAATTAACGATGGCAGTGACGAATCAGAGATGATTCGGAGGTCAATCGATCCCGAGAAACGCGTTTAACCAGATCCGTCGCACACGAACGGATGATCGAGGCGAATCGAACCTTCATCAACGTCAGTCTCACATATCGATCAATTGGTTCTTCGATACCTCTTTTCCAATGCATTACTCCTCGGAACCCATCATCGCTACGGTGATGATTCGGGATAAGTATTCCGTCCATTGGAGTTGATTGACATGAGCAGAGTCAATTCCGAGACGATTCGGAGGTCAATCGACCCTGATACACTCGTGACTGGCCTGATGGCTACACCCATGAGAAGACCTCCAAACACGTTCGACGAGACCAATCATATACATACGAACGACTGATGGCAACCTATTGAGCAGCTCGAAGTGCTAGCGAAGCCTTCATCGACATCCACTATACGCGTCGATTCATTGACGATCGAGTCTGACGAAGAAGCCACCGACGATAAAACGCGTTCGATCAAGTACACTTGACGATTACCTTCTTACGATCTGAAGCGCACTTGACGATTACCTTCTTACGATCCGAAGCTCACCTACAACGCGTTAGCATCCACGAATAAAGCTTCAAGCTCACTTTCGGAGCGTCAGTATTGCACGGAAGTGCACCTACGCAGAACGACTACATGAGCACGGAAGTGCACTTACGGAGAAAGACTACCGATAGCTCTGAGTGGGAAGTTTAACCCCTGAATGTTCTAAAGTGTCAAGCAGATCAAGCTGGTACCCCATTGTGCGATTCTCCGAAACCGATGAGCAAGTACGCAATGCGAACAAAATCACACCTCAAGTCATCGTATCCCCTAGTGGGAATAGATGCACATCAAGGCGTCGTATCCCCTAGCGGGAATTGACACATCCTCTCCTCCATATCCGTGATCAGGATTGGGCAAATGGTTATCCTTTGTATACAGGAGAATAAACGTCATTATGTTGTGGACAATCCCAATCGGGTGAGACATGCAAGTGATTCGCAGAATGTACCCCTCCGTGCATTGACATGATAGCCTTTCGGTTAACGAACCGGAGGTGCTGGTCGTGCCTATGGCATATGACCTGAGGTCGACTGGACATCCGGTCGACTTCTATCTCTGCGGACCCCAAGTGGCGATGCAAATACACCGACGGCCACCGTCAATGTGACGTCGAATCATCCACAGGCATCTGAGGAGGGCGGGGTTCCAGACATACATCTGCTTGGAGCCACCGCATTCGAGAGTCTCTTAGTTAGCAACAAGATTTTCGCGGCAGTCGTCATACGCCTTGGCGATTGCACAGGGTTGCTGTGAGCTTCCATGGAAGGCATCACCAATGGTGAGAGGAGCGCCTGGAGCTGGACGAGCGAGCAGGAGCAGCGGCGGTAGTTGCGACAGAAGAGTTACACATTGACGGTGCTTGAATGACTGCTACCGGCTCGCCGAGTCACGAAGGGAAAAGGCGCGCCACGGTCATGCTCCATTGTGTCGGGCCGTCTGTTACCGCAACTCCCGGGAATTCCTACCCTCCATCAGACGAAGTTGAAAACACAGCGAACGAGTATAGATGGAGCTTTGGCGCCTGAAATGGTGCCTACAGACGACGGCGGCCATATCCCTGCCAAGTATCAGGAATTCGTGAAGGTTTTTAGTCAAGGCAGACGCTGCCACCGCACCGGTCAATTGACCATGCGATCGACCCCAGGTACAAGCTGCCATATGGGCGTACCTATTACCTGTTGGAGGTTGAGTCAAGAACTCTAAAGGCCTACATCGAGACAAACCTGGCCAATGATGTCATCCAGCGGTCATCATCACCAGTGCCAGCGCCGATATTTTTGCAAAGAAGGACAGCAGCTTGAAACTCTGAAGTTGACTACCAAGCTCTCAACGCGAGCACAATCAAGAATCGGTACCCCTTTCCATTGATCACGGAGATGCTTGACTATGTTAGCAGCGATGAGAAATGGCTGCTAGGTGGATGGCACTTATTGAGCCACGCGAGAGCCGCGGAATGCAGATTTCTCGAGTGCAGAGTGCAACTTGACGATATGGCGATACATGGTTACGCTTAAATTCTATCCTTTTCTTTAAGAAACACTTACTTTATAAGAGATCCTGCGAGACTTGCAATTGAATGCAGATACAGAAGCACGAAGCCCCAATCGCAATCGAAACCGTCTTTTAACGAGAAAATCGATGGGAATCGATGAGAATCGACAACACATTTAGTCGTCGACGGAGCACCGACCTCAAAGAGGGGAATGACCGTTCCGGAATCCGAGCAACCGCTACTATGACGAAATCCGCACCAGAAGTGCTGGGAAGATAACCCACCATGCTGCAGACGTCAAGTGCACTTGGCTCGCAGGCGCACTTGGCCTCGTGAGCGCACTTTGCCTCGCCTACGACTTCACTATCAAGCACCTGGAAGTTGAACCCTACGATGACCTCCTACCGGCGATTAAGAAGACCCAGGTTACTGACCCATTGGCGGTCGATGTCTCGGGTAAGCTAGTCGATAACCCAATGGACACAGCCGAAGCCGAAGCTGAAGCCGAAGACGAGCACCAATGGAGTGTCGTCGCTGGAGCTCTGACCTACGAGTGGAGGATATATGTCCCTTCGGACGATGCTCTCCGCGGTCAAGTGATAAGTCTCTTTCATGATAACCTTGAGCCGGTCACTTTGGAGCTCTTGAAACTGCTGAGTTAGTCTCTAGGGATTTCTATAGGCCTACAATGGACGCGTACATAAGGCAGTACGTCAGCGGCTGTGGATGCTAGCGGCAGAGAGCCGGCCAAATCAACAGTCGAGATGTCAAGCTGCGCAGAATGCGAACCGGCTGCAATCCTTAATGGACGTATGAGAAGGCTACCGCGTTGGACCTTAAGAGCCGAGAGCGCGGACGCACCGAATTACATGGTAACTATGACCTTGCCAAGGGTTGCTTACGAATTAGATATATCAACGAATGAATATGCTCTGCAATTGGACTTATCTCCGGGAGCACCAAACGAAGCCATGACGATAATCGATTGAAGTTGCCGCAGATAGTGGTGATTAACCGTATCAGGCTAGATTTTAGGGTGTGACCCCTACAGCTAGGCTCGGAAGGGCATGGCGTGCGAAAACCCACTACTTTCGTGGATTCGGAAGTCGAAGGCATGGAAATCGGAGAATGGCTGCCTCGATGCACCGGAGCGGAAGCAGGATGGCAACAGAAAGTCGAATCCCGATAATCGATATACGAGTCAACTTGGAACCAATCGGTGAGACGCATATGATCAATGCTGAGCGCGGAGGTTATCACCGACTAGGTCTGCCGTGTGCTTGGATATATGAAAGCACAGAGACATGGAAACCATACGAATCCGAGAGCTCTCAAGAGCAGCAGCTATAACCAAGATAAGTACATCATGCAATTATGCTAGTTGACTGCTGCAGCGATGCGATATCAGCTGCGTCGCGATACCGACCGCGATGGCCTTGCCCCTCAGATGACGTTCACGAACGCGTTCGTTGAAAGAAATTGTATACGAACGATGGATCGATTAGTCGGAAGACTTCGTCCAGCATATCATGTGTCAACTACGATAACAATGCCGAATGACGCCGGCAAGTCGGCCAATGGTATTTAACGATTTGAGCATTACCGAGCAAGCACTACGGAGATCAATTATTTGGATTCGGAGATGGACTTGGAGGATTCAGGGTCAATTGGACGTTTCCTTCTCTTCTCTTTCTTCTCTTCGTTTCTTATGGATCTCGGCCCGGTATAAATGGCGTCGCCACAGGTTTTACCACCTACCACTGGAGGTGGATTTCCCAGTGCACCGAATCCGCCGTGAGGTTGCCATGATGTCACCGATCGGTTGTGGGACTTATGCAGACGTACAAAGGCGTACGCACCTTATCTTGTCTTTCTTCATGTATATATATGTCGCAGCCCAGGAGGTCTGCTGATAAAGAGGGGGATGATGTAATGGCGGTGCCAGATGCACTTGGCTCTCAAGCGCACTTGGCTCCCAAGTGCACTTGGCCTTCCCAAGTGCACTTGGCTGCCGAGGCCGGGTAACCGCCCTTCATATATAATCACCTCGCAAAGTGCTTTTGGCAGCGCTAGCGATTATCTTACCTACATACCGTACAATTGATCTATATTGCTTATTTTCCCGTTTGCAACCGTATCTACACGTATTCTCTCATACGAGGCCGTACATGGGCGTACGTCCTTACATACATCAAAGTAGACATAGTAGCTGATATATAGTAGCAGAACCAGTGGCAGATCCAGTGTTTCCAAGCAGTCAAACAAGTGCAGCTTCACCTATGCGAGGCCGATTTAAGAGATTTTGAGATCACACCGGGCTGTTTTGGAGTTTGTTGGCATTGTGAGTTTCAATTTATAAACTTTGCAAATACTGGCAGGCAGAGGATATATAAATCCTGCCGGACCTGTTTATATCAGCAACAACTATATTTCATTACAGGGAGAGATTCCATCAACAACACCACCTAACCCTCGGGTAGAAGTGGCAGTGAAGAATAGTGGTGAACGAGGTGAGGGGCAGAGCATGGTGGACAGTTTGCCAGTTAGTTTAGATGGATAGGGGTGGTTTCTAGGCAATAAAGGGTAGTAGTTGAGGATGGTGCAACTTGAATGTAAGAGGACTAAGGGAACACCTGAAGTTCACACTGGAGAGATACCAGGAAAAAGAAGTTAGATATCTCATGGCTGCAAGTGGCCAAATATATTATGATTACAAACAAACAAAACCTAACCCTGGGGGCGGCAAAGCCACCATCAGTGCTAGTATAACATATACACATGGTTGTTCACTCGAAGTATTCTCATTGGCTGATGGTGGTACGTACCATCTTACTGTGGCAAATTACATATAGTTCGCTCAAGGTATACTCATTGGTTGATGGTGGTACGCAGTATCTTACTGTGGCAAATTACAGAATTCTCATTGGTTGGCATAGGGTCTTTTTTGCTTCGGATTGATCATAAATGATTAGTGAACTGTGGTATATTTCTTGAGTATGGCTCTTATAACTGCTATTGGTCAGCAATCTGAGCTGACTAGATGCTGGAGACAATCTATACAGGATGCGATCTAGATGGGTAAGCTGGACATGACTCAGATCTGGAAGGCTGGCTTGATGTGATCTGAACAGGCTGACTCTCTGATGATTAGATGCGATCTGAACAGTCTGGCTGGACGAGATCTGGAAGGAAAAGCTCTCAGCTGTATGGAGACTATTGGAATCGGCTGGCTCTTTGCTGGATGGATATGATCTGGATGTGCTGGTTATCTGCGGAGTGGAGACAATTTAGATGGACTGACTTACAGCTTACTGGACATGATTTGAACTGTCTGACTCTCTGCTGGCTGAAAATGGTTGAACATCAGTGACATTTGTATATAATTACCATTATCCAATTCCTTCCATACCATCTATCTTGCTTATTAATTGCAAAGTTTGATTTCCAAGCAAATCCATCTCCATCCAATTACTTCAATCTTCGTCCAATTACTTATATGATGCGTTTTACTGACTTTATTTCTAAGCATTACAATTGACACATGTCTGTAAAGGCATACTATGGTCGCCCTTGGGCTTTCTGCAGCATAAATCGTAATATTATGTTTGTACGTACAGCTCTTGCCACATTCTTCCTCAACATTGATATCATTATTATAACATTTACACTTGGTTGTTCACTCGATGCATTCTCATTGGTTGACTCATGATATGTACGTCTATGTAATGGCGATACAAGGTGCACTTGGCTGCCAAGGCCGGGTAACTGCCCTGAATATATAATCACCTTGCAAAGTACTTTTGGTACGCTAACGATTATCTTACTACCTTACTGTACAATTGATATCATCTGTATTACTTATCCTTTTTTGCTACCATATCTATTCTTACACTTGTATACAAGGTCGTATACAGATCTACATTCTTACACTATAATCGCTTTTCAGTTACCAGATACATTTCGCTCATGGGATTCCTTAATTTGTTTGCTTTTTCGATGTGTCGCGATACGCCGTAAACTCAGCGTCCAAGAGCTATTGCTAAATTGTCGCTAGAAGATAAGCGATCATCCACTTCAGTTGATTGACAATAGCAAGGACGATTTTGAGATGATTTAAATGTCAATCGACCTTGAAGAGACATGTCACCTGCCATGATCAATACCCCAGAGCTCTTGAAATGTCTCCATTAATGACCTACACCGAATATTATCACTAGATTGATGATTCAGGATATGTATACCCTTCAATCAAGCACACTTCTTGATAACCTTTCTACAATCCGAAGCGTACCTTCGAAGCATTAGCATCCATGAACGAAGCCACAAGCTCAGTTTCTGATTGTCAGCATTGCACAGACGAAGTACACTTACAGACAATGATTGCACGAGTACAGAGGTGGACTTACGGACGATCACGTTGCAATGAGATCCGATTGACTCACCCATCCTACGATGCTACCAAGGCTGATGAAGCCAAATGACATTATACTATTACATACAAATTGAATGAGCTATGACGGCTTAAGTCCTACGGCTATGACTCCAAACAAGTCAACGAGATAGTTGAGCAGAGATCACAGACTCTTGTTCTGCAGTTCCGAATGGGAAGTACACCTATCCCGAATGTTCTAAGGTGTCAAGCAGGTCAAGGACGAATCTCCATTGTGCAATTCTATGAGATGAATGACCAAGTACAAAACACAAACCAAATCACAGCTGAAGTCATCGTATCTCCTAGCAGAAATGGATGCACATAAAGTCATCGTATCTCCTAGTGGGAATGGATGCATCCTCTTGTCCATATCCCTTATCATGATTGGGCAAATGGTTATCCTTTTGTATATAGGAGAGATTGCCTTTCGGTTGACGAACTGGAGGTGCTTGTTGTGCCTATGGCATATGACCTGGTTATAGGCTTGCCTTATTCAAAGATAGAACCCTACGATTGACTGGACCTCCGGTCGACTTCTAGCCCTGTGGACCCCTAGCGGAGAAACAGGTTAAAGGCTGCGGACTCAAATGTGCCCATGGCACATCTGGCGGCAACCCAGATGACGTTGTAGACACCAAAGGTGGAGGGCGGGGTTCCAGACATATATTTGCTTGGAGCCGCCGCATTCGGAAGTCTCATAGCTAGCGATGAGATTCTCAAGGTACTCTTCAAATGACTTCGCAATTGCACCGGGTTGCTGGGTGATTCCATAAAAGGCATCACCCCCAATGGGGAGAAGACGCCTGGAGCTGGACGAGTGAGAAGGAGCAGCGGTGGTAGTTGCAGCAGAAGAGTTACTTTGGTGGTACTTGAATGACTGCTACCGGCTCGCAGAGCCACGAAGGGAGGAGGCGCACCACAGTCATTCTTTGCCATTTTGTCTGGGCCAGCTGGTACCGCTACTCCCGGGAATTCCTACCCTCCATCAGACGAAGTCGAAAACACACAGCTAACAAGTATAGATGGAGCTTAAGTGCCTGAAATGGTACCTACAGATAATGGCGGCCATGCCATATCCCCGCCAAGTATCAGGAATTTGTGAAGATTTTAATCAAGGCAGAGATACTGTCACTGTACCAGTCAATTGACAATGCGATCGACCCCGAGCACAAATTGCCACATGTGAGTATCTGTTGCCTGTCGAAGATTGAGTCCTGAACTCCAAAGCCCTATATTGAGACAAACCCATTTAGCAGTCATTATCACTATCGGCAGTGCCGATATTTTTGCAAAGAAGAAGAATGGCACCTAGTGAGTCACGGGAGACCTGCGGAATGCAGATTTTCCAGTGCATAGTGCAACTTGCTGATAAGGCGATACAAGGTTATATTTTAAGTCCATCCTTTCTTTAAGAAACACTTACTTTATATGAGATTCTGTGGGACTTGCAATCGAATGCAGATACAGAAGCACGAAGCCACAAAACAATCAAAACCGCTTTTTAACATTATAATCGATACCTTATTTGATCGTTGATGGAGCAGCGACCTCAAAAGAGGGGAATGATCGTTCCAGAATTCGAAAAACCACTACTACGACAGAATCCGTACCAGAAGTGCTGGAAGTCAATGAAAACATATCTGTATACAACTTCACCATCGAGCACCAGGAAGGCTCAAACAAAACCACACCGTCAAGACGGCCTGATTACGAGATCGGCTACAAGAAGCCTGTTGGATGGCTCTTGATGACCCTGACAGTTGAACCCTACGATAACCCCCTAAGAAGGCCCTGGCTACTGACCCTTTGGCTGTCAATGTCTCAAATAAGCTAGTCGATAACCCAATAGACCCAACCAAAGCCACAGCCAAAGACAAGAACCAATGCAGTATTGTCGCTATTGCCCTGACAAACGAGGGGAGAATATTTGTTCCTGCAGACAATATTCTCGGCAGTAAAGTGATAAATCTCTTTCATAACCCTGAGTCTGGACACTTTGTAGGTCATAAAACTACTGAGGTGATCTCTAGAGATTTCTATTGGCCTACATTGGATGGATACATATGTAAGTACGTCAGCGGCTGCGAAGTACCTCTGCGACAGCAAAGTAAGTCAATGAGATCAAATGCAAGTGTACCATCAAGCCTGGGAGCGAATGAAAGGTCAATGGCTACACTATGGGTTTTCATCACCGAATCGAAAGCACCACCAAATGCATCGAATATACAATTACCTGCTACCAACAATCAATGGAGTCAACCGCACCCAGTGCTAGTGGCAGGGAGCCAGCCAAATTAGCAGTCGAGATGCCAAGCTGCGCGGAATGTGAACCTGCTGCAATCCCTAATGGACATATGAATAGGCTACCACCTTGGATGTATAAGAAGGCTACCTGTTGGACCTTCAAAGCCGAAAGCGCGAATGCATTGAATTACATGGTAACTATGTCCTTGTACAAGGGGTTATTCATCAGGAGAAAATTTCCTGCTATGTAGGCACCATACTCGCCAATATAAGTGACTATTGCAGGGGGTGCGTTGGGAGCCTACGTAGGTGGCAACCACGCTGATAGTTGTATTCGTAGCAACGCTTGGAGTTGTTAGTGCAACAGTAAGTGAGGTCAGCCCTAATTGCAATACCGTATCATAATTACGCAACCATTCACTTCGTCAATATACAACTCGCGGTCGCTCAAGCCCTAGGCCATGGAAATTCTATCGATATATTTCGTCGGCAAGTTATATACCATTGCGAATGCACCTTGAAAGGTTGTTACGACAACTATGTACATTGGTAGTCAATCTACCATCGCTATCCTTATATGTAGTGTAATTTACATCGTCAATTTACTTATCTTCTAACTCACCCAGAGTTGCTTGCAACACCGTATCATAATTACCCATCCATTCACTTCGTCTAGACAACTCACGGTCGCTCAAGCCCTAGGTCATGGAAATTCAATCGTTGTATTTCGTCGGCAAGTTATATACCATTGCGTATGCACCTTGCAAGGTTGTCACGACCACTATTTACATTGGTAGTCAATCTACCGTCAGTATCCTTATACGTAGTGTAAATTACATCGTGAATTGACTTATCTCCACAGTTGCCGCTTTGGCAACACTTGGCGAAGTCTTTGAATGGCACATGGAAACAATGACTAGTATCTTTTCGGCAAACACATGTACAACTTGTGAAATTGTCTAAACAGCTATTTGTGTTGCCGAAGCCTTTTTTCCCCACCAGCGAGCGCCTCATTCAACTCCTCCTCAATTACATAATAAATCGTATTCCATGTTTTCAAATCAATATGACTATTTACAATCCAGTCAGAGTTAGTCTCCTTTGAAGCGGATGGAACCTCGGGTATAAGATTAGCAGCGCCACAGATGTGGCCTGCAGCCAGCACCTTGTATGCATTCTCTCCCGATGCTGGAACAACTCTGACCATCGAAGAGATGGCATTTGGCAATGCTTCATGGAATGGTTTCGTCACCAGCACCAATGCTAAATATTACAAATGATCGGCAATTTGGAGTTTGAAAACACGAAGTAATTGGTATGGCAAGCGCCCTTGCAATGCTTTATGAGCAGGTTCAGGAAATCTTTGACATTGTCGGGCCATCTTCACCCATATCCAATCGTTTCTCAGTGGTCCCGTATATCATTCCTTTTCTCCAGTAGCCCGAATTTTCTCATATGTCAATTGGCCATTGAATTCTTCGATAGAGATCTCAATAGTATGGAATAAGGTGGCCTGGCACGTTTGCAGGGTATCGATGTGGATGTATATCTTTGAGACGTTCAAATAAGCTAAAGTCGAGTTGACCAGACAACTCTGGAGAATGTTGTCATGGCTATATGAATTGCAAATATCTCTGAACGTAGTTACTCCCTTCTGTATCAAGCCAGAAAACACCTGTCGCTTGACTTCGGAATCCCCCGCACTACTTCCACAGGTGGCAGCAGTCTGATATCTCTCGTCCAGCTCGGGTGGCCTACTCGTAACGTTGCTGAAACCATTTGCATCGAGGTTAATTTGCCATACTGCAAACACATCTCGGTGGAGATAATAATTGACAATCTGCCGATGGACATCTCCAGTCTTATTGGAGGCCCAATACCCGTCTTTGATTTTAGTTTTGTAAGCCGCTTCGCCAACCTCAGTAGACCACTGCTGCAACCCCCCAAATCGCTTGATACATCTCCGGAAGTGTATCATTAGATGAGGTTTTGTAATGTTAAATGATGACTCCTCCTCCAGGTGATCAACCACTTCCGACTTTATCCAATCGTTCCAGTCATCGAGTTGACGTTTGCGTTCGTTGGCAGAGCAATTTCTGTAATTGCCCATATCTGTGTCTCGCTCCTTATGGAGCTGTTTCTGCAACTCTTTCGATTGTTCAGTTGTTTTCTTGTGCACCCGATATTGCAGGAAGACATGTTTGAAGTTGTGAATACGACACAGAGCATCATCCATAAGATTCAAGGTATCCTCATCATGGGACGGGTATCAGCAGTAGTGGTAAAACTCAAGGAGTGCTCGGGTGCATTGGATTGCATCATCAAATGTTCGTTTTTAGAGGTGTTCGGACTACGTAGAGCGTTGATGACGACTGCAAGCAGATACCGGCTCATTGTTCTAAGTTCCTTTCCAGTCCACTGGCTGACCTCCTCATATGATTTCTTGGATTTCGTCATTGTCAAGTATGCCAGTATGGATAACCACAGCTCGTTGTATTTTGGGAGTCGTTTGAACTTCTTCATGAGTTGTTGGAACCACCCAAGAAGATGTTTTAACACGCCCAACTGCATTGTGTGCAGGAGGTCTGGTTTTGGAAGATCACTGACAATTGAACTGGTGTGCCATAATATATGGTCACCAAGATTGATTCCATGCTCTCTAAGAATGGAGGCAGCCTCACGGGCGTCGTAAGTAATTGGCTTGACAACTGGTGGGGTTGAGGAATCGATATCTCTAGAGCTTTCCCCAAGTTGGCGAACTCTAGTATCATCGGAATTCTGCAAGTTTGCTAGAGCATCTTCCGCATCGTGTAAGGTTGATCAGACAACTTTGTACAAATACTTGATAAACATTATGATCGCAGTGTGCCACTGGTATGTGGATATACCTGCCCAATTCCTTCTTTTCAACTTCACACCATGGGCATAATCCATACCCATGATTTTGCAGTACCACATGCTCTGGATAGTCGGCAACCCATCCAGACAGAAACATATGGCACTGCCGATAATGACTGTCGGCACAGTAAGCGGTGAACTGACAATTTTGCGCGTTGGTCAGAGGTCGTAGCAAGTAGTCGAGAACACAGTGCATGATAAGTTGATCATGGGCTCGTTGGCAGGCCTTTTGTGGAGCAGGGATATCGCGTAATTCCAATGGCTGTGGTACAAGTGCTACGCGGACAATGCTGTAAGTTGTTGGTTTCATCCGTACGGTGTTGGAGAGATTGCCAATGGTCAAGTATACGGGCCATACTTTCTTTTCACCGGAGAAATTTGTGAGATGTGTCAAATCGGAGAAGAAGATCATGGGAACAACAGTTTCACCTTCTGGGAGACAATGCTAAATGTTGTCAGAACAATTCTCTTAATTCTCCAGGCAATTGACATACCTGGTTTCCCACTACCAGTCTGCTGTGTGCATCTCATTGTATAGACGACGCCCATCGTTGCTGAAATGACACTCAGAAGCATAAACTAGATCCTTCTCGTATGCCTTTTGATGCAAAAGCAATTTGGCACATAATATAATATCCCGGGAGTAAAACTCGATTGGCTTAGTGTGGCTTTCATTCCATATGAAGTTTGTTGTATGCTTCATCCATGATGAATGGTCAAGGCCATCTGACATTAGGTCGATCATCTGAAGGAGTATGTGTGTTGAATTTAGAGATTGTTTTACCGACTGTTGGAGCCCCGCGTCACCATTTAACAAATCATAAATTAGACTCGATGTCGCTCCATGCACAATCAATATCTCCGCAATGGGAAACTCAGCAGCATCGGAAAACGGATGCCAAGGGTTGGTATGACCATGTGTGGAGTTGTCTTCGGTCTTGGTGGGAATATAGTGCAGTGGCAGACCAGCATTGCGGAATGCATGTGTTACTGGAACGGATTCTGCAGGTGCCGAAGGGTCTGGTGATAGTGATTGTAGGTAATCGAGTGTATCTGGCACGGGATGATCGTTCCGAAAGAGATGGGGCGGGCTTCGATTATTCTGATTGCTCGGGCAACTCTGAACGTTTCGCTTCCGCTTTTTCTCATTGATAGCTATACTCGGATGTGATCTTGAAGCAAAGTTTAAAGCTGCTCGCATCATTGCATCATGCTCTTGGGAATGATGGTTCTCCATATGCTTAGTCCTCCAGGTATCAGAGTTGAAACGCTTGCTACAGACCTTGCAAATCAATATTCTGACATTTCCCTTCTTGGTTGATGGCATTGGCAACTTTAGATGTTGTTGATACGATTTTGTAAGTAGTTAAGTGCGAATACCTTATAATCGATTGTGGAATAAATCGTTTATTGAAAACTCTAAGATTGATGGATGGATAGCTGTTCTCGAACAGTCAATCAATGAGTCGAAGAGTACGAAAAGACGCCGCTGAGTTTCTAAGAGTCGTGGATGGTTGCCCTGGCACCTGAAGTCGTTTCAGTGTTTGAAACGAAAAAGTGGTACGTACTCTAGATATCTCCATCATCATGACTGCTCACAGCCTCAAACGAAAAGGGTCCGACAACGATATGCCAACAGGCAAAATACCGACTACGTATAAGAAGTTTGCAGCAACTGCACGAGATGTCAACTCGTGAAACCCAATCGAGCGGGTGTCGAAAAGCATCCCTATTCGCCTGTAGAAGTCTTCGGAGCGTGTATAGGTGAGGAGTCCTCATGCAGGCGTGGCGAAGTGGTACTAACAATTTTCCAGCTTGCCTTTTCGTCGCAAGCATTAGTTGGAGTTGTGGTTTTCATTGGCATTTGTATGTATTCGAGAGCATATTGCCGACTTAGTAGACCCCACTGACTGGGCTAGCATTTTCTGGAGTTGGCAGCGCTATTCTTAATTTCTGGTTGGAGTTCTTAGAGGAAGCGCATTTGATTTTTTGATTTCGGCATGAGGTTCGGTAATATACTTAATAGAAAGTCTATGTGACAGTGCTTCAAGGTGTCGCAGCAACCCTGCAAGTTGCTGCCAAGTCTTACATAATGATATAACCGTATGAGTGAGATTTTGTGTTTCCAGCCAAATCAGAAGGCCTTCCAAGTAGTGAAACAATTCATAGAGTCGTTACAACAATGTAAATCGATCAACATTTACATCCTGCTAATTGTGACATATTTGGAGCATGGTGGGTTGTGAAACAGTGAGTTTAGTGTCATTTGTTATGCTTGGTTTGACGAAGGAAGTTATCCAACCATCATTTGACATCAATCTCGAACTTAGACACTCATTCACTCTTGAAAATGTAAAAAGTTATCCTAACAACTTGGATCGTTGAAGTGAACTACTTGGAGCGTTTTAAACACAATGCGATCTTTTCATACAGTCCAACATCAAATTTATGTGATGATGGGTTGGATATAAACCTACGGTTTAACATGATCCAACATCGTACCACTAGAATGACAACTTGCTTCTGCGAAACACTATTGATATATAAGAGCGCCACCCCCGAGCACTCGCACAATTTCCTTCATCTCCCTTAAGCTTTACTCCTCATCTCCCTGGCGATATCTACTATCTCCGAGTCTGAATTACATCACGTGACTACCCCCGCATAAACTAATTATAACTTTAGCACATCGACTCAACAACATCAATGGTTGTTTGGCCAACATCAGGTACTATCCTTTTCATGCACATCGGTATAAGGTATAATCAATACATCGCTAATTATTGTCAGATCAATTCTTAAAGTTCTTTCGCCAACCCTACTTATCTATAATGTAAGTCAATCCCTCCCATGCCCATTCATAAAAATTAATCAATCACTAATCATTGTCAGACCAACCCCTCAAGTTGTCAGCTCAATGGCATGCAAGCAGAAACCGTCCACGGATAGCTACAAGGCAACACTGAAGCTGAACAAACTATGCTCTCGGGCTTTACGGAACCTATGTGCCCTCATTGCATTCCTGACTATGCTCTATGATGCCGAACTCGAAAGCCGCGATACTTGGTTTGGGCTCCAGCCGGAGATTATCCATTCGGATGCCGAGAGCTCAAAATATTTCAAACAATTTTCTCAGTTGTTTGGACAATGTGAAGCAACACCGGAGGGATGTTGTTGGTGGCTAGCTTGGAGGACCTTCTGGGGGGATATCAGAGGTAAATTAAGGACATCCAGGAATTCCGCCGGCCTATCGTGGCCTGCTGCCCACAACGGGAACTTGCCGGGCCGACACAACGCACCCCGACAAATCATGTCGGTTATGGGGATTCCCGAGGATGACACCGAGGCTTCAACTACGGGCAATATTCCAATAACCTCACGAGTTGCTCACACACCTCCTGCCTACGGTCCTACCAGCATTTATTTCGGAATTCTCCTCCCTGAGTGGGGCCTCAAACCTGAGGAATCAGGGGTTCCAATCGACGTCGGTATAGGTGGAGTTGGGGTTGAGCATCAGCATTTGTACGAAAACTTCGATTGGCATCAGGAAGTGAGATGGGGAGTCACGCAACTTACTGACAGGACATTGAATGGCCTATGGCGTACCGTTCTGCCAAGTTGCCCGAGCAATCCATCTTGTCCACCACGGTTATTTAATGGGGCCCTTGTGAATCCTCTTGAAGAAATCGAACGTCCTAGCACCCAAGGCTCAGATGTGACTATCGCCGGATTCTCGGAAATCATGGCAGGGATGAGGGCAACAGGGACCAACTCGGCAACTCGGGCCAACAACAACTCTGCTTGTCATTTGCACAACTTTAAGCATCTCCCATCGGCCCATATGGACAGACTACAAGATGATGCAGTGGTTGCAGCCTGGCTGGAAACAGAGACATATTCTCCTCCGGCCGTGCTTGTGATTCTTCGTCGCCCGACTATTTCCATAAGTCACACGGAAACTGCAGGAATCGACACGCCCGTAACAGATAGCTTTGATTATATCGATGCCTCCCAATTCGCGTTCGAGGAAACAATGGAAGATGTCCACGAATACCTTTCAGATGGTGCGAATAATGATGACAAGGAGCCTCCAAAGTTCACAGTTCCCCCCACAATAAAAGGCTTCATTGATCGGGTTGACAAAACCTACCGAGCAGTAAGACGACTTCAGAGGTTATCGAGGCGACTCGAATCAAAGGCAAATGGACGACGGCCTCGTGAATCTGAAGATAAGAATGCAAGGATTGGAAACCTGGTCTGTTTTCCGCACAAATCGTATTATCGCCACCGAATGACACCTGAGCAGCATGCTCGGGAGAAAGTGCTGTACATTCGGCTGGGTCGCTCCAACAACTCTTACACTCGATATCGAGTCACCAATCCTATCCCCGAATATATTGGGGAGGATGGTGAATACATCAGCAGAAACTAATTTGCTTACCGAGATATTACGGTACGGTCGATACTGTTCTGAACGTTCCAAGCGTCACTGAAACTTGACCCCGTGCTGCCACCCTTACCATACAAAATTCGTACTCCAAGCATTTCATATAGTTGTCGCCAAGTTGGCAACTCACGTAACAACACTGATTGACAATTTTTAAGGTTCTCGCTTAAGATTTAGTTTCCACTTATCCTGAGCTCATGATAATATCACACATTATTGTATGCGATGTCATATTTCGTCGTCAGAGCTGCACATTTCACACTGCTATGTCTAATATTTACTAATATACAAATTTCTTCCATGTATAAAAGTGATCGACTTATACAATATGCACAACCACAATTTCAAGTGTCCTATCTACTCATACAATAAATTGAACATATCTAAGTCAATAGTATTATTTAAAAACCATCGACTATTATCTGGATCAGAAGAAAATGGAAGCATATGGGCTGCACACTGAATCATGTGTAAAGGGATGATATACGTCGATCCAATGCCAAAAAGGGGTTTTCGACGATAACTACTGTCCTCCAAAGGTAATGTAGGTGTCTGATCTCGCTGCTCAACAATCACCATCCCCGGAACCTCGTGTATTGGGCCGGCAACCATTGTGGTGACAAGTGCCAAAAGTAATTGTTGATTTGATTCCATATCCTCAATGACAAAAAGACATCGTAATCTCGCTGGAATTCGTCCTCTAGTCAACTTGAACTGTCCCTGCATTCCATCCCAGAGTAAAACTGTATCATTTCGGGGAGGCTTATGCTTCCTCCATTAGTTGGTTTCAGTGCATCGTACAATGTGAATCGTCTGCTTGTCACCTTGAAATGATGTCACTGGAATGGCTGCGGAATCATAATGACTGTATTTTGCGTTTTGTAGACGACCAAATTCTTCGTCGTTATCAACATGTCCGGTGTAGTTACCATATTTTTTGAAACACCATGCGATGTGATTTTGAAGTTCCCCTTTTGGCATTCCACACCAGAATGTGAGGTCTGGTAGAGACTTGTTTCCTGGCAGGTGATTTTTCATTATTGGAATTGCTGGAGACATAGGAAATAGATTTTGGTTTTCATGACGACGTTTTTCGGCGTTGAGATTTAGATATTTGAATTGGAACACCTCGTTCTGGGCTTTCGTGCGCAAAATCTGGAAAGATGGCTCATGGCAGTTTGATTGTCGGTACGCATCTTTCAAGTCCGTCATCGACCTTTCCAGTAGTTTAAAGCTTACATTTGATAATTGCCCTAGCTGACATATGTGATCTGAAAAGTGGTTCAACAGATGCATCTTAACAAAGTTGCAGTCAGACTTATCACTCAAATGGGACGCTATTTCTGAATCGATTTGAATTTTGTCCTCATTGATGCAATGACGATTTGCCGTTGCGGAAAGACGTGACCATGCAGGATCATTCTCGCGCTCATGTTGCTTATCGATGGCGAGCTTCTTTCGCAGAGCTTTAGCAATCTTCTTGGTTGACTTTTTGGCACGAAAACGACTAAAGAGGTCTTTGTGACGATGAAATTCACCGAGATAGTCCTCCATATATTTGATTGTCGCATTGGTCTGATTGTGATACTGAGTCATGAGGTGAAAGTAGATGAGGTTTTTGACACAGAGTATGGCGGATTTGAATGGACCTTGCTGATCTGAAGAAGGATCGAAAAGCGTCATCGCGACAATGGGAACAATAACACGGCCTAATGCTTTCATCTCTTTGCCACTCTATTGTGTCACGGCTGTGTAGGGCTTATTGAATGGTGCAAATCCTGGATAATGAGGCAATATTGCTCAAAGATCATTGAATCGGTCAATTTGTTTGTGAAACTCGAAAAATGGCACTATCCACTCCATCAAATGCTTCAGAATACCGAGATAGATAGTTTGTAAAACATCAGGAACGATTAATGTATACAAAGAAACACATTTCATATTCCAAAAGGCGCCTTCCGTCGTCGCTACGTCTAATTCCATCAGATAATGACGTGCATGGTTTTGGTCTTGATTATCGAATTGTGTGGTTTGAATCATATTTCGGAAATATAGTCGATAATCATGGCGTGGCCAGGTAGATTGATTGCCCTCTCCAAACGATGATTTTGGGGCTACACACACCGGGCAACCTGGCTGTTTAATTGCATGGAGGTGAATATTTTCAAAGTAATCGGCCATCCAAGCACAGATGGTTGGAAAGCATTGTCGCTTTTTTCCGTCAGCACAGAGCATGGGTTTTTCTTTCTCGAAAACAGTGTCGAGAGGATGAAAAACAATCTCAAAAACCGTCTAAGCACTTCCCCATTGTATTCTTGTTTATCTTTGATTCCGGCTGTTTTTCCACGACCACAGTGATGATGCGTCGGAGGTATTGGAAGCAGAGCGACGACGACAATGGCAAGGTTCGAGGGCTTTGATCGAATCGTCGAATTAATGTTTTCAAGACTGAGATAGATCGGCCATTCCTTTTTATTGCCAGAATAGTTGGTCAAATGCGTTTGATCAGAGCTGCAAAAGATCTGAACAATAGTGGAGCCGACATGCTTTTTCAACTATGAAGAACATATAATTTTGACGACGCGTTGACGAAATAAAAACACATACCTGCTCATTCCACCACCAATCGCATGGGTGAACTTCAGAGTATACTCTCTCCCCCAATTCATTATAATCCTTAATCGGTGCATATATCATATGCTCTTTAAATGCAGATCGTCGAAGTAGAAATTTGATGCAGTCAATGGGGTCTCGATAGTAAAAACGTGTCTTTCTGTTGTCGCATAGCGCTTCTGGATTGACAGGACCTGTATCACTGACTTTATCAGATTTCCTTGAGTCAATTCCAAGTGCATAGGTCATTTCATCGATTTTAGTGTACAGAGTATATGCAGATGTGAAGTTCTTATTTACCCCCTGAAGCTTCACCAGCTCATCGATGGCAACCCTACTCAGTTTGTGCTTGACACGCCAGTGTGCCAAACGATATTCTTGTTTACAAGAAAAAGGTGCCCATTGGTTGATCTCGTCGTCGAAAATGTCGAAATCACCATCTATTGCCTTTCCAGCTTGACGCGAGTCCAATGTCATTGATTGTACTTCATTCGACTCAAAAGTCGGCTATAGTGGATCCGTGTAGCCATTCTCATCGTCCTCACTTGAAGAATCGTTGTCGGAAAGTTGAAACTGGTCATTTGGACATAAAGATAAAGAGTCTGGGAGTAGAATATCATTATCGGCAGTAATTGTGTATCCTTTGTCTGAAATCTGCTCCAGAGGCACGTAATTTACCCTCTCTGAATGGTGACGTCGAAGGTGATTGATGTATGCACCAGTGTACTCCCATCTTCCGTCCACCCTCCATTCTGCTTCTCATCACCTTTTCCTCCTTATTCCTCCATATCATCATTACCTTAATCTCATTTCAAGTTGATATCGTCGACGTTCAATTCCATCTTTGCAACCCTCGAAATCCATCTCTATTGTTTTGTATAAATTTAGTACCCATTCTCAACATAAATTCTTTTGCCCTGTTCGAACGATGAACTTCGTCGTTGGACATACTAACTTTGTCTAGATGCTGATTCAACAACTCAAAGTATGGGCTGTGGAATAGGGTATCTGGGAATCTAATTGGACATTGGAAGAATTGGGGCTCTACGAAGGGAAGGGAACAACAGGCAAGAAGGCCAATCGCATCAGAGAGTCGATTTTTAGTATCGCTTCGAGCCTTGGTATCCTCGGCAAAAAGGAAGCAAGCAAAGCTGAATGGGACAGCATGATCAAACAATATATCAACTCAATCCCCGATTTAGCTGGTCAGAGAGTACGATTTCGTCAATGGGTAGCAGATCCTAGTGCCAATAATGTCAATGGAAGAAAATGCAAAATCGCCATTGACGACCTTGCGGAAATGGCTATCAGGAGGAGGAAGGGCACATCGCCAGTGGAGGTTACACCAAAGAGAAAGCGAAATGTCGAATCAGGTATGTTCTGCGTTGTCGTGATCACTTTTTCAAAGCTAACAAAGGTAGATGGTGATGAGGACATCACGCCAATCAAGCGTCGACATCCATTGAACCCTCCCAATGAGGAAGTGTTCAATTATACCATTGTATACGTCAATCCCGTCACGGCACAGAAACGCGATGGAGAAAATAACTTCCGATGGGAATGGCCCAATAAGGATGACCTTTCGTTGTTCACAGTGCTTACGAGCGTCATCGAGTCTACGATATTGGCCATTGTAAAGACGGTGAATGTAGGGATGCCTGATCCCTCTGGGAGAATCCAGGAATTGTGGGGCATCAGATGTGAGCCTGGCGATGATGAAGGACCGCGAGTTAGAGATGTGGCTTCCATATTTAATGACAATACAACACTTACATGACTTCGATTGACAACTAATTTGGAAGCCCGAACGCTTTGTTGCATTCTACTGCAAAACGACTAGGTTCCGAATACTCCAATGCTTGCAGGAAGGTCATTCCTACCACTTGACGAAATCCTTCCTCAGGAGGAAGAGATATTCGACGATATAGGTGAAGAATCCGACGACAAATTGGCATCTTCCAGATCCAGACCTCACAGCCTTCCATCGTCCCTAGCGAATCTCGTGGCCAGGGATAAACTTATGCAGCGGAGGCTTATTTGTCAAAAACGTTATTTGAAGATTATTCAGAACAGTGTCCGTGCCATTTGGAGTGACGACTATTTACCCCCAGATCCGCAGGAGGCAAGCGTCAATTGGCTGTGTGACCATAAGTATTTGGTCAACCCTCTCTTACCAGGTTCGCAAGCCCATCTGAAGCATAATGAAATGCGAAAGAAAACCTGAGACGATGGAAATCGTCGTTGGCAATTTGCTTCGGGATTTGACTGGGAATGGGTTTTCGCTCGGGTTATAATTTGCTTGGTTTTTGCTTGGGATTTGTTTACTTTTTATTTGGTTAGGTTTTAGGTTAGGTTTATTTTGGGGTAATTGGGTAGCAATGGAATAGCTTTTCTTATGCGGTGTTTGTGTAGTTTGAATTACGATATTCGTTGTCACCTCTACGTTTTCAATTGTAAGCTTAAATGCTCCAAGATAATACAATTTTTGGTGTCCGCGATTTAGTGTCTGCGCTACATCCAATGGGATTTCAGATGCTAATTGAGGTTCATACGATGATTGCCATTTCAAGCTACCTTGCCTATGTGCTCAAACAATAAAGCTCTTTTCAAATCTAATTTTGGTTGTCGAAATGACAAATTCTGTCGTCTATACCATAAATGTACACTACGCTCCATTGCCTATACCGTAAACATACACCACACTCCGGTGCTCGCGGTATTTCAATCCTAATCTGGTCAGCGGTGTGCAGCCCAATATTCCTGACGACACTTTTCGCTTTTTAGACGAATGAAAATTCAGCAGACTAACCTCATTTCAAGCGATGGTACATGTTCTGATGGGAGCGGCAAATATCAGGGGGTTAGTTGGACGGGTAGCTCCGTCCACCATATTGATTGATCTACGATAAAGAACGTCCATCCGACGACTATTATCGTCTTATCTTTTACAGTTTTCATACACTCTGTATCTGGTTTAATCTACGCTCTTTATATTTCATTTATTCTTTCGTTATTACACACTCCTTTCCAATCAAATGACTTGTAGGCGCAAGCATTCTCCACCTCCATCCAATTTAAATCATTGACCATGCAGACAAGACGATGATGCAGATAACGAGCTCTCAGAAATTCCTGATACATACGATTATCACCGCCTTGACGACGAAAATGCACAATTGTCCTCTCAAAGATGTACTATCAAGTGCTCTGCTCTTCGCCAACTAACCCCTCCTGGTGCCCAACTTCACACCCCGAGTCGATGAGAGGTCCATATTGAAATCAATGACGATCATGAGGAGGAGCAAAGTACTCCCGAGATTTCTCGGAAGAAGGTATGGACTATGATAATGAGACAACGATTTTCGTATTCTAATCATTATTATAGTGCATGACACGTAAGGAAAGGGGTGAGCACTGTGTTGTCTTGCAAGAGCTTTGGGAGGAGTGGAACCTATTGACGAGGTGACAGGACAAATAGTTGGAGCAGAATACGATATCCAACAAATGCTTTCCGGTGTCGAATCATTGGTTCTTGCCAAAGTGAAGCCCATCGCTGGCAGATATGCAATGTTCAATAACCCTTTCGTCACTAATGCTGTCAAGACCGCCCAGATCCACTCGTGGTGGTATCATTATGTCACAAAAGTCGATCTGACAATAAGAAACACCGACCCTCCTCCTGCATACATTTCGGTGGTATTTATTTCATCCTCTCTACGACGATTTTAGTCTGACAAGATATTAAGGCCCTTGGCAAGATCACCTCCTCATGCTCGGCAATGGTCTATATGTGCAAGGAGAAGGTGAATTCCTTGTATGGCTTCAGAACAATGGACCAGGATGGAGTCAAACAACGTGTCGCACACCTCCTCAACTGAGACCGATTCACATGCTCTGAGCGGATGAGAACGGTATGTCTTTAAACAATATCGAATTATGTTGTCCAATATATCTTTTTAGGATTGCAAGTATCGTTTCGCGGCGACCAAAATCATGTACCTACTTTATGAGACATACTTTGCAGGAGTAAGACAATTGGGAATGAAAGACCGTAGAATGATTGATATGATCAATTCGACGTTCATTGTACTTGCTGCCACTGTGATTCACCATTGCCTTGGAGCATGGAAAACCAGGGAATACAAGGTACCAGCTGAGTTTGGCCCCAGTGGAGGTGCACATCGTGAGATCACATTGAATCATATTTGCTTATGAATACTAACTGTCACTGCATAGTTGTATTTCGTCGTCTCGAAGCCGAGTTGCTTTCTACCTTATCTGAGGTTCAAACCAAGATGATCGAAGACGTCAAAATGATGATTTGTTGAAGGCAGACATGGACAGTAGTTGTCGAGGTGAATGGATCAATGCCGTACAATGACCAGGGAGTACACGAGGAGGAGTACCTGTCGTATGTCCCTGAAGAGCTTGCCGATGTTTCTGACAACACATTTCGTCATATGACCGCCGACGTTGAAGCTGCGCAATCTGCACTCCTACCAAGTCGCGTGCGACATGATATCATCTCCAGTATTGTTGATGTCAGTGGCACCAGCAACACCAATACCAACAACATCAACGATAATTGCAATGACGATTTCAATATTGCGGACACCGAAAAAGTTAGTTCAGAGGATTATGAGAGCTTTAACTGCAACATATCTGTCCTCAATGACTGTTCAGAGAGCGAGTGTGGGTATCTGACAGAGGGAATATATATAATGGAGAGGCGACACTTATTTTGGTCTTCGCGATATGGTTTTTTGGTTCTTAAGATCGTTGTATTTGATTTTCACGATCATTGTACGGATACTTGTAATCCTTAGTATCGACATTGTTATTGGTCAGTAAGCACTATATAACATCAAGGCTTTACTGGAAACGTATTTGCAATGACCATTTGTGATGTCAACTCGTGAGAATTATCAACAATTATTATCATGAGAATAGATACTAACTTAAATCAAATGAACAGCCTTATCAATTTGAGTAAGTTGAGGAAGACTACTATCGTGAGTTTGGAAAATTAAGAGAGTGTAAGCAATGGCGATACAAAGTAAAACGGGTTTGAATAAAGCCAATGAAGGGATATTTTAAGCATCTCGACGACGAAGACAAGACAATGGTTTTCGCCTCAAATGGGATCACGACCCCATTTAAGCCCATGGTATTTGACTTCACCAAAGTGTTGAAGAAAGTAGCATGGAGAGTTCGCCGAAATCAAAGCATAACCGGAGCTCGTTCATTAAAGAATACCAAAAGCTTCAGAATGTCGTCGCTATGATGCAACTTGAAGGCCCATTTTCACCAACACCCATATTTTGTTTCGACCTTCATGGCCGCAGCACGTTGAATAAGCTTAAACAACAAAAATATGTTTTTGCTGTTATACATGGAGCGGGTAAACACTCCGGAATTAGACGAACACGAGGATGACGACCCCGAATGTGGTTACAACAACTCCGAAAGTCGTACATTCGGTAATCATCAGCGCTTCCAAACCCCTGACAATCCTCCGTGCAGGCCAATTGCGGACAAGCTTCCTTCACCCTGGCCCTCGAACGCTGACGACTTTGATGATGCCCAGCAGCAGCCTCAAGATACGGGCATGGGGAGAGAAGTGGAGCAGGTTCAGGAGTCTCACAATGAGAAGTCTCAGAATGGAGATAATAGGGAGGGAAATTGAACCCGTTGGCAGGACAACTTTGGCAATTGGCATTGGTTTTTTTGTTTTTGGTCTTGTTTTTGGTTCTGTTTTTGGTTCTTGTCTCGTATGGTCATTGTTTGGATTTCCTCGATTGAGATTTTGTTTTGTTTTTGCGTCGCAGCTTGTTTCGTTCAGCTATGAGTAATATGAGAGTGGGAAGGTTCGGGCGACGTGAAAGGACGTACATCCGTGGCACGGCCTCGTATAAGAGTATAAGGCAGATACGGTTGCAAACGAGGATTCGAGAATGAGGTAGATTCAATAGGTAAGGTTATCGAGGGCGTGCAAGAGCACTCGCACGAGCTGACTATATACGGAGCAGATGGACAGTTACCCTGCCATAGGCCGGCCGCAATTACATCATCCCCTTCTTTATTTGCAGACCTCCTGGGCTACATACCCATACATGAAAAGAAGAACAAATCCAAGAAGAAACAAATCCAAGCTTGTACGTCCTCATACGGCCTCGTAAATCCCGCAACCGATCGGTACCGCTCGAGTGTGACCTTGCGGTGGATCCGGCGCACGGGGAAAATCCACCTCCAGTGGTAGGTGGTAAAACCCGTGCCATCGCCATTTGTACCGGGCGGAGATCCAATAAGAAGAGAAGAGAAGGAGAAAACAAGAAGGAAACGTCCAATTGACCCCTGTAACCTCCATATCCAAGCCCATGCATCCATAGCTTCCGTAGTGCAGATTCGGTGGTGCTCTTATCGGTTAACGTCATTGGCTCTCATAATCAATCAGATTCGTATGTGGTTTGTCGATTATCTAACTCGTGAGCATCCAAGAGAAGATCGAACTTACAATGTAATCAATCAAGTGTGCTTAGCTCTCGCAAAGCTTGTGCCCTCGGAAGCCCGCCTCACGGAAACTTCGTACGTCCAATCAACGTCCATTAAGTGCCATTCGTGTAATCATTATCTATAAGTGCACTTCGTCTGTATAATGCTGACGCTCGTAGGTGTGCTTCGGAGCTTCCGCTCAGTTCGGAGGAAGGCAATCGTCAGGTGTGCCTCAGAGCTTCCGCTCAGTTCGTAGAAGGTGATCGTCAAGTGCGTTTCACATCGTAGGAAGTTAATCGTGAAGTGCGCTTGAGAGCTTTCAATTCAGGTGCACTTCCGTACAAAGGATAAGGTGCACTTCCGTGCAAACGATGATCGTGATCGAGTCCGCTTGAAATCCGGATCGTAGGTACGGTCCTCCCATCAACCGTCATCGACTACTGTTCGCTTCGTCCTTCGACATTCGGTTGCCCTCAGACTTTTGCCCTTCGACCATGCCCTTCGACTTTGGACTCTCCTTCGAAGACATCACCACCTGCCCATCAGCCCGGGTGGAGATGAATGCCAGTTCGGGTGGTAGCCCGAGTCGCCTGAGCGGCCTCGGCACCATAAAGATACTCAAAACACTGAACCGACATGCTCGTCTTACTTCGTCTTTGGGCCTTATAGCGTCTTTCGGTCTTATTTCGTCTTCGGTTTCCTTCCGTCTTTCGACTCCGCGTTGAGCACGATGCGACGCGTCAAGAAAAAGGGGTAATGAGACCCGTAGGATATCTCGAGGTAGTCTCTCGTCGATTCGTAGAATTTTTCGAGGGTAGATCGCGTGTGTGATTTCTCGATGATAGGTAACGCGTCGAAAATGGGTAATTCACGAATCCCGTGAGCGAAACGTATCCAATTACTAAAGATTGATAACAGTGTAAGGACGTAAATCCGTGTACGCCCTCGTATAAGAGTACAAGGTAGATACGGTTGCAAACGAGGTTTCGAGAATGAGGTACATTCAATAGGTAAGGTTATCGATGGCGTGCAAGAGCACTCGCACGAGCTGACTATATACGGGGCGGATGGACGGTTACCCTGCCATAGGCCGGCCGCCATTACACGATGCTAGTAGTTGGCAAAACAATTTTGGACGTTGTTAGATTTTGTTTTTGTTGCTAGTATGTTACTGGAATGCAATCTTATAGGCTCAAACTCCGAGAGCACTCACACCAACTCTATTAGGCTGACAACCCGTAATGTTGCTCCGACAATTGTTCAAGTGGTCTAACAAAATATTCCAGTAGCAAATGTTCATGGAAATTGTATATCGCGATAGTTAGACACCGTCGGAAATGCCGCTCCGCTCGACATAGGATATCATTGTTCGAATAACTGCTGAAATTGCTGCACCATCTCAGTTCATTGACATTGACCGATATCTTCATATCTAGGAGAAATAACCCTAGTCCAGACTCGCGATGTCTACCACCAGACCATCCTCCCGCAAAGTTGCTACAACATTGAATACTAAGGCTCCAGAAATTCTTAAGGTAGGTTCTGCTCAATCTAAAAGTCGATATATCAGTGGGAAGCGCAAGGCGGTGGCACATAGTACTGATCAGATATCTAGTCAACATTCCAAACAGCCAAAAGTAGGAAACAACGGCCTGAATCGCTTGAGCAATCCAAAATACATTGCAGTAACTACTCCAGCAATCCACATGCCTGCCACCAATATTAGGGGCCTTCAGATCTATGGTTCAAAAACTCTCCAGCAACCTAACACGTCACCAGTGGCACCAACACAACACCACTCATCAGCAGTGCCGATATCTCAAATCCGATTTTCGTCAATGATGGAGATAGTGTCCAGCCCATTACGCCAGAGAGCTGACAAACTAGACAAATTGCCATGCCAATGTGCAACATTGTCATCACCTTTGCGCAAGCCAATCATTCAGAATCCTGAAGTTCCCAAAACCTCTCGCAGCGTAATGGCAATTACTGACAATAAGTACCGGGCAATACTCAAACATTCAACACCAACCATCGAGTCTCGTATTCTGCAGGGGAAACCATTCCTGACCGATGAAGAAATAGCCTTGGTAATTGCCTTTACAACTCAGAGAATTGCCAGTACTAAGAAAAATCATAGCCAGGAAGTTAATGATTCATGGCAGGATGCGGAAGATGTATACGGTTTCAAGGTTTCGTGGTATGCACACGAGAAGAAGGCCACCACATATGTACATGACTTCAATAATCTTCCGCGTCGCTGACTCGACTCTACAAATAGATAAAATCGTGCCTCCACTCCATCCGATCGTCAATAATTGGCAAAGCCAGGGCCATAGTCGGATCGCTTTACAACCCCAACAGTGGTTCCTGTGACGCTGACAAACTCTCGTTCGTTCGGCATCTCCTGAAGGATGACCGATTCATTTGGATACTGGAGGATCGTGAGATGTCATATGATGTGCGTTACCGGGATGTTTTCTCTCTATGAATTTTTGAAATTGACACAACAATTCAGGATGTTGCTTCGGCATTCTGTACCGAAGAGATACCTCATTTCTTTCATCTTCGTTTTTTTGAACGAACCGGGAAAAGGGGAGCGCTGGCCCGGGGCCAGTACAATTGGATTCGTAAGACCGTCACGTCAACTCTCATAGTGCTCTCAGCAACTGCATTGCAGTGGGCACTAGAAGAGTATGTAAGGTTCGAAGGCAAGACTCCTAACAGACACATGAAGCGCTCCCCGCAGCTTCCATTCTCCCAAGAGAACGTCATTTGTAAGTTTAAGTTGTTCTGTCTACTATGTGCATTGTACTGACAACTCAAGCATTATATGTCAGGTATATGGAGCGCTGGAATGGCTTGCCCGGAAAGTATCATGACCGAGTGAAGATTGGGATCAAAAATCAGTTAAACCGCCTGATCGTTGGCAAGCCAACTCAGCCGGTTGCTCCCCCAGCGCCAGTGCTTGCTCCCAACCTTGCTGCCATTAATCGTTTTCTCGAGGACGACTGCGAGGTGGAGGAGGAGCCAATTTACCATCATCTTCCTGACATACCAGTTGCGAATGACTTTTGCTATATTGAAGATGGTCTGGACAACGAGGAACATTGGCTCGACGAAGAGCGTGATGGTGACAACCAATTCCAAGATGGCTATCGATCTGATCAGATTCGTGACTCAGATTCTCATATCGAGTATCGTGAAATAGCAGGGGAATCTCAGGGGGATCATGGGAATCGGCCGTGCAATCGTCCAATAGTTGATGACGCAGATGACGATGGTGAGCAGCTTCCAGATGAAGAATGTCAGGTGAGGGAGCAGTTAGAAGTGGAGAAGAGCGATGAGGCAGAAGAGGAGGTAGAAGAGGCAGAGGAGGCAGAGGAGGCAGAGGAGGCAGAGGAGGCAGAGGACGGAGGTGAGGAGACAGATGGTGTGAATGGCTATGAGCAGGAATAGTATTACAATGTAGAATATTTTTATGGCAACTTTTAACATTGTTGTGTGGGTAGAAAGTGCAATTGAACCATATATCATCCAAATCTGCTGTAATGACCATGTCAATTCTGAGGAATACCACTGCAATTGGAGGTACTGATACAAAAGATGACACTCATCAAATGCAGTATTGGTTAGAAGTGACTGATATGAAGTGCGATGTACATTGAGCAACAAACAGAGTTGCCGTGTCAATTGCCAATGTTGTACGGTATATGACATAGAGATGAGAAATGGCGATGATGGCGGAGTGTGTATGGAGCAACGTACGAAGTTGCGCAGTCAATCAAGCCAATTGGATAGAAAGTTACATAGCGCAAAGGTGACGTAATACAATGTGTAATTACCTGCTCGATATCAATTGGCGATTGTCATGAGCGTGTTATTTAATTGGGATGGCAATGTGATGCGTTGCCGCTGCAACCGGGACTACAGTTGTAAGCACTAAGTCGATGACTCTCGTCTAGATAAGGGCGCAGTTGCGTTGGGAGTGTTGGGAACGTTGGGTGCCTATCTAGGCACCCAACGCAACTAGGATATTTTGCGGATGTAACGCTAAATAGAAAGAACCTATACACCAGACGCCCATCTAGAAAGCTATATGGGAAGTTACATGGTCCTCTCAAGGTGCTTAAAGTACTTTCAACCACCGCATTACGGCTTGAATTGCCTAAGCACTTGCAAATCCATAATGCTTTCCATGTCTCTCTCATTAAACCCTATTGAACCGTCACTGTTTCAACAAGACCTGCACCTGAACTTTCCACCAGTAAAGGAAACGAATTAGGATATGATGTACAAGGCTACGAATACGAAACAGGTTATGAGGTTGAACAGATCATGGGCAGTTAGTATAGCAAGGAACAAAAAAGGGTGCTATATCTGGTTAAATCGAACAGGTATCCAGATAAAGCAAACTGGACTGAGGAACCTTATGAGAACGTTGATTTCAAGGGGTTATTGAGGGATTATCATATGCGGAATTCACAGGCAGCTAAGGACAAGAGTTTGCACTAGTACCTTTTCCCCACAATGTGTTTTTAATGGCTAGCAATACACCTAAGAAAGTAATTGGTTTTTGGGCACAAGGAGCCATATTTTTACCAAGGAGGAAAGGAGGAACTTTTGGTTTTGAGCACAAGAGATCACAATTACCAAAGGCAATGAACAGCAGATTAGTAAGATCGTTCAGAGACGAAATCTATTAGGAAGGGGGTAGTGTTACACCTTACAAGTTGTACATCACCAAAGGCCATCAGAGCGGGTCACCTACGATCACTCGTTGATAGTCGTATCGGGATAGTACAAGCACCATCCCTGGACCTCATCGAAACTACACACAATATCACTCGCAACCAATGAAATCAGTTGAGCAGTCATGCAGTCAACCACACCAATGATAAGGATTTTAAGGTGGTTATTGGGACGATGCCATGCCAGCTCATGCCATCGATAGTGCGAAGACAGCTGAGAGGCTGTAGATGCGAAAGCACCTGCATTTGCAATGTAGCTGACGAAGGCTCTTACGTCGCTCATGATCAAAAGGATACCATTCGTCAGGAAGCAAAGAGATTGAATGGATGCTATAGGTCCGGACCACAGAAGTCTGAAGGACTGATATCAGTAGGTGTTCTATTCGTCTGAGTTTGAGATCTAAGCGGAACGATACGGAAGGTTCGAAAGAGCGCTGCAGTAAAGGAAGGGCACTGGTGTGAGGGGCAGGTTAGGTAGAGGAGCTCATGGGAAAAGCGTAGATAGAAGTAATTGTTAGAGCGAGAGGATAGAGGTATAAAAACCTGTAGAAACTTCGAGGGTACAAGGGCAAGCTTCTTGACAAGGAGAACAAGCCTTAATATATACATTGGAAAGCCAAAACATCTTTGTCTTGAATCATTATGTTTAGTGACTTTCACATCCTGAGCGAATCTTCATAACTTCCATTGTAAGCAAGTCCTGAAAGCAGTAAAGATACTACTTGTACTGGTAGGCCTGGAGTGTCGCACCCAGTGTTACAGATCACCTATGTACCACTTCTCTGCAGGACCTTCCATATCTGTCCACTAAGATATCCTACTTGAATGAATAGAACCCCCACCAATATCATTCTTTTGGACATCAGTGGTCTGGACCCATTGTATTCATTTATCTTAGGGTTATAAAGCGTTGTGACAGATAACAATCTGTGGTAGGTAAATAGAAGAGCACTGAGCTGCGGTATACACGAAAACTTATGGTGGAGAAAATCGTGTTTCGTCAACTTTGACTCTTCAGTACTATGTGCAGCAGTGTGATTAAATAGAAATCGCTGGACTAGAAAAGCCTGGCACACCAACGAGTGAAAATTACCAAGGAACCGAGTTCTCGTTGATCGAAAAAAGTGGGGGACGCCAGGGACCCTGTAAATTGGGTGTGGGTCGCGTTCCGTTTTTTCGAGGTGTGTCAGACGACGCATGCCGGGTCATCCTGCATATAACCACCAATAAGTGCCGGGCGCTTACGACGCATATGCATGTAAGACTTACGTCCCCGACCGACACCCCCAACCACGCGGACACACACCATCTCTAGCCCATCACAGCCTGAAACAGTAGATCACGCCCGAGAGCGGGTAGACTCAAGTCTTTGCCTCATAGAAGCGCCGAGTGAGCCTTGACGGGCAGTATCTTCATTCGAAGACCCGGAAGGGGCGGACCTAGCGGAGCGGACCTGGCGGGTTCGGGTTCGGGTTCGGGTTAGGGTTCGGGTTAGGGTTAGGGTTAGGGTTAGGGTTAGGGTT
>MU122210.1:204460-288258 GCA_014904905.1 Wilcoxina mikolae CBS 423.85 | reverse complement strand
TCATGACGTCCCTAACTATCGGAGGCATAGGCGTATAGTAGCATACCATCCTAAGTGTTCGGGTCTGATGAATCCGCCAGCTAAGTGTCGTGACTATCGCTGTTCGATCGAGAAGGTGCACTGCCCTCGCGCGGGATAATCATTCCGCTCTGTCCGGGCTCGGTATTGGATATGCGTAGCTTCGTCGCTCAGAGGATAGGATAGCTGCGGGTGTAACATCGACCATCCATAGTGACAGGTGGCCGAACGCAGATTGCCATGGATATCCTACGTACCTCGTGCACCTGCTAGGGAAACCCCTACCACCAAGTGTACTTACAAGGCCAGAGGTACCTGGTACTGCTATTACATCATCACCCTCTTTATCTGCAGCAGATATATAAAAACATAAAGAAAAAATGATTAGGTACGTATGCCTTCATACATCTGCATAAGTCCAATCACAGATCGTTGCCATCACGGTGGCCTCACGGCGGATTCAGTACAGGAGAAAATCTACCTATAGTAGTAGGTGGTAAAACTCGTGCCGATACCATTTATACCACGCAGCGATCCATAAAAACAAATATTCAAAAGGAAGTAGAATGTTGAAGGACGTATGTCTGTATACGGCCTCATATATGATTATAAGAGTAGATACGGTTGCAAACGAGGATAAGTGAATATAGTAGAGTAGTATTTAGGTAAGGTAAGGTTATCGATGGTATGCAAGGGCACTCGCACAAGCTGACTATATACTGGGCAGATGGATGGTTACCCTGTCATAGGCGGGCCGCCATTACAGAATGTCAGAAGGAATTATCCAATTGATCCTGACTACTCCAAATCTACCTCCGAACTGTCTGTGGGGATGTCATCGATTATGGCCGTCGCTTCATTGGATGCTTCCGATGGAACCTGTGAACTATCTCTTGATTATTTACGAGATTCTCTGCCAGCTCCCAGCTTGTGCATTGATAGTTATAACCGTCCAATTGAACGAGAGTGTGGAGCTTTTGATAGTGCCACTTGGAATCGAGAATTCGATCGATATCCTATACATCTATAACATTCAAAATTATCTGTAGTGATTCTGATGGTGGCTGGCCGATGACAGGTGCCACATATGTATCAATCATGGAGATGCGAAAAATAGTATGTATACGCATTATCCTTGGCAATTCTAACCTGTAAGCATTCTTATTGATGGCTTTGCTCACTTTGAACGGACCCTTGCAATTGTAACCTAAATTCTTTTATACCCTCATCTCCTTGATATTCTGAGTCGAGAGCTAGGCCTTTTCTTTGACTGTGAATATCACTTCTTTGTCGCCGGCATACTCTGTCTGGCAGGCTTGGACTTACAGCAAGTTTTCCTACAGGATACGGTGTATATCCTTGAGGGGAGTTGCCATGAAGTTTGCTTAGGTTTCCGATTTGAACCAGGCTTGAACTAAGTAGTTTGTGGCCATGAACTGAATTGTCGGATAATAGCTATAGTTGTCCCAAAAGGAGAGTTATCCATGTAGAAGTATGTACAGTATTAGGGATTATCCCTTAGCAGGTGCACGAGGTATGGAGGATGTCCATAGCAATCTGTGTTCGGCCACCTGTCACTATGATTGGTCGATGTTACACCCGTAGCTATCCCATCCTCTGAGTGACAAAGTCCTTTACGACATACATGCCTATCCAATACCGAGCCCTGGCAAAGCGGAATGATTAAATCACACATGGGCAGTGCACCTTCTCGATCGAACAGCGATAGTCATGACACTTAGCTGGCAGATGCATCAGTCTCGAACACTTAGGGTGGTATGCTACTATATGCCTGGGCCCCTGATATTTAAAGACATCATGAGTTGCTGAAGTACTATCACGCTATTGCAGGGACCCTCGGGTCAGCTGTGCATGATAGTTTCGACCAGAACTACGTTACCTTATCAGCAATATGGGACAGCCGACTAGAGCGGAGTATGCCTCTACACTCTGCGGCAGGCACACGTCAGAGTTCGAGAGGATGGACTTTACTATGGGGATAACTATACAGTCTAGGGACTCCATATGTTAACTGTGCTTCGGTAGTTAAATCTACCTGTTGTGAACTTGTATGTGGGTCGACTTTCCAAGTAATGGCAGATCATAGGTGGTCTAGTCCGACATAAGCTGCAGCCCTGCAATGGAAGAAAAAGCCAGCAAGATGGGAGGTACGATACGTGGGATAGCAGCGACTGGTCGCTGACGCAAGTCTATGAGGGTAAACATATCCCTGCAACCCACTATCCGATTTAACATTGAGTCGAGAGATCAAAAAAGAAGTGATGGTTCGATGAATGTGTCAGCAGTCATTGCTGAAATATATTTTCTGCGTACAGCATACAGACCAGAAGAGGGGCAAATGGGCTTAGTTGCTACGTGGCAAAACCTGGCAGCATGAGGATAACCTACAGAGATGCCTTGAACTTTAGAAAGTGCCGAACGTCAAACGGAAAAGAAGCGCAACCTACCAAGATCGAGCAATCAGCCTAACAATCGGAGGCCATAGCTATCTTAGTACAAATGCCGAAGTCATAGAGAGTACTCGAGTAACTCGCTCTATAAAAGAACCACCTTTGCACCCGCAATGTAAAACAGCAAGCTCTAATAGCAATCCACAGTCAGAACACACCAGCGGACAAGACACTAAAATATTATTGTTGTTTTCTACTTCAAGAATATTTATTTTACGATATACTTTATGAATTTTCGAGACCTTGATTCTATTGTTCTCTACGCTCACGCCCTTTACGAAAGAGCTATTTCTCCACACGCCTTTCGTATTAGGAGTATTGTTATTCATACGTACGATATCGAGTACGAATACTTCCACTGGTTTTATACTTGTGAACTTCCCTCCGAATATCATAACCTACCAGTCGAAGACTACAGAACCCAGTCCGATTACGATGACTCCGAAGATTATCTTCAGGATACATATGACTTCTAGGGAGTAGGCGGCAATACTTCATTAATAAGTATCCCCGTAACATACAATGTAGGTGTAGGCGAATTCTGCCAGTGGTAGAAGCTGCACCCAGTTATCCTGCTCATTGTTGAAGAAGACATGGAGATACTGCTTCATCATCTGATTCTGCTGTTCTATTTTGCAATCTGTCTGTAGATGAAATACAGTCGACAGTCATTATTCCTTACTCATGTGACTGTAGACTATCGTCCATAATCGGTTCATTAATTGGATACTTTGATTGGTGATGATCTTGTTAGGGATGTCACATTTGCCGACCACCTATTTGAAGAAGATCCTGGCCGCCACTGTGGAGTCAATATGCTTTCTGCAGGGCAAGTAAATTGGTATCGTTGTCAGCCGATCAACTATGAGTAGGATTCCCATGTACATGGACACAGTCAATTCTTGCAAATCTGTGACGATGGCCATCGTGATCGTATTGGCAGTAGCATGTTGATTCTGTGGTGAATATACTATAAGGATGTAACTTGATAACAAACCTATCAGCTGCTGACGTATTTCCTTATGTGGACATCTATCGTGGGCCTCCAGAAATCTCTCGAGACTAACTCATTAGTTTTGAGAACTCCAAAGCAATCAAACTCAGGTATGTCATGGAAGAGACTTATCACATTACCGCGGAGAGCAACTTCTGCAGGAACATATGTCCTCTCCTCGTAGTTCAGAGTTCAAGTACTGACATTCTATTGGTTCTTGTCTTTGGCTTTGGCTTTGGCTTTGGCTTTGGCTTTGGCTTTGGCTTTGGCTTTGGCTTAGGCTTTGACTTTGGCTTTGACTTTGGCTTTGGCTTTGGCTGTGGCCAATGAGTTATTGACTAGCTTACCAGCGATGTCGACCAGTAGTCTGAGCCTTAATATTTGCTGCTAGGAGGTCATCGTAGGGTTTAACTTCAGGTGTATTAGTTCTCTCCATCAGGGATGCCAAGAGTCGGCCAATTGACTTATTATAGTCTTGCTCATAGTCAGGACATCTGGATGGGCTATTGGTAGAGTTGTTGATGCCTTCGAAGTGTTCAATACTAAAGTTGTTTGTCGCAACAATATCTGATAACCTAGCTTGTCAATATGAGTGCAGTTTGGAAGTTTGGAAATACTCAAGGTTTTTGTGATTACACCGCTCTATAATATTGTGGCAGGAGTCTTCGAGATAGTGTCACTATTACTTAAAGGTCAAATTGATGGCAAGGAGTTTCTGATCGTACCTGTCATAATTCTGCTCAGCCAGAGAGTGTTTTCGGGAGTAAATATTGAATGGGCGAAGGGTTCCGAAGCCATCATACCAGTTCAGAATTCCTGCAATCAAAATATCTCTCACATCTATCCGGAAAATAATCGGCTGGGCTGGATCGAAATGCTGCAAGATCGGTTGTACGGAAAAGGTCTTGTTCAGCGTCCGGAAGATCAACTCAGTATCTTTTATACGATTCCACTTGGATATTGACTTTCTGGTTGACTTCAAACTACCTTCAGTGTCTCTGTATTTCCCAGATCTCCTGGGCTCACTTGAACTTAGTAATTCAGTAAGGAGAAGCATCATCGTCACATATTTCGTGATGAACCTCCGGTTGAGGTTGATACAGCCGAGGCGGACTTGATCGTCCGGTACAGACTTAGGAGTCAGCAATTCCTTGATCATTGTGATCTGATCCGTTTCCATGCTGACACCTTCGGCTCAGATAATGAAGCCCTAGAAGCCGACCATTGAGACTTCAAATTGGCACTTCGCTGCTTTGTATTATAGGCTGAACTCCTGCTGTCATTGCATTACTTTCCGCAGGTACTCTTCACGCTTGTTCTCATCTGTGGAGTAAATCAGGATGTGGTAAAGGAACTACATGGCAAAGTCATCAATGTAAGGACAAAGACAATGGTCAATGTGAGCCAAAAGAGTAGCCAGTTTGTTCATCACACTGGATAGCATGTCATTGTTCTCGAACCGACCGTATCAAGTTCAGAATGACATCTGGTACTCGTCACCTTCCTTAATGCTGATAAGATAATCGGCTCGGCGATGATCGAGTTTTGTAAATATCCTGACATTGCCAACATGGTCAAGCATCTCCGAAATCAATGGAAGACAGTATCGACTCTTCATTGGGGCTGCATTGAGAGCTCAGTAGTCCACGCAGAGTATCGAACCGCCATTGTTCTGCTTTGAAATATGTATCAGCACCGCTGCCGACGATGATGGCCACTGGATGAAACCATGGGCTACGTCTGTCTTGATGTAGGCCTTTAGAGTTCTTAACTCAATATCCGACAGGTTGTAGACACGTCTACATGACAGCATGTAATCAGATTCCAGGTAAATTGTCTTGTCAATTGATCTGTACAGTGGCAGTATATCTGTATTGACTAAAGACATACATGAATAACTGATGCTTGGTGCAAATGTGGTCACCGTCATCGGTCAGTACTCTCTGGTCAGTCTCATCCGCTCCTTCTACAAATGTTAGTACTAAGATCTCAAATAAGAATTGTAGCGGAAGTGTCACAGAAACGAGGAGGTATGGGTCTAATGGCTATCCACAATGGAACCAAGGCACCGCACATGGTGAACTCCCTTCTTGACTCGACGAGCTGGTAGCAGTCATTCAACCTCCATATAGTTGGTAACTCCTCTGCTGCAACTAATGCCGCTGCTCCTGTTCGCTCATTCAGCTCCAGGGGCTTCACTTATCTTTGGTGATGCCTTTCATGGAATCTCCCAGCAACTTTGAGCAATCTCCAAGTCTTATGACAAATTCCTTGAGAATTTTCTTCCTAGCTATGAGACTTTCAAATGCAGTAGTTCCAAACAGATAAATATCTGAAACCCTCCTCTCTACCTGTGGAGTCTCCCACGATATCTGGGTGGCCGCTGGGGGTGTGATATACTTATTCGAGTCTGCAGCCATTAACCTGTTTTCCCGGCTAGCGGTTCACAGGGCTAGAAGTTGACAGCATATCTAGTCAACCTCAGGATTCCTAGCCTTGAACCAACGCAAGCCTAGTATCAGGTAGTATACCATATGTATGACCAGCATCTCCAGTTGATCAACTGGATTCATGTACTCGAAATACTGAACTAGCATGCTTGTCTTTCGACTCCCCTTCGCATACATCATCACTTGACCATTGAGACTCTACATAGGTGTGAATGCCGGTTCATATTGTAGCCTGAGTCATCTGAGCAGCCTTGGAGCCATAATGGGACTTGTGGCTGCAAAGATGAGTAGAGCCCGAATGCATTGCATCACACCATGCTGATCTCGTACAAGCACGTTGTGAATGATGTTAGCAAATCTAACTTCTCTGTACAACGCAAGTACTGAATTGAACGAGAACCCAGGGGTGCTCATGGATAACAGTTGATTTGAGAGTGATTTGAGGGGGCTGGATCTCATCTATCGTTGCCAACAACAATCCCATTTTGAACATCTCTAGTTCTAACTCCTTCTTGTCCAGTCTCTCTCACCAGGCTAGGTACTGGGAGAGGTATGCCAGTTCATTGACTATTGAGAGTCGAAAGACTTGTGACGCTTCACCGCATGATGTGTATTTGCAATGGGCTTTGAAGTTTTCTCAGGAAAATTTGCCCTTGTGTACTTCGTACAGTGGTATACCTTATGCTCTTTGCTGCTGCACCATGTATACTGCTCATTTGCCTTTCTGCCCAATAGACCTCCTTCGAAATCCACAGCGCTACGGTCAATTGGTATGAGTGCCCCTGAACCTGTCATTGGTCAGTTCTAAGATGGATAGCTGGTAACTTTGTTTCTCCCCTTTGTGGGACAATTCCGACTGCTTTTGCTACTGGTCGACTGGTCCCTTGTTGTGGTGTATGACCTCTGAAGCTGCGGCCTTGTCGAAAAGATCCTCAATGGAATCGAACATTCTCCAAGTAGAGGTTATTGGCTCAATCCTGTTTTTGAGTTCGTGCTGGATACCTGCTCAGATCATGTTATAGGCTATTTGCTCGCTCCTTTATATAGTTCATCAGGCCTGTCTCCAATTAGCTTTCACATAGTTCACATAGATTCTAACCGACTCATTGGGCAATTGCATGTATTCATCTATCGCGTTCATCACTGCTCTCCCAGGTTAATCTTTAAATGTATATATTCTGGTGATATATTGTGTGAAGAGGTCAAAATGCTCCAAACAGGAATCGGAATTGATGCGTAGGTCACTGGGCCATTCGAAAGGGTCTGTCATCATCATCTGTTGCTGGATCAGATCTGAGTGGTTGTTTCTGCAGTTGAGGAGTGAAATTGCCTATTTAACGTGATCTTGTCCATTACATGAAAGCAAGTACGTATGTGAGAAAAAATTGGAGCGTAACTAGTATTGGCAATCAAGAGGATCGGATTGTTGCAGATCGAACGGAGGCAGGATTCGAGTCAGGTTCGATTTGAGGTTCGACTCCAAGTGCAGGGTTCGGCTCAAATCTCAAATCAAATACCAACATGGCGAACGAGAATACGCAAATGATTTCTTGTCCGATCAGCTAGATTTCGAAATCATCGAGTAGGGCATGTGGTTAGCTATACAATGAACTACAAATCGAACTGATGGGACGCGAATTCGCTTGCTTATTTTTGTGCGGCATTTTGGCCCGATATGATGGAGTTTGGGGTGACTGGTTGGGCAAGGATCCCGTTCGTGCAAACAAAACCTGTTTGTCAATCGTACGAATATCTGACGGTTTGGTACCATTACTAAGCATAATACATCGAGATAATTTGTCCAACTCTTTGGCTCTTCCACAGTATTGTAAAGAGTCCATCATGGTAGAAATTGCAGGTTTCACACCCATCATAGTTTTGTGATTGGGGTATTTGGTAGCCTATTTCACTTGTTCGGAAGCCAATCGTTCTCATTCAGCCTTTCAATATACGGCCTACTGGTCGAACATTATCTGTATCATCTTGTATTAGGCAAACATTTCACTAAGATCCTTGTCGATATTCATGGATCTGAAGCCATTATCGTGAACATCACCGTTACCTACGATATTGTTTTCCACATCATCTTGGTCGATCTCCATCCAGGACAAGACTATTGGAGTTAGACTGGACCTGGTGATTTGACATGTTTGGTTCTCGGACGTGAAGGTTATTACCTGTACGGTTCTCTTGCTCCCACGATATTCGGTGATTCGTAATTGAGTTTTTGATGACCTTTGTTGGGGCATTGGGGCGGCAATTGTATATAATTGACAAATAGTATATTTTGTATACATGTCGTGATGTGTTGAAAAAGTAAAGAAATCATGAAATCGCATGAGCGAAATATATCCTGTAACAGAAAAGCGATTATATTGTAATGATATACATCGTCCTATGGATGCCTAAGTATAGATACGGTTATAGAAGGAGATAAGTGATAAAGGTGATAAGTGATAAAGGTGATATGAATTGTAAAGAAAGGTAGTAAGTTAATAGCTACTGTGCAAAGGCACTTCGCAAGGTGACTATATACAAAGGGTGCTTACTCGGCTTCGGCTATCAAGTGCACATGTATGCCAAGTACACTCATGAGGCCAAGGTGGCCTGCCAGCCAAGTATACTTATGATATCATACATAGCTGAAGCTGCCATTACAGATTCACGATTACAATCTTAAGTCATATATTTGTTGCTAACTATACACAATATATCATGGTAAATGTAGTACTGGGACATGTACCTGCAGGTGCTCTTGGAGCCAGATCATGGGCAAAGATAATCGATACAGGCTGGGTAAGACTGGTCACGCTGGAAAGGCTTTCAGCAAGTGGAAGACGATTGAGCATGGCTGTCTCACATTCGCCTGCACATATTTGATACACACTGGCTCTAGACTGGCTGGAAATGATCGAGATGTTCTGTCCAATGGCTTGCTGATCACCATTCTGTGGGAAAGGCCAAATAAAGAACACAGAATATTCAGTGTCTCAAGGGGCTATACAAAGTCATATGTGACGGTATAAATACCTGATGCCAAGAGTTGATTTTGCATTGCCTCACATGGTATCATCACAGACTTACATATTACTCTGTCTACTGACATTCCAGGTACTTCAGGTTTACAATTCAGATTTGGATAAGACTAATACATCCGGATGCAGAGATTGTTTCCTGATGGAGCAGGTTCGAGGCTGTTTGATATTCACTTGTTTGCAAGAATCTATATTCCATGAATACTTGTTATCCTCCATCTTCTACCAATAGTTGACACAAGTATCAGTCTTCGGAGCTATTTGATAGAGAGTTCATCTCCCCATATTCACTTCATTAATATAAGTTGTCAGAGTACTTTGTCTTACCTGCTAAAAATGAGACTTCTATGTCTACCAATAGCAAAACAAAAGCTACTGGGGGGGTTTAGATCCATTCTCAAATAATAAAAGCAAAGTGATATCTAACATACAGCAACAATAGCAGCATCATTCCAGGACCATCAAAGAATGAGATTTGAATACATGTGTAGCTGATGATATCTTGTGTTGACTATATTGTTGCAGGTCAGAATTTGTTTGGAATCTGAAATTGGAAAGATTTGTCTTCGTACCTGATATAGACTGATTTTTGGAATTGGACATCGTTTGGAGAATTTCATTTGTTGATCTATAACATTTGTTTATGTTGTATTTTTCAAGTTGTCTGATATCATATATCATTTTTTTTTCAATGCTGCTTTTCAACTGCAGAATTTACAGTCACTAGTTTGGTATACTGTTTTATTCTGTACTGTACAGTCAGAATGGGCTACTATCAATCAATATTATTCAGCCGAGACAGATAGTCAAAGATTGAATGTTACAGGTTTGACTTTATGACGACTAGGGAAAGCATAATAAAAGAGATAGAACTTATTCTACAGGATCTCTAGACTCCTACAACTGACTTTAAACTCAGTACTAGAAAAATATGAGTAGCTATCCGAGTCAAAGACTAGATCCTACTATATTGACATCATTTTTCCGATCTTAGCTAGTACTCAATTGAACGTAGTTATCTGCCAAGAATTTGCAACTTAAAACAGCTATATCAGGATACAATATATATGCCTAGATACAGGATATACATATCGAGTATTTGACTAATTCTAGACCATCTGGAATGTATAATGTATTAGGTACTATATCAGGTACTGTACTTGGATTAGGTAGTATACCATACAGGGTTAGTACCACTAATCTTAGTTTTCACCATCAGATTTTATTTGACCTACTATTTCCCCCATTTGTTCTATTTTCCCCATACAATGTTCAAATTATTATATTTTGATCTCTTTCTCAAGTTCCGCTTTACTGGTGAAACTTTCAGATATGAAGACAATTACAGGTTAAGTACATGCATCATTAGAACAAATATTGCAGCCCAGCTTCCATTCAGTTTGGCTTAATTATCTCCAGCCAGTCAATTTCATTTATTTTCACCCAGTGTACCTGAGTGCTCGCTACAAGTCTACCTCCAATCCTCCTATTTGCAAAGCTAACAAATGAACAGAAGATTGCAAGCGAGGTAAGTATATCATTGGAAGAACTATTGTATCTGTGCTGGTGCCCAGCCTTGCTCAAACATTATTTTCCGCAGGGCTTTTCTCATTAGATTGATATCAGACTATCTTGGTCATGTACAACTGATACATATGAGTGCCAGCTCTAAGTGCAGCTCCAGGTCTATCTCTTCACAAAGCTAAAATATGTACAGGGTATTGCAAGCGAGATAATTGAATCATCAGAATAACTATTGTATTTCTACTGTTGTACAGCTCAGCTTAATCATTTTCAGCCAGCTTATCTTAATTATTTCTAACTAATCCGACTTGATCCGCTTCGGCTTGTCTATCTCAATTGGCTCCTACCTGCTCATCTCTATTATTTTATGCTAGCCTCTATTCCGCTCTGCTTGATCATCTTTCACTAAGACCTAGACAGCTGAAATGTATAATCTCCAGCCAGCCCATATCGTTCATCTTCAGCCAGTATATCTGTACTTGTGACACCTCACAAATTGTACATCAAAGGTCATCGGAGCGGGATCACATATGCTCACTCGATGATAGCTGAAACGGAATAGTAAAAGTGCCACCGCTAGTCGTCATCGATACTACATAGAGAATCACTCGCATCGAACGAAATCAGATGAGTTGTCATCAATCAACCACACTACAGATAAGGAATTAAAGGTGGTTATTGGTACATTGTTTTACCAGCTCATGTTATCGATAATATGATTACAGCTTAAAGGCTGTAGATACGAAAGCACCTGTATTTGCAGTGTAGCTGATGAAGTCTTTGATGTCACTAATGATCAAAAGGATACAATAGGTTCAGATCACAGAAGTCTGAAGGACTGATATCAGTAGGAATTCTATTCCTCTGAGTTAGGAATCTAAGCCAAAAGATTCGAAAGGTCCAGTAGAGTGGCGAAGGGTAGGAAGGACATTGGGACGTAGGGAAGATTAGATAGAGGAGCTCATGAGAAAAAAGTAGATAGAAGTAATTGTTAGAGTAAGAGCATGGAGGTATAAAGACCTCTAGAATCTCTGAGGGTATAGGAGCAAGCTTCTTGACAAAGAAGAACAAGACTTAACAATATACGTATTGAAAAGCCAAACATCTTTGTCTTGAATCTTCTTAGTGACTTTCACATCCTGAGCGAATCTTCATAACTTCCATCACAAGCAAGTCCTGAATGCAGTAAGGATACTACTTGTACTGGTAAACCTGAGGTGACATTCCCGGTATCACAGTATACCAGCTCCAAGTATATCTCAGTATCCACTTTAAGTATACTCTCTGGTCCACCTGTTTGCCATGCTAACAGACATACAGGCCATTGCAAGCAAGGTAACTGTATCTTTAGTCCAACTATTGTATCTCTGCTGCCAACCAGTACAGCTCTACTATGTCTAGCCAGTATATTCGAGTGTCAGCTTCAAATTCACCATCAAGTCTGCCTATTTGGGATTCCAACAAATATACAAACTACTGAAACTGATCTAACTGCATCTTCCGAAGAACTATTATAGTCATACTGTAACTCAGATCAGCTTCATTATCTCCAGCCAATGTACCTGAGTTTCGACTCATGCTACATCTCCAAATATATAGATTCGCAGGATCACATATCGCTTGGTGCTATCTCCAAGCACACCTGAGTACCAGATTCAACTGCATACAAGTGCTGTTTCATCAACATCTGAATTTAGTTCTCAATAAATTTGTGAATCATAAGTTTGATGGTGAATCAAGAGTGGGATGGTAAATGAAGATTGTCATGGTGAACAATGAGTGTGATGGTGAATCAAGTCTGTGACAATGATTCAAGGCTATAACTATGAATACAATACAACTGAAAATCAGAGCTGCAATCATAAATAACACTTCATCTATACATAAATGCTATCTTCAGTTGAATAGATACCATTTCAGAGTACGACAAGATACTCAAGATACCATTTGAAATGACTCAAGCTTTCGAATTATATATTTACTCGACATGCTACATGGATTCAATTTCTGTTGTAATCAAGAGTCCAATTCCCGAGGCCTGACTGATATGCAAGCACTACAAACTGAGACTCTGACAGAGAAAAGATTGAGACGATACTTGTCATTCAAGACTTTTTAAACTGAGGTGAAACTGAGAACTCAGAGCTTGGGAGTAGCCATACCAAATAAAATCAATTTATATTGATTTTATTTCCCATATCCATGGCTTGAACCTAATATAACCTGATTGCCAGTAATAACCTAGGTATTCACTTAGAAATAACTTCAGAATTGTGCTAACTAGTATGTCCTATAGGTGGAGGTCTCAGAACTTCAAGTAAGTTGACAAAGTATGAGAAGAGAGGTTTTCTGTCTGAAATCTCTCACTCAGTTAGTAGTACCTGGAGATTGGTAAGGGTTGTTACATTGTATTCCTCACTAGGTTGGTTCAGTGGTATGATATTGGATGCTACCACTCCAATACAAGTAAGATATGGAAAGTAGTTTCGGATGGCCAGGCAGAATGACCATGACGAATGGATTCAGATATTATATAGCTGAACTATGAGTTACAATTGTTTCCTCCAATATTCCCCACCCACTACCTCATTTCCTGATTTCAACTGAACATGGAATACTGTTACTTCTCTTTCAATGAATTCTTGATAGTGTGTATTTACCTGTCAGACTGAAATGAATAAGAGTATAGAATGGCCTTTCTTCAGTACTGCAGCAAACTCACCAGCCATATTACGTACTGCAACTTCATTACTTTCAACTATCTGGTATCTTTACCTTGAAGCAAGATAACATCCATCTACATGTAACAATATTCATAAGGTGCAGCTCCAGTATAACTTAGAAAACCAGCACCTCTGAACATATTTTGCTCAGATCAGAGTCAATCATCTGAGACTGAGAGTAATAGCTATAAAGTAGATATACTGAACATGATTGTTAAGTCTCCAGAGTATACCCATCTATTTCACATCTTGTGTGTTCTTCTTGTATTTACCTTCATTCTCGTTTCTCTATTGTATCATATTTTACACTTCATTCATATTCCTTTTACTCATCAATCAATTTCCACCATGATCCTTGGTACGACTTGTAAAATGATTACTAATCTATGGTCAAAGAAGAGTGCAGCTAGTGGCAGCAACAAATTAACCACTTCGCAGAAATACACTCAAATGATGTTTGACTATAACTTGCACAAAATTCTCTGAGTCAGAGCAGATTTTAAGATTCACAACTCGTAATTATTGTGGTAAGATATATTGTAAATGACCGATTCCAGGCAAAGTGGCAGAATAAGTTCAAGCTTTTCCATACTTGAACTGAAATTTGGATTATGTCTACAGCAACCTCCTCCACTTAACCATGACCAGAGAAATATATCTGTCAATCAGTCTGTAGATATTGAGTTTCAAGTTCCCTTCTTTGATTGTCAGATTGATTGAATTCATCAGAATAAGATATCGACTGAATGACTTGATCATATCTGCTGGACGACATTATTTAGTTAATTTCAGCTGTCATCGTTACTTTCTTTGCTATGACAATCCTGTCGAGATAGTCTTGAAGATAGTATATAGTTGTATCTCTGACTATATATTCTACAGGTCATATCAATTAGGTAATATCTCTTCCACTTCAGAGTTCCAGCCATCTCAACTTCCTGAACAATTCGAGACATCATCCATTGAAACCTCACCTTCTGATAACTTACCTACTGTTGTCTGCCCAATAAATACTTCCCTGCCTATTGTCTCCCCAATATTATCTCTCCACCTAAATCTTATCCATGTGGGTCATACCATCTTGCCACCGAGCCATATACCAAAACTGATTCAATAAACAAGTATCTAGATTACTTACATCTATTTCTGCGTCAGCCAATGGTACTTCTCGGCAACAGAACTATCTTTATCAATCCAGTACTACAATATACTGAGCTGCAGGTTGAGATTCATTTAGAAATACAGATGGTAAAGAAATCAGATGTATCGAACTGTAATGGCGGTGCCAGGTGCACTTGGCTCTCAAGCGCACTTGGCCTTCTCAAGTGCACTTGGCTGCCGAGGCCGGGTATGTACCCTTCATATATAATCACCTTGCGAAGTGCTTTTGGCACACTAGCGATTATCTTACTTACCTACATACTGTACAATTGATATCTTTATCACTTATCCTTGTTTGCAACCGTATCTACGTATATCCATCCGTACGAGGACCTACGTCCTTACACTATAATCGCTTTTCAGTCACCAGATACATTTCGCTCAAGGGATTTCGTGATTTCTTTACTTTTTCGACGCGTCTGACCTACACCGAGAACTATCGCTTGATTGTCGATACAAGATAAGTAATCATTCAATTGAGTTGATTGACGGTAGTAGGGATGATTCTGAGATGATTTAGATGTCAATCAGTCCCGAGAGATGCGTCACCTGCCATGATAGATAGGTACCCCTGGGAACTCGAAAGATGTCACCATTCCTGATCTACACCGAGTATCAGCACTAGATCAATAGATCAGAATAAGTATACCTGTCAATCAAGACAGATGACTGCCGCAGAGGCGATTCCGAAGTCAATTGGCCCTGAGCATCGCGTTGCCAGCCAAGTAGGCTACTACTCAATATGACGATTTCGAACGAGTCGCAACACCTCACTTTCAAGACCTACAAGCATCGAAACTTCATAAGTATTCCTATATCAAGTCAATTGACTACTGCAGAGACCATTCCGAGGCGATTTGGAGGTCAATCGATTCAGAAGTCAATCGATTCGAAGAGTCACACAACCGACCTCGATCGTTATACTTTCACACACATACTCTCACGACCTATAAATGTCCAAGCTTGATAAGTACACGTAAATTAAGTTAATTGACGATGGCAGTGACGGATCAGAGATGATTCGGAGGTCAATTGACCCCGAGGAACGTGTCGCCGGCCCTTATGGCCACTGCTGAGAAGACCTCGAAACGCGTTTAACGAGATACATCGTAAATGAACGGTTGATCGAGACGAATCGAACTTTCATCAACGGCAGTCTCACATATCGATCAATTGGTTCTTCATTACCTCTTTTCCAACGCGTTACTACTCGGAACTCATAGAGACTATCATCACTAGGGTGGTGATTTGAGATAAGTACTCCGTCTATTGGATTGATTGACGTGAGCAGAGTCAATTCCGAGACAATTCGGATGTCAATCGACCTTGATACATTCGTGACCGACCTGATGGCCACACCACTGAGAAGTCATTGAAATACGTTCGACGAAAGCATTCGCATACGAGCGAAAGACCGAAACTAGTCAGAATGCCATCGAGGGCAACCTATTGAGCAGCTCGAAGTGCTAGCGAAGCCTTCATCGACGATACCCTTATACGCGTCGATTCATCGGTTCGACGAAAGCATTCATTTAACCCGAACGCGTCGGTCCATTGAAGATCGAGTCTGGCGAGAAGTCACCGACGATAAACGCGTTCGATCAAGTACACTTGATGATTACCTTCCTCCGATCTGAGCGAAAGCTTTGAAGCGCACCTACGAGCGTCAGCATTGCACAGACGAAGTACACTTACGGAGAATGATCATACGAGCATGGAAGTGCACTTACGGAGAAAGACTACCGATTGTCATATGATAGACCTACGAAGGCTTAAGTTCTACGGCTATGACTCCAAGCGAGTCAACGAAATAATCAAAGCCGATACTCCATTGTGCGATTCTACAAGACCGATGAGCAAGAAGCCAGATCCGCCTCACATCGTTCACGAACATATCGATCGATACCTGATCGCAACTACAATCACAATTGCCTCTCGGCAAGACTCAATCGAGTTACCGATCATCGTTCGAGAAACAGTGATGCCATATGAGACAACAATGACTACCGACTGCACGATGCCAATTGTTATCGTCATGGGAGTGATCCAGGTCGGGAGTAAATCGATTCTCAATCGACAATGGGCGATCCTTCGCACATCGGAGTCGTCTTATCCAGCGGGATGGATGTCTACCTGGTTGCATCCAGCGGGATGGACCTCTACTTCGTCTTATCCAGCGGGATGGACCTCTACTTGGCCACCGAGACAACTTCCGGTAGAAAGACCACCGGCGGCGGCGGCTCATGACATCCAAGCTGCGAAGGCAGCTCAGCCTCCGGGATGAACCAGCATTCATCGCAACCTCGAGCCTCGACGGCAGCGAGATGATGTCTGCAAGAGAAAGTAGAAAGCTACTCTCGGTTCAGTATTTTGAAGCTTGGTACCGGTTGACGAATCGGATGTCTTAATTGTACCTATGAAGGCATACGACTTGGTTTTCGTATTACCTTAGTTCAAGGCCCGAAACCCGGAGATCGACTGAAAAGCCGGTCGACTCACGGCCTTGCGAACCCCGAGTGGGCCGCAGGCCAGCACCTTAAATCGCGATGGAACCCCATACGCGGATACCAATGGAACTTCGCAGGGGCGCAGTGGTAAGCCTCCGGACAATTGTCCTTGGAGCAACCGCATTCAACGACCTTCTTGAGAGCAATGAGGTCGACGACGCATTCCCTCTACGATTGGGCAGTGTACCGGGCTGCTGGGAGTATCATAGAGCGCGACCTCAGATGAGAAACTACGATGCTGGATGGGCGAGCAGGGAGTAGCAGCGGTAGTTACGGCAGAAGAGTTACCAACAATGCGGAGGTTCAATGACTGCTATCGGCTCGCCGAGTCACGAAGGGAGTACATTACGACGGGGGGTTTTCCATCGAGGATAACTCGTTACGACAAGGGCTCCTGGATTCCACAACCTTCGCTTCCATTCCCTATAAGATCTTAATACTAACATGTGCAGATGGAGCGGACGAGACCGGAGCGCTGGTAGTACCGACCGACAATCGCAGTCATATACCTGCCAAATATAAGGAATTCGTTGAGGTCTTTAGTAAGGCCAAGGCAGAGATGCTGCCACCACACCGGTCAATTGATCATGCGATCGACCCCTAACATAAGCTGCCATATGGGCGTATCTATTACCTGTCAGAGGTCGAGTTGAGAACTCTAAAGGCCTACATCGAAAAAAACCTGGCCAATAGTTCATCCAGCGGTCATCATCACCGACGGCAGCGCCGATAATTTTGCCAAGAAGAAGGATGGCGGCTTGAAACTCTGAAGTTGACTACCGAGCTCTCAATGCGAGCACAATCAAGAATCGAGCCGTGGAATGCAGGTTTCTCGAGTACAGAGTGCAATCGTGCACACTCTTAAGAAGGATAATAAGTCTTCTTCCGATATGGCGATATAAGTAGTGTTGGCAACGAAGCGGATCGGTTCGTCACGGATCGAACCATGACGGGGTTCAATCCGGATTCGATCGGAGATTTGGGCGGAGTTCCGAGGTTTGTACAAACCGGTTCGCGAACCATCTATCTTCGAGCGATAATAGGTAAGCGAGTTCTTGTCCGATCCGCTCGATTTGTAGCGCATCTTGTAGCGGGAGAGGTTAGCTACAAGATGCGCTAAGAATCGAGCAGATCGGACAAGAACTCGTTTACTTATTTTTGTTCGCAGTTGTAGGTCGAAATGGTGGGGTTTGAGGCGAAAGGCTTGGCAAGGATCCGGTTCGCGCGGACCAAATCGGTTCGTCAATTGTATGAACCCCGGGCGGTTCGTTGCCAACACTAGATATAAGGTTACGTTTTAAAGTCTATCCTTTCCTTTAAGAAATACTTACTTTATAAGAGATTCTGCAAGACTTGCAATTGAATGCAGATACAGAAGCACAAAAGCCCCAATAGCAATCGAAACTGACATATCAATGAGAAAATAGATAAGAATGGACACATGCACACCGGTATGGTGACAAGTCATTGATGGAGCACCGACCTCAAAAGAGGGGAATGACCGTTCCGGAATCCGAGAAACCGCTACTACAATGTAATCCGCACCAGAAGTGCTGGAACGATAACCCATCATGGTACAAATATCAAGAGTACTTGGCATCGTAAGTGCACTTGGCTCGAAGGTGCACTTGGCCTCGTGAGTGCACTTGGCTCGCAGGTGCGCTGGAAGTCAATGAGATCTTGTCGGCCTACGACTTCACTATCGAGCACCTGGAAGGCACAAAAAACCAGGCCGTCGGCCCAATGAGACGGCCCGATTATGAGATCGGCTACGAGAAGCCTGTCCGACGGCTCTTGATGACACTGACAGTTGAACCCTACGATGACCTTACCGGCGATTAAGAAGTCCCAGGCTATTGACCCATTGGTAGTCGACATCTCGGGTAAGCTAGTCGATAACCCAATGGCCACAGCCGAAGCCGAAACCGAAGACGAGAACCGTTGTCGCTGGAGCTCCGACCTACGAGGGGAGAATACTTGTCCCTGCTGACGATGCTCTCCGCGGTAAAATGATAAGTCTCTTGCATGACAACCCTGAGCCGGTCACTTTGGAGCTCTTAAAACTACTGAGTTAGTCTCTAGGGAATTCTATTGGCCTACAATGGATGCGTCCAAAAGGAAGTATGACAGCGGCTGCGAAGTAAGTCAACGAGATCAAGTCCTAATCAGCTGTCGATATGTTAAGCTGCGTGGAATGTGAACCGGCTGTAATCCATAATGGACGTATGAGAAGGCTACCGCGTATGAGAAGGCTACAACATGGGAGCTTCAGAGCCAAGAGCGCGGACGCACCAAATTACATGGTAACTATGACCTTGTACGAGGGTTGCTTACGAATTAGATATATCAACAAATATGTTCTGCAATTGACCTTAACTAAACGAAGCCACGACGATAATCGAATGACGTCACCGCCGATAGTGGTGATTAACCGTATTAGGCTAGATTTCAGGGTGTGCACCGTACAGCTAGGCTCAGAAGGTCATGGCGTGTGCAAACCCACTACTTTCGTGGATTCAGAAGTCGAAGGCATGGGAATCGGAGAATGGCTGCCTTGATGCACCCGAAGCATACTTGGTCACTTGTGAGTACGACCTTATAGCACACATACGAGTTAGATACCGCAACTCGAACGAGCATGACGAATACACTTCCATATATGACTGCAATCGAGGGCCGAACGAGGCCGATACAAGTCAACCAGCCACCATTAGATCTCAAGCCAAATAGCAACGGAAAGTTGGATCTGGATAACCGATTACGAGTCAATCGGTGAAACACATGTCAATGCTGAGAGCGGAGGCTATCACCGATGAGGTCTACCATGTGCTTGGATATACTAAAGCACAGAGACATGGAATTGGAGAAATCATACGAATCTGAGAAGCTCTCAAGAGCAGCAGCTACGACCAAGATAAGTACATCATGCAATTATGCTAGTTGACTGCTGCAGTGAAGTGATACCGACCGCAATGGTCTTGCCCCTCAGATGACGTTCACGAATGCATTCAACGAAAGATATCGTATATACCATCGATCGATTAGTCGGAAGTCGAGTCCGGTATATCACATGTCAACTACGATATATCGATGCCGAATGACGCCTGCAAGTCGGCCAATGACAATTACCGATTTGAGCACCACCGAGCTAGCACTATGTGGATCAATTATTTGGATTCGGAGATGGACTTGGGGGTTCAGTATCAATTGGATGTTTCCTTCTCTTCTCTTCTCTTCTTCTCTTCTTATGGATCTCGGTCCGGTATAAATGGCGTCGGCACAGATTTTACCACCTACCACTGGCGGTGGATTTCCCTGTGCACCGAATCCGCCGTGAGGCCTCCGTGATGGCACCGATCGGTCGCGGGACTTATGCAGACGTACGAATGCGTACGCATCTTATCTTGTCCTTCTTTCTTCGTGTATATATATGTTGCAGCCCAGGAGGTCTGCTGATAAAGAGGGGGATGATGTAATGGCGGTGCCAGGTGCACTTGGCTCTCAAGCGCACTTGGCTCCCAAGTGCACTTGGCCTTCTCAAGTGCACTTGGCTGCCGAGGCTGGGTAAGTGCCCTTCATATATAATCACCTTGCGAAGTTCTTTTGGCATGCTAGCGATTATCGTACTTACCTACATACTGTACAATTGATATGTTTATTACTTATCCTTGTTTGCAACCGTATCTACGCATATCCATCCGTACAAGGATGTACGTCCTTATACGAACCATCCAATCGTATCTAAACAGGATGTTCCTATTCTTCTATTCGCATCGCAGCATTTGGCAGCACTAACAAACAGTATTGTGACTGCTGCTTGGCAATAGCCAAATAGTTCAGCATCAGCAATCATTGTATATGTACCATCAGAATTTATATCTGATAGCTATATGAGGGTGATGGTCTATGAGGGACTTCGATTCTGATTGTCATATCTGTGAAATATTATCTGGATGAAGATTATGTCACACATATTCAGTATTATATTGAGGTCTGTATCTTGTATGGCTGTGTATCAACAACTTGGTGTATACTGCTCATATCAACATTGGATGATGAGTCTGATACACTTGTTACTCATCTAGAAATGGCTTAGTTACTCCTGAGGCAATTTATTAGTCAGTTGTGACAGCAGGAGTTTTGGAGGCTGACTTCCTCCATATAATTATCATTATTGTGATCTAAAAAGCAGCAATCATACTGGATTTGAAGCTGAAAATCTGGTCAACTGGAATCGAACTGAAGACTGTACTGCTGTTCAACAGTTATGAATCAAGTTATCAGTCATCCTGATGTGGCATTCTATAACTTTTCAAATAAAAGCTGACAATTTTTGAGTGTGTCAGACCAGATTCACAAAGATACAAATCAATAGGAGATTTGTCTCAAGTAGACTCAGAGTAATATCACACAATTGATCATGAAGGAGGGAAAGTTCAAATTGTTTCCCATCATGTGGATACATACCCATGGTGATCCCATGAAGAAGAATATCGTTGCTCAGCTAAAGAAATGGAACAGGAAATAATGAAGTGAGCAGTTTCATATATCTGTTTCTGGTAAATATAATAACAACAACTTTGAGTCAGACAGGAAATGTTGAATGCTTTGGACTGTCACTATTTGAGATGTCTGACTCTCTCTTGTCATGACTTTGTTTCCCATTTATTCGATTCTTTCTCATATTGACTTTGACCAACGTTCTTTTGCCTCTTGTTTGGTTCTTGTTTTCCTTGTTTTTCTCTGATTAGCTTTGATTCTGAAAGGATATTCATCCTCGTATAGATGGATACGTATAGATATGGTTGCAAATTGAACTAAGTGATAAAGATATCAATTGTATGGTAAGGTAGATTCGGTAGGTAAGAAAGATAATCACTAGCATGCCAAAATTACTTTGCAAGGTAACTATATATGAAGGGCACTTGCCTGGTCTCGGCTGCCAGGTATACTTGCAAGCCCAAGTATGTATGCGATCAAAGTGCACTTAGAAGGCCAAGTACACCTGCGAGCCAAGTATACGTATGAGGTCAAGTACACCTGGTACCGCCATTACATCATATACCTCTTTATCTACAGACCTCCTGGGCTGAAGTATATATATATATAATGAAGGACAATATTAGGTGAGTATGCCACCTTCGTTCATCTGCATAAGTCTCAGGACCAATCAGTGCCATCACGGTGGCCTCACGGTGCATCTGGCAAATTGGAATACTCCACCTTCAGTGGCGATGATAAAACCTCTTGTAATACCATATATATCGGGCCGAGATCTATAAGCAATGAAGAGAAGAAAGGGAATAGAAAACAAGAGAGGTAAACTTCCAATTGACATTCAATCCTTCAGCGATTGAGTATTCGTATACGATTTCTTTCATTGAACATATTCCTGAATGTCATCTGAGGGGCAATGCCATCACGATTATTATCGCATATCTGAAGCAGTCAACTGGCATAATTGAATCATGTACATATTCTGGTAATAGCTGATGCTCTTGGGAGCTTTCGGATTTGAATGATTTCTCCAATTCCATGTCTGTACTTTGGTATATTCAAGCACACGGTAGACCTTATCGCTGATAGCCTGATCATATGCGTCTTACCCATTAGCTCCAGGTTGACTTGCCTATCGATTATTGGGATTTGACTTTCCATTGCTAACCCAGGAGTGCAGTCATGATATATCAACATTCAGTTGCATATGCTGGTTCCAGTAGTAGAATCTATGTCATATATATGTGTAAGAACGTATGTTCTCGTATAGATCGATATGCATAGATACAGTTGTAAACGAGAATATGTGATAAAGATATCAATTGTAAGGTAAAGTAAGTAAGATAATCGCTAGCATGCGAAAAGTACTTCGCGTGGTGACTATACATGAAGGGCGTATACCTGGCCTTGGCTGCCAAGTACACATGTTTGTCAAGTATACTTATGAGACTAAGTACGCCTGTGAGCCAAGTATACCGACGATGTCGACTGCATCTGGCACTGCCATTACACTATACCAGAGGTCGAACGCACAAAGTAATCAAGTATGCTTCCGCTTCAGTGCATCAATGGATCCATTCCCCAATTTCCCTGCCTTTGACTTCTGAATCAATGCAAGTGGTGGATTTGCACACGTCATACTCTTCCGAGTCAAGCAGTAGGTGTCATACCTTGAAATCTAGTCTGATATGATTAATCACTGCTATCTGCGAGAACATCAATCGATAATCGTCATGGCTTTGTTTGGCGGCCTCGGAGACAAAGTTCAGTTGCAGAGCAAATTCATTCATTGATATATGTATGTTGTAAGCATTCCATAGAAGATTATAGTTACCATGTATTTGTATAAATTCAGGGTTTTGGCTCTGAAGGTCCAACATGGTAGACTTCTCATATATCCATTACAAATTGCAGATGTTCTGCATTCAGTACATTTGGTAGTGCTTCTGATTCGGTGATGAAGAACAGTAGCATATACATTGACTATAGCGTTCAATTGTGAGGGTCATCCAGGGATATCCGCCAGGCTTCTTGTAGCTGATAGTATAATCGGGTCATCTCGATAGGCCGTTGGCGGAATTTGTCATCCCTTCCAGGTATTGAGGTTAAGTACTCCTGTTAGTCAAGTACGCATGCGAGGCCAAGTGCACTTACAAAGCCAGATACACTTGATGTCTGCAGGATAATAGGTTCTGGTTCCAGCACCTCTAGTGTGGATGCCATCATGGTAGCAGTTTATCGGATTTCGGAACTATCATTCCCCTCTTCTGGGGTAGGTCATATATTAACGACTGAATGCAGCCGATAAATTTGGTGTCAATTCTGAACGATGTCAATCAATTAAATTATTGATATCACGGTTTCGATTGCCTTTGGTACTTTGTACTTCTGTATCTGCATTCCATTCCAAGTCTTACAGAATCTCTTATAAAGAAAGGGTTTCCTAAAGAAAAGGATAGACTTAGAACATAAACTTGAATTACCATATTGGCGAGAAGACTTGTTATCCTTCTCAAGAATGTGTACAATTGCCCTCGGCACTCGAGAAATCTGGATTCCGCAGCTCTCCTGTGGATGAATAAGTGCCATCCAACTAGCAGCCATTTCTCATCGTAGTCTGCATGGTCAGGAATCACCGATATCAATGGAATGGAGTACCAATTGTTGATTGTACTCGTGTTGAGTGCTCAGTAGTCAACTTCAGAGTTTCAAGTTGCCATCCTCCTTCGTTGCAAGAATTTCAGTACTGCTGCCAGTAATGATGACTGCTGGATGACCACATTGTCTATATTTGTCTTGATGTGGACCTTTAGAGTTCTTGACTCAATCTCCGACAGGTAATAGGTACATCCATATGGTAGCTTGTATCAGGGATCGATCACATGGTCAATTGACCAGTACGGTAGCAACACCTCTGCTTTGGACTTACACAAGACCTCCACAAATTCCTGATACATAGCAGCGATAGGGCTGCAGTCTTCTGTAATTGCTACATCTAATATCGTTATTATTATACTTTCAACTTCTTCTGATTGAGGGTAGGAATTCCCAGGAGTAGCAGTATCAGCTGGCCCATCACAATGGAGTATGACCTTAGCACGCCTCCTCCCTTCGTACCTCAGTAAGCCAGTAGTAGTTATTTATGCCATGCATTGTTGGTAACTCTTCTGCTGCAACTACTGCCGCTGTTCCTGCTCGCCTGTCCAGCTCCAGGCACTCCTCTCACCATTGGTGATGCCTTTCATATATGCTAACAGCAACTCTGTTCAATCACCAATACGTATGGCTAATGATACGAACAACCTGTCGCTGGCTAAGAGACTCTCGAATCCGATGGCTCTGAGCAGGTGTATATCAGAAGACTTGATTACTTCACTGCCCTCCTGCAGCCGATACTTGTCAGTTACCTATGGAGGTTTCGACGTCACCTGGGTGACCGCCATTGTATTTGCATTGCAGTTTGGAGTCTGCAGAGCTAGAAGGCGACCAGATATCCAGTCGATCTCAGGGTTCCAAGCCTTGAACCAAGGCAAGCTTAGAACCAGGTCATATGCTACGGACACAACCAGCACCTCCGGTTCATCAATCTGAATCAAATGGTTCAAATATAGGACCGAAACTCTTGTCTTTCAACACCATAAGGCTACCACTTCAATGCAGGCAGGGACACATTCTGTAAATCACATGTGTGTCTTACCTGATTGATCGTATCAACAGCTAGTTAATTCGCCTATCTACAAAAACATATCCATTTGCCTAATCCTAGTCAGAGATATGAATGAGAGAATGCGTCCATTCCCACTAGGGGATATGACTTTTTAAGGTGTGATTTTGTTCATTTTTGGTACTTGCTCATCAGTCTCACAGAATCGTACAATGGGGTATTGGCTTTGATTTGCTTGACACTTAAGAATATTCAGGGGTTAAACTTTCCACTCTGGGCTGCTTCATGGTCTGCGATTGCAGCTCCAGTATCAGGGACTTATTCTCTGACCTTTGGTAGTCTTTATGTATCAAGTGGCGTTCAGTTCAATACTGATGCTCTGTAAATGAGCTTGAAGATTTGTTTGTAGATGCTAACATATCGCAGGTGTGCTTTGGAGCTTCCGCTCAGCTGGTAGCAAGGAAACTTTCAGATACACTTCAGAGCTTCCGCTCAGATCATAGGAAGGTAATTGTGAAGTGAGCTTCAGAACTTCCACTCACATCGTAGGAATGTAATAGTCCAGTCCACTTCATCGAACGTATTTATTGTCGGTGACCCTTTGCCTAACTCGATCATCAAGAAACCGGAATATTCAGGGTAAACGATTGTAGAACTGATGAATCGACAGGTATAATAGTATCTTCGATGAAGGCTTCATTAGTACTTTGAGCTGCTCAATAGATTGCCATTGATCATTCGTAGATATGTGATTGATCTCGTGGAACATGCTTCGTGGTCTCCGAATCGACTCGGAATTGATTCTGCTCACCTCAATTAATCCCAATACACAGAATACGTACCCCGAATCATAAATCTAGGGATGATAATCAATTGATCTACATGTGAGAGTGACGTTGATAAAGGTTTGATTCATCTTGATTATCTGTTCATATGCAATGGATCAGGTTAAATGCGTTTTTAGGTCTTCTCAGTGGTGGCTATAAGCATCAGAAACATGTTTCGCAGGATCGATTGACCTGCAGATCATCTCGGGATTGTCACTGCCATTGTAAACTGAATTAATTTAGGGGTACATATGAAATTTCGATACTTATAGGTCGTGACAGTATTTGTGTGAATGTATAATGATCGCAGTCGATAATGCGAAACTTCGAATCATTTGACCTCTGAATCGGTTTGGAATGGTCTCTGCAGTAGTCAACTGACTCGATTCAAGGCTATTCATTTCCTAATTCAACAATCTAGTGATGATATTCAGTGTAAATTGTGAATGGAGTCATTTCAAGTTCTCAGGGGGGCCTATCATATCAGGTGACATATGTTTTCGAGGTCAATTGACATCTAAATCTTCTCCGAATTGTCCTTACGATCGTCAATCAACTCACCTTGATGATTACCTATCTTGTACTGACAATCTGGCGATAGTTCTCAATGTAGGTCTGATGCATTGAATGGGATAATCACGACACCCCATGACCAAAATGTTTCGGATTACTCAAAAGCGATTATAGTGTCAGGACATACCTCCTTGTTTGGATTGGTATATATAGATACCGTTTCAATCGGGAATAAGTAATAACGATATCAATTGTAAGGTAATTTGGGTTCAGTTGACAAGTATGATAATAGCTAGGGTACCAACAGCATCTCACGAGGTGACTATATTTGAAGGGCACTTGTCCGTTCTTGGCTGCCAAGTGTACTTTCAAATCGAAGTCTACCTGCGAGCCAAGTAAACTTATAAGGCCAAGTGTACCTGTATGCCAAGTTTACTTACAAGGTCATGCCCACCTGCAAGCCAAGCGCACTTACAAGGTCAACTGTATCTGGCACTACCATTACACATTCCTGTAATTCTTTCTCTACCTCTCTCTTGTTTTATCTTATCTTTTCTTTATTCTTGGATTGTTTGTCATTTGCATTACTATATTTCTGTTTTCTTTGCTTTGTTTCATTGCAGTACATATTCAATATTACACCTGATTCATAAGTTGTCCCTGTTGTACTATTTTACCTGAAAGGTTGTATATCACCAAGTACCCTTGAAGTGGGATATCAAATGATCACACAACTGATAATAAGATTGGCAGAGTTCAAGTGTCAGATCTGCAGGTCATCGAATCTCCACAGAATATCACTGGTTCAGTTACCACAACCTGCAAGATCACATGAAAACTTATCCGGTGAATCACACCTGTGATAAGGGATTCAGGGTGATTACCAGATCGTAACTCTGCCAGCTCTTTATACCAGTAATATGAAGACAACCTAGAAGCTGTAAATATGAAAACATCTCAGTTTGCATTACAGCTGAAGAAGCTTTTGATGACCATGATTATGCAAACTGCTTACAATGATACCCCTCACTAACAAAAGCATACTTTCCAGCTGCAAATTACAAGATTGAACTGATAAAATTGGTGCAGACCCCAGATGTTCTAAGGATTGATATAAGTAGAGATTCCAATTGACCAAGTAGGAGAGTTTAGCAGAAAGATACGGAAAATCCTGCAGAAGAGTGAATAGTGGAATGCCTAAGGAAGCATATTGGAGGGAAGGGTAGTTAGGTAGAGATATTCATAAGAACACTGTAGATAGATGTAATTATTAGAGCGAGATAATAGAGGTATAAAGACAACTGGAATTGCCGAGGTTAGAAGAGTAAGCTTTTTCATGAGGAGAATAAGCCTTAACAATATATGATTCGAAAGTCAAATATGTTTGTCTTGAATCTGTAGTGACCTTCACATCCTAAGCAAATCTTCAAAACTTCCTTTGTAAGCAAGTCATAAATGCAGTAAGGATATGACTTGAGTTGGTTAGGTCGGAGTGATGGTCCCAGTGTTATATGTACCAATTTGAATTTATATGCTCATTTCTCTCAAGCCAGTATATGAACTTTACTTGACTGACTACTGGCAATTCCTGAATTCTATTGATTTCTCTGATTTTAATTCTACTCTGATGATTAGACAAATGGAAAGATTTGTATGCAGTTAAGTTATATTTGCAACATATTTTTGGAAGGCTATACATATTCATATATGTAGGAATTCCAAGTGTATCACTACTTGTTTCATAATATATCGATTATGTTTAGAATTTGTTATTAAAGACTTCAAGAATATCTGGTTTAGTTTGAAATACTATTGATTATTTAGACAAAGATAAATTATGAAGTGGTAAATCAGAAATTATTTGAATCATTACTTTGTCAGTATTGTTAAGGATATACTATTAAAGAATTACAATATCTATTGCTGAGATGGAAGATAGTGGTAAATTGTAGTGTACACTGAACTCAATACAAACTTTCTATATATTTCAAAATTAAAATTATATATTTCATAGTTATTCAATTAGTGACAGTATATCATAGTTACTAACTCAGTACAAATAATCACTTCTGATATAAAACAGATTATGTCTTCACATACTCAGTAATAGAAAGATTATATTCTGCCAGTTAATCTTTCTTTTAGATTTAGACCAAAATGTTTTCTGCTGAAATATTAAGTATAGTTCATTGGGGATTTCTGGCTATATACACTAATATACAATGTCTGACTATTAGTTGCATACTCAAAGGTACTTATTTATTGGTATGTATTGCTATCACTACTATCTCTATTTACAAATTTTATATATTCATATCAGTTGAAATTGTCCTTACCATGGTACTTAATATTCTAATGTATATCATATTATTACCCACTTATTTGAGAAAGTAAGTTGGTGTGAATTTGTGAATAATATTATATTCTTCAAAGTTTGTGTGAAGTTCATAATAGAAATATTCTTCCCTCTTGCACTACATTGGAAAGAAACACCATGTCACGCTCAGACTAGACTTAGACCTAGGGCAAATCGGACACTTCAATCAACATCTCTTAAACTTCATCTTTGAGGGTCAATACACGGGTTAATACACAACCCATCGTATTGCATCCGCAACTCCTGATGTAGTATTCCTTCCTGATGCAACTATATAGTAGATATAATTCTTACTGATATCGCCATATGGTGTGCACACTATTTGATCCACAATACTACTTATGTGACGTATGAATTCAATATACATCTTGATATAATACAATGTTCACAGCATACAACGTTTATATTATGCTCTGAATTGCATCCCGATCTCGGGCAATAGATACATTGCACTGACATTACTGTGGACGATGTTTGATATTCAGCTCTAATAGATACAGTTCTCTATTCTAAACACCATGCTAAATATCGCAGTCAGCTTCAAACAAATTCTCATCACTACTCTATTCTTTGCAGTCATCTACCGACTCCGATTCTATGTACATGTACTCATCCTCATCCTCATCCTGATCATCATCATCATCCAGATTCTCATCCTGCACATTCTCAAGGTAATCATCATCCAGCTGGAGACTATGATGTCACTGAGCACGACTCTGTAAGGTTGTACATCAATGTACGGCATCGTATAGCAGTATAAGGGTAGATATGATCGCAAATGAGGGTAGGTGAATATAGTAGAGTAGGATGTAGGTAAGGTTATGGATGGCGTACCAGAGCACTTGCACAAGCTGACTATTTACTCGGTGGTGATCCGGCCATAGGCCTGCCGCCATTATTTCATCCCACTCTTTATCTGCAGACCCCCTGGGCTGAATACCCATACATGAGGAGAAGGAGAAACAATCCAATCTTGTACGCCCTTGTATGGTCTCGTAAATCCCACTGCCAATCGATACCACTCGAATGTGACCGTTGGGTAGATCTTACGCATGTAGAAAGTCCACCTTCAGTGGTAGGTGGTAACACCCATGCCAATGCCATTTGTACTTGGCTGAGATCCAATTAGAAAAGAGAAGAGAAGGAAACATCCAATTGACCCCTGTAACCTCCAGATCTCCATATCTCCAAATTTATGACTTTCATAACTCACCATCACCATGCTACATATATCTATAGCCTTTATAGTACAGGCTAGGAGGTGTGAATCGGTATCATATCGGAAGTCATTGACCGATTCAAAGTTCTCGTCAAGTATCGATTGTATGTTTTGATTATCTAAATGGTGAGCACCCAAGAGAAGATCGAACTTACATATATCATCAAGTGTGTTGAGCTCGCACTCACATTGTATCTAAGAAAGTGCACATTGCCATAACTTTGTACGTCCAATCAAACGTCTACTAAGTGCCATTCGTATAATCATTCTCCATAAGTGAACTTGCAACTAGTTTTGTGGATGCTAACACGTTGTAGGTACGCTTTGAAGCTGTCGCTCAGTTGGTTGGGAGGTAATTATCACGTGCTCCAAAGCTTCTACTTAGCACGTAGGAAGGTGATCGTCAAGTACACTTCAGAGCTTTCGCTCAGATTGTAGGATGGTAATCGTCAAGTACACTTCGTATTCCAATTAGTATTTGCAACGAATAGCCAGGGATTCATACTATTGACGAACCGGTTCGGTTCGAACGATGCGGATCCTTGCCAAGCCATTCGCCTCAAACTCCACCACTTCAACCCACAACATCAAACAAATATATGTATGCGAGTTCTTGTCCTAATGCCATGATCTTGGACGCAACTTGTAGCTGGAATCGGGTTCCTTCAAATGCACTAACAATCGAGATAATCAGACAAGACCGCGCTTACTTATTTTCGTTCTGATTTCAATAGTTTGCGAATCAGTTTGTGACAAATCTACTAAATTCAACAAATCGCGGATTGAACCCAAACCGGATACCTGGTCGATTCGATCCGCCACGAACTGATCTGCTTCATTGCCAATACTAATTCAGGTGTACTTCGACAAGGCCCATACAATTCTATATAAATGAGAAGAGACACTTCCGTGCAAACTATGATCATAATCATATCTGCGTGAAATACGGATTGAAGGTACGGTTATCCCACCAACCATCATAGACCACTCTTTGCTTTGTACTTGGGCATTCAGTTGCCCTTTGACTTTTGCCTTTAGATATTTCCCTTCCACTTTCGATTGCCCTTCATCTTTGCTTTGTCTTTCCACTTGGTCTTGACATCACCTTGGTCTTACTTCACCTTTGTCCTGACTTCACCTTGATGTTAACTTCACCTTGGTCATGACTTCAACTTAGTCTTGACTTTACCTTCCTTCGTCTTGGACAAGCTTCATCTCATCTTCCGGCTTCTTTCAGTCTTTCGGTCTTACTTCGTCTTGGGATTTTATCTCATCTTCCGCTTCCTTACATCTTTTTGACTTCGCGTTGAGCTCGATGGTCTGGCAAGTGTATTGCAGCATCACGAAAAGGGGGTAATGATAATCATAGCATATCTCCAGGTAATCTCTCGTCAATTTATAGAATATCATGACAGTAGATCGCATGTATTCTTATAATTTCTAGAAGTAAACTTGTGTATTCGTGTGATATCTTGAAGATAAATTGTGAGTAGTAAAGTGTCGAAATGGGGTAATTCAGGAAATTCCGTGAACAAAATGTATCCAGTTACTAAACACCGATAATAGTGTAAGGGCTGAAGTCTGTGTACAGCCTCTTATAAGAGTATACAGGTATTTAGAGTTGCAAATGATGGTAAGTTAATATAGGAGAGTAGTATGTAGGTAAGGATATCGATGGCATGCAAGAGTACTCACACGAGCTGACTATATACTGGGCAGTTATCCGGCCATAGGCCGGCCGCCATTACAGACTCCTGACACTGTGAATATCATCATGTTTGTTATCACTATCATTGTTACCATTGTCAACTCCATCCTCAGCATCGAAAGACAAATATTTCGCAATAGAGATGCAGATCGCAGAAATGATCACAGTCTCATTGTTCAGCTCCATTATCAGGGATTCAATTGCAGTCTGAAATACCACTCGACGATGCTTGGCAACTGGTGACATGTTATTGGCTAATAATTCATGTAGAATGAGGTTGTTGAATGCCACCCTTATGGACTTGATTAATTTCTGTCTCGATGGAAAGGTGAAATCTTTCCAAATATTTAAGAGATCTGTGTAATACTCTGCAAAAGGTTAGAGCAATTGTATGCCTTGTGAAGGCCATACTTGCCGCCATCATTTTCTCGATTTATGTAGTCTTCCCACTGGAGCCTCTTGCACTGGATTTCGAAGTCATCAATTTCAACCTTTATTTGAGCTAAAATTCTGTTTCTTTGTTACTATATCAGTACGTAATACAATTCTGTACATGTTAACACAATCAGTGTTGAGAGTATATGTTTCCAACTCCAGTCAAGAAAGCGGTAAAAATACCTGTCGTATTTACACATTCGTTGGAAGGATTGTATATAGAAATCTGAAATCATCTAGATAGGAAATAAGCTCGCTTATTCCCGGTGGTGTTAGCAATGGTACAGATTGCAGACAGAACTCACAACAGGTTCGTTAGTATGATCACATTGATGCATAATGAATGTTAAATCTGAACAAATTAGGTCAATGTATATGCAGCTCTCATCATTATCGAAATGGTGCAAGTTGTATAGTCTCCCTATACAGTTTTGGACCATCTTGATCATTGGCGATCTGACTGCATTGTAACTATTTTTTGATCTAACATAATGCCAGTTAGTCAGTGAGCATGTAATCCTGGAAGATATCTAACTATCTTGAGACACTCCTTTTGACGTTTCAGGAAGCAAATTCTGACTGATTTCTGTTTTCATTCCTTCGATCAGGAATGTTCTATGGACTTTGTACTGGAAACGATATATTAGTCTGTATCTAGCAATCTCAGAATCATATACTCTACCAGCACAAACTGAGCTTCAGTTTGAAATAGTGTGTTGCTCAGCAGTTGCTTCTACCTCATACGATGCATTGTTTCCAGTAAAGTAGTAACTCAATGGTCACCTGATCCAAGAACACTTCAACTGCCATATCATTTACTGCTGACTAATGGACTCGATGGTGTTCTCAGCTGAGACAATGGAATGAGTTGTGAAGTAGATGATGATGGTTGTAGACTCTGGAGGTGTGTAAGGATGTACATCCTCGTATGGATAGATATATGTAGATACGATTGCAAATAGGAGTAAGTGATAAAGATATCAATTGTACAGTATGTAGGTAAGATAATTGCTAACGTGTCAAAAGCACTTCGCGAGATAATTATATATGAAGGGCGCTTATCCGGTCTCGGCAGCCAAGTGCACATACCAGGACCAAGTGTGCTTGGGAAGCAAGTGCACTTGGGAGCTAAGTACACTTACCAGGGACAAGTGCGCTTGGGAGCCAAGTATACCTGACACCACCATTATATCATCCCCCTCTTTATCAGCAGACCTTCTGGGCTGAAACACATATATACATGAAGAAGACAAGATAAGGTTCGTACGTCTTCGTAGGACTGTATAAGTCCTACGACCGATCGGTGCCATCACAGCAGCCTCACAGCGGATCCAGCGTACGGAGAAACTTCACCTCCAGTAGCGATGGTAAAATCCATGCCAATGCCATTTATACCTGACCGAAATCCATAAGAAGAGAATAGAAGTAGAAACCAAGAAGGAAATGTCAAATGGATCCTGATTCCTCCAAGTCCACCTCTGAATCAAAGCCACTCCAGCAGCAGGCTTGCAAGCCGATAGTTCCGAATATTCAAGCGGACTTCCATTTTCCTCCTAATCCAAGCAATTGATCTCAGTAGCACTATCTCAGTAGTGTTCAGATCGATAAATGTCATTGGCCAACTTGCAGTGTAATTCGGAATCGATATATTACAGTTGAGACGTAATATGCCAGACTCGACTTCGGACTAATCAATCGATTGATGGTATACGATTTCTTTCGTTGAATGCGTTTGTGAAAGTCATCTGAGGGGCTAGGCCATCGCGGCCGATATTGCATTGCTGTAGCAGTCAACTAGCATAATTGCATGATGTACTCATCGTGGTGATAACTGCTGCGCTTGAGAGCTTCTGTAATTGTGGTGCCAGGTATACTTGGCCCTCCCAAGTGCACTTGGCTGCCAAGGCCGGGTAACTGCCCTTCATATATAATCACCTCGCGAAGTGCTTTTGGCATGCCAGTGAATATCTTACCTACATACCTCACAATTGATATATATTACTTATTCCCGTTTGCAACCATATCTATACATATTCACCCATACGAGGACATACGTCCTTATACTATAATCGCTTTTCAGTCACCAGATACGTTTCGCTCACAGGATTTCGTGATCTCTTTACTTTTTTGATGCGTCAGACCTATACCGACAACTATCATTAGATTGTCGATACAAGATAAGTAATCATCCAATTAAATTGATTGACAGTAGTAGGGACGATTCCAAGATAATTTAAATGACAATCGGTCACGAAGAGACGTGTCACCTGCCATGATACGCACCCTGAGAACTTTAAAACTCTCTTCTCGACCTACAATGAGTATGATCACAAGATTGATGAAATCAGGATATGTATACGCTTCAATCGAGTCAATTGACTGCCGCAGAGACGATTGTAAAGTCAATTGGCCCCGAGTATGGTGTCACCTACTCCACATGACGATTTCGAACAAGTCACAACACCTCACTTTTAAGACGTACAAGTATCGAAACTTCATAAGTATTCCTATATCAAGTCAATTGACTACTGCAGAGACCATTCCGAAGCGATTTGGAGGTCAATCAATTCGGAAGTCAATCAATTCAAAGAGTCGCACAACCGACCTCAATCGATATATGTTCACACATATACTCTCACGACCTATAAATGTTGAAGGTTGATATGTACACCTAAATTAAGTTAATTGATGATGGCAGTGACGGATCAGAGACGATTCGGAGGGCAATTGTCTCTGAAGAAATGCGTCAACGAGAATGATAGTTATCGCTGAGAAGATCTTGAAACATGTTTAACAAGATCCATCGCATATGAACGGATGTTCGAGACGATCGAACCTAATCGAGCATGAAGTGCCAGCGAACCTTTATCAATGACACTCACATGTCAATCAATTGGTCCTACAATACCTCTTTTCCAACGCGTCACTACTTGGAACCTATATAGATTATCATCGCTAGGGTGATGATTCGTGATAAGTATTATATCTATTGGAGTTGATTGATGTGAGCAGAGTCAATTCCGAGACGATTCGGAGGTCAATCGATCCTGATACACATGTGATCGGCCTGATGGCCACGCCACTGAGAAGTCCTGGAAATAAGTTCGACGAATGCATTCATGATCGAGAGCAATCCATTGAGCAGCTCAAGTACTAGTGAAGCCTTGATCCACTTCGACACGCATCGAAGTGCACTTATGGTGAAAGACTACCGATGGGCAGATTTCAAGACCAAGTGGAGCTGCAATCGCAGATCATGAAGCAGCTCAGAGTGGGAAGTTAACTCCGAATATTCTAATGTGTCAAGCAGAATCAAAGCCACTACACCATTGTACGATTCTACAAGACGGATGAGCAAGAAGCCGAATTCTCCTCACATCATTCACGAACATATGGATCGATACCTGATCGCAACTACAATCACGATTACCCCTTGGTAAGACTCAATCGAGCTACCGATCATTGTTCGAGAAAGTGGCGATGCCATATAAGACAACAATGACTACCGACTGCACGATGCCGATTGTTATCGTCATGGTAGTGATCAAAGTCGGCAGTAAATCGATTCTGAATCGACAACGAGCGATCCTTTACACATCGGCGGAGTCGTCTTATTCGAGCGGGATGGACGTCTGCTTGGTTGCATCGCTAGGTGGGATGGACCTCTCCTTCATCTTATCTGAGCAGGATGCAAGTTTACTTGGTTACATCTCTGGGCAGGATGGACCTCTCCTTTATCTTATCCGAGCAGGATGGACGTCTACTTGGCTGTCGAGACAACTTCCGGTGAAAAGACCACCGGCGGCAGTGGCTCATGATACCCGAGATGTGAGGGCGGCTCGGCATCCGAGACGAACCAGCATTCATCGCAACCTCGAGTCTCGACGGCAGCAAGATGATGTCTGCAAGAGAAAGTAGAAAGGCTACTCTCTCATTTCAGTATTTTGAAAGCTTGACACCGGTTGATGAATCGGATGTCTTAATTGTGTTCATGAAGGCATACGACTTGGTTTTGGGATTTCCTTGCTTCAAGGCTCGAAACTCAGAAATCGACTGGAAGGCCGGTCGACTCGTAGCCTTGTGAACCCCTAGTGGGCCGCAGGACACTAATGGGAATCGCGATGGAACCCTGTATGCAGATACCAATGAAACTTCACTGGGGTACCTTGGTAAGCCTCTGAATATTTGTTTCCTTGCAGCAACAGCATTCGACGACCTTCTTGAGCGCAACGAGGTCGTCATGGCATTCATCCTACGGTTTGAGGAGTACACTGGGCTGCCGGGAGTATCATCATGGAGCGGGATCTCAGATAAGAAACTCCGATGCTGGATGGGTGAGCAGGGAGCAGCGGCAGTAGTTACGGCAGAAGAGTTACACAGTGAAGGTGCTTGAATGACTGCTACCGATTCACCGAGTCACAAAGGGAGTACTGGACGATGGGAGTTCCCATCGACGATAACTCATTATGACAAGGGCTCCTGAATTCCGCAATATTTACCGCTCCATATTTTGCATTGATCAAATTGGCTAACACAAGTGGAGTAGAAACTGTTTTGTATCAAATATACGGGCCAATACAGCAGAGACGATAAATACACCAGCGATACATAAATTCGGGCCGGAATGGCCAAATGATTGACTTTGTGATTCGTGTCGAGATGGCTGCATCACCGACTGATTTTGTGCAGGGAGGATCGGATAATTCATTAACTGATTTTATACCTGATGGTGCAAATCGGTGGTGAATGTGGAGTGATTTCGTATCTGGGTGGCCAGATCAATAAGGGATTTGTAGAAACCTTTGGCCTGATTGGCCGAATCTTGGATTGTGATTTTGATGATACATTTCGGATCTCCGATATACGATTTCAAGAAAGGCTTGCAAGATGTAGGATGAGGGATGACGATCGTGTGGAACTTGACATTGGAACAACTATAGTGGAGGTCAGTAATGAAACCTCGATAAAGCTTACACAATCTCAGGAGAACCCACTGAATACAGATCGAATGAGTGCACATTGCACATTCCGAACCAAATGGCTGGAAACATATGGCCGAATTGGATGGCGAATAGATTGGTCTACTCGAATAGATGGCGATACCCAAAGTTACGTTCAAGACTCTACTCCTGTAAGGACGTACGCCCGTGTACGGCCTCGTATAAGAGTATACGTGTAGATACGGTTGCAAACGGGAATAAACAATATAGATCAATTGTACAGTATGTAGGTAAGATAATCGCTAGCTTGCCAAAAGCACTTCGCGAGGTGATTATATATGAAGGGCGGTTACCCGGCCTTGACAGCCAAGTGCACTTGAGAAGGCCAAGTGCGCTTGAGAGCCAAGTGCACTTGAGAGCCAAGTGCACCTGGGACTGCCATTACAACTCCTTTTCTTTAACTAACACTTGCTTCATAAGAGATTCTGCGAAGACTTGCAATCGAATGCAGATATAGAAGTACGAAGCCCCAATGGCAATCGAAACCGTCATATCAACGAGAAAATCGATGGATATCGACACCGTATTCACCGGCCGCAATTAGTCATCGACCGAGCACCGACCTCAAAAAGAGGAGAATTACCATTTCGGAATCCGAGAAACTGCTACTACGACGAAATCCACACCGAAAGTACTGGAACCATAACCCATCATGCTGCATACATAAGTGTATTTGGCTCGCAGGAGCACATCGCCTTGTGAGTGCACTTGGCTCGCAGGTGTGCTGGAAGTCAATGAGATCGTATTGACCTATGACTTCACTATTGAGCACCTGGAAGGCACAACAAACCTCGCTGACGACCAATCGAAGTGGTCCGATTATGAGATCGGCTACGAGAAGCCTGTCGGATGACTCTTGGCGACCCTTACAGTTAAACCCCACGATGACCTCCTACCGGTGATTAAGAAGGCCCAGGCTACTGACCCATTGGCAGTCGACATCTTGGGTATGCTAGTCGATAACCCAATGCATACAGTCCAAACAGGAGCTGAAAAAGTGAACCAATGGAGTGTTGTCGCTGGAGCTCTGACCTACGAGAGGAGGATTTATATCCCTGCAGACGATGCTCTCCGTGGTAAAGTGATAATTTTCTTTCATGACAACTCTGAGTCTGGTCACTTGGGAGCTCTTAAAACTAATGAGTTAGTCTCTAGAGAATTCTATTGACCTACGATGGATGCATACATAAGGAAGTACGTCAGTGGCTGCGAAGTATGTAACTGAATCAAGGTATCCCGGCATGCCCACCATGGAGTCAACATACCACTGCAACTACCATCACAACTCTGAGAAGGTATCACCATGAACTTTGTCACATATTTGCCAGAATCGACCGCGTCAGGATACACGGAGATCCTAGTCATCATTGATTGGTTGACAAACATGCCAAATCAGCAGTCAATATCAAGCTGTATGAATGTGAACTGGCTGCAATCCTTAATGGACGTATGAAAAGGCTACCGTGTTGGACTTTCAGAGCTGAGAGCACGAACACACCGAATTGCATGGTAAGCATGAAATTGTATGGAATGCTTATGAATTAGATATATCAACGAACGAATATGCTCTGCAATTGGCCTTATCTGAACGAAGCCATCACGATTGTCGATTGATGACACCACTGACAGTGGCGATTGACCGTATCAGGCTATATGTTAGGTTGCGCACCCTATAGCTAGGTTCGGAAGGGCATGGAGTATGAAAATCCACTACTGTCGTATATTCGGAAGTCGAAGGCATGGAAATCGGAGAATGGCTGCCTTGATATACCGGAGCAGAAGCACACTTGATTACTTTGTGAGAACGACCATATGATACACTTACAAGTTAGATACTGCAACTCGAACGAGTATGTACGAATACATGTGCATATATATGACTGCAATCGAGGGCCGAGTGAGGCCGACACATGTCATCCACCACTGGATCTGAAGCAGAATGGCAAATACCGAGAGTGGAGGCTATCACCGATGAGGCCTGCCGTGTGCTTGGATATACGAAAGCACAGAGACATGGAATTGGAGAAATCATATGAATCCAAGGACTCTCAAGAGCAGCAGCTATGACCAAGATAAGTACATCATGCAATTATGCTAGTTGAATGCTACAGATAAACGATACCGGCCACAATGGCCTTACCCTGAAAGGATGATCAAGAACGCGTTCAACGAAAGAAATCATATACAAATGATTGATCGATCTGTCGGAATTCAAGTCCGGCATATCACGTGTCAACTACAATATATCGATGCCGAATGACACATGCAAGTCGGCCAATAGTATTTCCCGATTCTGGCACCACTGGGCTAGTACTAGGGGGATCAATTGCTTGGATTCTGAGAAAACTGGAAGTCGATTTGGATATTCGGAATAATGGACTTGCAAGCCTGCTGTAGGAGTGAGCTTGGAGGCCTGATGATATTACGGCTTTGATTCGGAGGTGGACTTGGAGGATTCAGGGTCAATTGGATATTTTCTTCTTGCTTTCTACTTCTATTCTTCTCTTCTTATGGATTCGGCCTGGTATAAATGACATCGGCAGGGGTTATACCACCTACCACTGGAGGTGGATTTCCCCGTGTACTGGATCCGCCGTTGAGGCCGCCTTGATGGCACAGATCGGTCGTGGAACTTATGCAGACATACGAAGACGTACGCTCCTTATCTTATCTTTCTTAATGTATATAGATGTTGCAGCCCAGGAGGTCTGCTGGTAAAGTGAGGGATGATGTAATGGTGGTGCCAGATACACGTGGCCCTCCCAAGTGCACTTGGTTCTCAAGCACACTTTGTCTTCTCAAGTGCACTTGGCTGCCGAGACCGCGTAACCACCCTTCATATATAATCACCTTATGAAGTGCTTTTGGCATGCCAGCGATTATCTTACCTACATATCTCACAATTGATATATATTACTTATTCCCATTTGCAACCGTATCTACACATATTCAACCATACGAGGACGTACGTCTTTACAGCTTCTCAGATTCTTATGATTTCTACAATTCCATGTCTGTACTTTCATATATTCAAACACGCGGCAGACTTCATCGGTGATAGCCTCCGCTCTCGGCTTTGTTCATATACATCTCATTGATTCGCTCCAAGTTGACTCCTATATCGGTTATCTGAATTCGACTTTCCATTGTCATTGTCCTTCAGATTGGTTGACTTGTGTCAGCCTCGTTCGGCCCTCAATTGCAGTCATCATGTGTCCACATGCATTCGTACATGCTCATTCGAGTTGCGATATCTTCAACTTTCGAATTCACGAAAGTAGTGCGTTCGTACATGCCATACCCTTTCGAGCCTAGCTGTAGGATTCGCACCCTGAAATCCAGTCTAAAACGGTTAATCACCACTATCTGCGGCGACGTCAATCGATTATCGTCATTGCTTTGTTCAGTTAAGGCCAATTGCAGAGCATATTCGTTCGTTGATATATCTAATTCATAAATAACCCCTCTTACAATGTCATAGTTACTGTAAGGGTATACGTCCATGTACGGCCTCATATAAGAGTATAAGGTAGATACGGTTGCAAACGAGGATTCGAGAATAAGGTAGAGTGGGTTCAATAGGTAAGATTATCGATGGCATGCAAGAGCACTCGCACGAGCTGACTATATACTGGACGGATATGCGGTTACCCGGCTGCCATTACATCATCCCCCTCTTTATCTGCAGACCTCCTAGGCTGTATACCTGTACATGAACAGAAGAAGAAAGAATCCAAGCTCGTATGCCCTCATACGGCCTCGTAAATCCCGCAACCGATCGGTACCGCTCGAGGGTGACATTTTGGTGGATCCGGTGCACGGGGAAAGTCCACCTCCAGTGGTAGGTAGTATAACCCGTGCCGACGCCATTTGTACCGGGCCGAGATCCAATAAGAAGAGAAGAGAAGGAAACGTCCAATTGACCCCTGTAACCTCCAGATCTCCATGTCTCCATATTCAAGCCCTCGGCATACCATACCTTCCGTTGTGCAGGCTCGGTGGTACTCGTATAGATACACGTTATTGGCTCTCATCATCAATCGGATGTGGTTCGTGTATTATCTAACTCATGAGCATCCAAGAGAAGATCGAACTTACAATATCAATCCAGTGCGAAAGCTTGTGCCCTCAATAGTCTATCTCCGTAAGTGCACTTCCGTGCTCGTGTAATCGTTCTCCATAGGTGTACTTTGGAGCTTCCGCTCAGTTCGGAGGAAGGCAATCGTCAAGTTCGCTTGAGAGCTTCCGCTCAGACCGTAGAAAGATAATCATCAAGTGCGCTTCAGAGCTTCCGCACAGATCATAGAAAGGTGATCATCAAGTGCGCTTCAGAGCTTCCGCTCAGATCGTAGGAAGGTGATCGTCAAGTGCGATTCAGAGCTTCCGCTCAGATCGTAAGAAGGTGATCGTCAAGTGCGCTTCGTATTCCGATTCAGGTACACTTTGATAAGGTACATGCAAATGATGATCGTGATCGCGTCTGCTTGAAATCCGAATCGTAGGTACGGTCATCCCATCAACCGTCAACTCTTCGCTTCGTCCTTCGACTTTCGGTTGCCCTCCGACTTTTGCCCTTCGACCTTGCCCTTCGACCTTGGACTCTCCTTCACAGACATCACTATCTGCCCATCAAGGCCCAGGTGGAGATGAATGCCGGTTTGTATGGTAGTCCGAGTCACCTGAGTGGCCTCGGGGCCATAATGTAGCAGTAGCACGAGCCGCCTGAGCAGCCTCGCGACCATAAAGATACTCAAAACACTGAACCGAGATGCTCATCTTACTTCGTCTTTGGGCCTTATAGCGTCTTTGGGTCTTATTTCGTCTTCGGTTTCCTTCCAGTCTTTTCGACTTCGCGTTGAGCTCGATGGTCTGGCATATGTATCGACGCGTCAAGAAAAAGGGGTAATGATACCCGTAGCATATCTCGAGGTAATCTCTCGTCGATTCGTAGAATTTCTCGATGATAGGTTGATCACGTGTGTGATTTCTCGAAGTAATCTCGTGTATTCATGTGACTTCTCGATGATAGGTAACACATGTGTGATTTCTCGATGATAGTGGCGTGTCGAAAAGGGGTAATTCACGAAATTCCGTAAGCGAAACATATCCAATTACTAAAGATCGATAACAGTATAAGGGCGTACATCTGTGTACGACCTCGTATAGGAGTATAAGGTAGATACGGTTGCAAACGAGGATTCGAGAATAAGGTAGAGTGGATTCAATAGGTAAGATTATCGATGGCGTGCAAGAGCACTCGCAAGAGCTGACTATATACTGGGCGGATATGCGGTTACCCGTCCGCCATTACAGTTACCATGCAATTTGGTGCGCTGGCGCTCTCAGCTCTGAAGGCCCATCGCGGTAGCCTTCTCATACAGCAATTAAAGATTGCAGTCGGTTCGTATTCCGTGCAGCTTCACATCGGCTGCTGATTTGGCTGGCTCTCTGCTGCTAGCAGGTAGTAAAGACCAGCATCGTAACCAGTGATTCGAAGCTGCTGATATACTTCCTTATGTATGTATCTATCGTAGGCCAATAGAAATCCCTAGACACTAACTGAGCAGTTTTAAGAGCTACAAAGTAACTGGCTCAGAGTTGTCATGAAAGAGACTTATCAATTTACAGCGGAGAGCATCGTCTACAGAGACATATATTCGCCCTCATAGGTCGGAGCTCCAGTGATGATATTCCATTGGTTCTCGTCTTCGGTTTCGGCTTCGGCTGTCAAGTGCACATATGAGTGCCAAGTGCACTTATGAGGGCCAAGTATTCTGGGGAGCCAAGTGCACGTGGCATTGCCGTTACAAGCTGACTAAGACTGATTGCTGAACAAATACCAATGTTGGAATTGATACTGCGGGTGACTTCCAATTGGAGGCTTGATTTGGTGGGGGCAGAGACAGTTTCAGGGCAGGACTTGATGCAGAAACAATTGGTGTAGATGCTGAAGAGATTTGAGTTGTCGAAATCGACCCTTCGATACATCAGGCTTTAGCTTTTGTGCACTTTCCCTTCTGCTTGTCATACTGCAAAGTGAGCTTCCTCTTATGATTGATTGCTGTATGCGGCATTGGGGTGACAACTTCAGCAGTGGCCGGTGGTACGTTTGGAATTGAGGATGAACCCTTGTGCAGTGGCTTTGTTGTTCCTGATTTGTTCAGAAGGCAGAAATGGCAGAAAGATAGAAAAAGAGTGCAGTTAAAATGGATGGAGTTGCGAATTCGAGTTCACAATGTAGACGAAATGTAATACTGTTTGGAAAAGGACTGATACATCGCTGAACATCGCACCTGAAAGGTTTTCTCATAAAGGAGCAGATTCACACGATTTCGTATTAGCTGATCACTAATGTGTCGAATACGATGAGTCAGTTGAATCCCGACAACACCCAGCCCAATCGTACCCACAAAACCATACACAATAATGTCATCAAAATGCAGAAGAGACTAAGAATAACTCTGAAAAATGCAAAAATGACTCCACCCGATCCAAAGATGATGTGAATAAATTCCATCTAATCCAGCCCCCAAATACAAACCTAAGAGGTGTATCAGTATGCTAGTCATTTGCAATACTATTGGGTATACCAAAAACTATCACTCAAATTGGTGACACATCTATAGTGGAGTCAAACACGACACCTCAAGTTATATAAAGTTAATACCAATATTAACATATTAGTACCTAATAATTGCCACCAACTCCAATGAATTGTGAACATCCACTGACACCGATAAAATCTCACATATTGTCAATTCTTCCACCAAAAGCTCCGCCATTTTTTCCTTTGCCTCCCACTATTGCTGTAACTTCACCACCGCTCGAGAAGTCGACTCCACAATTTATGCTATCTCTACAATTCGTGCAATCCTGGTATCTTGGAGAGAGGTACACTCAATGAGGTGAGTAGTAGTCACCTCCAATTGTGTCATTGACGAGTAATATATTGCAACAAACTTGGGAGCAGGTGTCAGGCTCTCGGTCAGTTCGGAAACACCAGGTATTTCTGGATGAGACGATCATGGTTGTGGTGGTAGCGCTGATGGCGGAGTAGCTCCTCCAATCTGTTGAGGTGCAACTGCTATTGCGTTCAGAACACCCACAATAAAGGGAGATTTGTAAACTTTCACGGAAAAGAAGTTTGCCACAGAGACATTTCTATTAAGTCGAGTCACATTCCATGGCTGCAAAGGGGAATCATTGCGTATGACTAGACAACTAAGATTACAACTGACATCACTGGTATGATATAGGCGACTCACAGTGAGGTGTAGACCTTTGCAGTGAGTTTGTCGACTCATATGATATACCATATATTAGGGCTGTGGTAAAAGAAGATGTCTTCTCCAAGGTTATTGCTTTCTAGGCCATACTATTTAGGGTAGACAATATAAACTGTGATGGGGTGTATATATATTGGGTCAGTAGGGATGGCATTGCTGAAGATCTCATTGAGTTTTGGTTTCTTATGAAGGGCGGAGTCAATGATAGTTGGTAGCATGGTATGTTTGTGGGAGAGTGGCTGCAGCTTCTGTGTACAAGAATATCAGGTGTTTTTCTTGGCATGCCCTTTGCCACAGTTGGGTTTGTCACAGTTGTTGCAGTTGTTGGAGTCATCAAAGTTGTGGTTGGTATCGGTGTCGGCTGGTAAAGATTAGTTTTCTTTGTGATATCGGTTCATCTGCACTGAAGCTGTATCAAAACAGTGTTACAGAAATACTCAGAACCCACTCCACCATTCCATGTATCATAGTTGAGTCGATACGCAATGCTTCTACATCTCCTGAAACTGTGTATAGTGCCTTGTAGTAATTGGGTCCATAGAAAGGATATGATACATCAAGTCAATTGCTCCTTCATCCTTAACGCCATGAAAGGCTTACATCCAAATAAGGTCAGGAATGTTCTTGACCATAAACTGCTTCGTGAAACCATCTAGGTACAGAGTGTCCTCAATTGCATCTGTTTTGCAGAGGGTAGATCGAATCTCTTTGGGTCGTATTGCAACATTCTGAGTAGTATCTAAGGTGTTTGAGGGGTTGGCATGATTACGGTTAGTAGGTCTAAAAATGATGATAAGAGTGGTAAATAGGTAAAGATGTAGTAGATAGAGATGATACAGAAGAATCAAAATGGAGGGAGTATACAGCAGTAAATATGCAATGCAGAATAGGCTATCAAGGTGCTAGAATTGTATAGAGCCACTCACAGAAGAGTTGAAACCTTTGGTGATATCAAACATCATACTTGAAATGGAGGTTTCCTGATTGTGATCCGCTATTGGCACTTCTCTTCTGGCCTGAAGGATGCACCACATATTGTATACAACTCTGAGAGTTGTTTGAACCACTTCTTGAGTGTGAGAAATACTTGTCCTTCAAATGTTGGGTCAAAGTGTTAAAGTCTGCCAGTTTGGATTTCTACCATAAGGCAGTGACATCAGGTTCCAACATAATGATGCAGTATAGTGCCACAAATATTCAGGACCTGCCATATACAGTGAGAGAAGTGTCACCAGTATCTGTGGCAGTGCATAGGCATCTCCAGATACCATCAATTGACTCTGCCTGATGGTGTCATAAACTTTGAACTTGTGTTGTTATTTTAAGTAATGAATTAATGCTTGTTTGATATGATTGTATCTACAAGGCCTTCAAGGACATATATGTACATCTGAGTAGGTTTATCTTCCAGCTGAGTGCTGTACCCATGAACTCGGACCTCGGCCCATTGGTTCGCATGCCCTACAGCTCTGTTTGGGCTGATCTTCTAAGTATACATATAACATGTGTCTTGGCATACAAAACGAGTGATATCCATGTTTTTTCTGTGTTTTGTATCATCCGTCTGGTCTGACATCACAAAAGGAAGCAAACAAGCAAGTCCATAGATGTTTCTTATATTTTCCTTACTATTAGTATGAAATTAGGCTGTGGCCATGACTACATCGTAACACACTGTGTTTGCTGTTTATTTCCGGATCTTAGCATTCTGTATACAGCTCTGTAAGGTGTGTACACTATACAATTCAATTCCACTACCCTGCATTGTAACAATCCATTCATGGCAACTATCCATACATGGTAACGCTCAGAATATTCTACCAACTACATATACAGCCCTCAGTATTGTCTACACCATGCACACCATGACTCCCATATGAACTTCAAATTATTTCTGTCCTGTTGCTTCAAACCGTACAAGACTGACATGTTGCTCTCCAAATACATTGGCAGTGACCATTCTCAATATCGTGCCCAAGTTCTTGAGGCAAAACCATATTCCAAGCCCCCTGTAGGTATTCGAAAAATCTCTCAGCGATACGTCCATGATTCTAACAGTAGTTTCCATGCCAACCATGAATACAATGACGATTCTAATGTATTTCCTCTATTTCACACCTCTTCTTCTTCAGAACCATCTGAATTTGACTCAAAAAGCTTCTCATATGCTACAGCAGGAGACCCTGTTGCACACTTTCTGACCTACTATGAATACACTGCTGAGCATAATTCTGAGCAATGCTTAGACAACCCCTTCAATCCATTGAACAGTGACGAGGGGTACGATTTTGCAGAGCAGCTCACATCGAAAGCTCTTCCATCCAACATCATCAACAACTTCGTGAATGGTAACTGTGGCCTTATAGTGTGTATATGTGAATCTCTGAAATCGAATTACAACTTCCAACAGGAATTCAACATGATGGAGGATAGACCTGACCATGTTTCCTGAAAGAAAGCTAAGTTGTAGATGGCATAGAATATTCAGCATCCAGATGTAATTGAGTTTTGGCACCATAACCTTATAGAGTGTGCAAAATGGCTACCCAGACAGCTAGCATATGAGGAACATCTTACATACACTCTGAAATGTTACTTTAATGATTCTGGACACCATGGTTACAACGAGATGCATATTGGAGCTTGGTGGTATGACAACCAGGTAAGCTTCCTTTTTAGTATATCCTTTACAATGCTCACAATTGTGTAGACAATACTACCTGTCGATGACACACTGGTGCTGATGATATTCATATCTAACTGCACCCATCTCAGGAAGAATTCTGGCGACAAGAAGGCAGGGCCAATACATATAACAATCAGCAACCTATTCCCTGCTGTACGGATTAAGCACACAATGTACAGCGGGTTGTTGATTACCCGTTGGTCAATTTCTGTCAAGATACACGATCATCCTCAAAAGAATAAATGCTCAGAGGGAGCATAACCGAATGGTCCATCAGAACATGCTGCAATATGAGTTACGACCCCGACTGAATTGTGGGACCCATACCTTGTATGCCCACTATACCAATGGCAGCGTCAGGTATTGGTATTCGATACTGGTTGCATGGATAGCTGATTACCCCAATCACAGTGACCTTTAAAATATCAAGAATGGTATATGCTACTGGTGCGAATGCCCCTTGCAGGAAAGAGATAATCTATCCTGCCGATATGAGTGACACAACCTCCGAGATCATAATATTTATTGTATACTTTCACATCTAAATAAACCACTGAGCATTGCCAATCTCAAAAACAACAATGTCAATCCTGACTTCAACATCTTATGATATGTTGATTTTGTTTCACACGATCTCTCAAAGTCTGATCTACTCCATACAATGCAAATTAGGTTGTTGAAATATCTCCAGACATGGCTCCACAAACTTTCCAAGCAGTATAAGTAGCTTGACAAGTTCAATGATATCTGGCTCTCAGTATCTGCATATCTTCATATGACGAAGCCAAGATGTGCAAATGAGGAGATTTCACCTTGTAACAGAGGGAAAAATAAGATGATAACATGATTCCTTGTGGGTATCACAAGCAATGCTCTGCAGGACCCATGCTCCTCTCAGTACATAGGTGTTGACAGTATTGTAGAGTGCTCTCGCTTCCTAATTGAGTACTATATCTATTGCCTATATGATTCTCCCAATGACGAAATAATAGACCTCATAGACAATGCTCTAAGTTACTGTCATATTTCGAAGGATGTGCTTAAACAATTAAAGGGTGGCAAATAAAATGCAGCAGAGACCAAAGAGAGATGTACAGAATTGTATGCTCAGAGGGATACAGAGTTGAATTCCGAGAAAGACATGAAGACAATGGTGGCCTTTCGACAGTGTATTCACAATATCTAGAAAGGTATTATCAATGCACAAATAGACGATTATATTGAGGATGGTGGTTATTAGAATATTCCCAACATACATCACATGCAGTGCTTTCGAGAGCGGATACAATGGTACTGTTCGCTTAAAAAGTAGTCGATAGAGATCAAAGACAGTTCTCACCGGAAGCAGATTAATTTCAGGTTTAATACCTGCATCAAGATGGGTGATTACTATACTTAGATAATCAACTACAATCTGAGTAGTGATTCTTTCATAGTCCGAAAGGCCAACCATCATGGACAAAACTGTAAACAATCTGCTCAACAGATGATGACAGAAGTAAGGACAGAGGTGATGGCAGAAGCAATCACTACTGGTAGATGTCATTTATTCAGGTTCATATCTCTGCAGCAGCACAAAGGAATCGACAAAGTCAAGGTCTGTCAAGGTCTCTTGAAAACAATCAGTAACAATATCCTCCGAAATGGTCTATACGATATCACATGTCGTTTCTTGCACAGCAAGTAGATTAATATCAATTCGGATGATCTCTTGAGTAGCATTGCCGTAATTCACCATGGATTTGGGGTAGAATCATGCAACATGTATGGTGAGCATATTATTCAGAAACTCATATGTACTGGCAATAAATGTTTGTATTCTGGAGCAGTCCATCATGGCTGGATATGGGTTCATACTTCACAATATAAGGAGGGGCAGGAGCTGTCTCACAATGCACTGCTGAGATGGGTACAGTACTGTATTTGTTGCCGTTTCAAGCTGTAGGTCATACATTTATGCAGCAAGAATACCTGTTGGCTAGTATATTTGGAAGTGATAAAGCCTGCCAACAGTGGAATATCAGGAAGTGCATTGCAGTTAGTCAGGATATTGACACCATCTCCCAGAGGTGCATATAAAGTTATTAGTACAGGAAATATTGTGAGTGTTGCTCACATCAATCAAGAGGAGCCTATTTCATCAAAGTCAAAGAATCAAGGATGGATAGGCTATACTCATATAGATCTAGCAACTTGGAACGATGATTATTATATGCTGGAGGACGAGTTGAATAAAGCGGTGAACACGGTATAAACAGTATTTACAACTGTAAATAGACTCAATAAACATTACTTTGTAATAGGCATACTTGCAAGTTGCTTGCCTCCAGCCAGGATATGGATGCAAGCAAAGTGTAGTGTTGGCAACGAAGCTGATCGGTTTGTAGCAGATTGAACTGAGACGGAGTTCACGTAGGGTTTGATCAGAGGTGTGGGGAAGTTCCGAAGTTTGACTCAAACTTCGAACTGAATCCCACAACTGTGAACAAATATAAGTAAGCGAGGTCTAGACCAATCAGCTCGATGTATAATTAATCTTGTAGCCCGTCCAGATAGCTATATGATGAATTAAAAATTGAGCTGATTTGTAATAGCGGTACCAAGTGCACTTGGCTGCCGAGGCCGAGTAACCACCCTTCATATATAATCACCTCGCAAAGTGCTTTTGGCATGCCAGCGATTATCTTACTTCATACCGAATATACTACTTTATCACTAATTCCTGTTTCCAACTGTATCTACGCATATTCATCCATACGAGGATGTACGTCCTTAAATGATTGGACAAGAATTTGATTAGTGATTTTCGTTTGCGGTTGTAAGCAGAAATAGTAGTGTTTAAGGCGAATAGCTTGGCAAGGATCCGGTTTGCACAATCTAAATCGGTTCGTCAAAGGGAACAAACTTCCGACGGTTTGTTGCCAACACTAGCAAAGTGGTTGGCTGTAGCTACTGCTTAATTGTTCTTCTCCATGGTGAACAGCTCAGAGGGACAGGCAGATCGTTTTGTGTAATATTCAGTGCGTAGTATTAACATTACAATGTCTCGAGAAGTATTGCCACTAAGCACCAAGCACCATACAATTTTACTGGTTAGGTGCAGAACCCAGTATATTAAGTGTCCAAAGGTGCTGGGCAGAGTGATATGCAACCATGTGAATACCTAGTACCAAGAGTTGTTTTTGCAGTACTTAACATCATATTGTCGCAGACGTACATGTTACTCTACCTACTGATATTACAGGCACTTCAGGTATACAACCGATATCTGGAAGTGACTAATATACCCTGGTTCAGGAATTTATTTTCGATGTATTTGATTATATGAATTGTAGTTTAGAACTTCTTCCCCATTTTAACAATAAAATGCTGGATAATTTTCTTTCAATCATTCTTTTTGTACCGAATAGTACTCCACATATTATCTTTGTTATATTCAATGAAATTAAATTTCAATACCTGGTGACAAATAGATATAATTTAAAAACAATCTGAATAGCTAGTTAGAATGAATTCAATTGGTCTCAATGCTTACTTATAGTTAAGATATGGTATTTGATATGTGTTGTTGCAGTATTTGTAGATGGAAATATATATATACTTGAGCAGTTGAGGAATTCAGTCTGAATCAGTATAGAAATTGTTTACTTTTAATATTGCTTCAGTAATGGAATAGGCTATCACCTTATAACACTCATATAATGAGTAGGATGTATGATTTCTAATTTGAACTGAATCATCATAACAAGATCTTCATTATTCCTTGTTCTAATTACTTCTTTTCCAATTTAATCTTTTAACAGTACTTTACCTACTTGTACATTTATATAAAATTTAATCATAACTAAACATGATCCTCTTTGGTGAACAAACCAATTGAAAAATATTGCTTATGCTATCTTTTCATTGTTCAACAAATGTATGATATGTATATAGACCTATTGTGATATTAGTATTGGTACTGCATCTGTAGTTGGCAATGCAAACTGGTACATGATTTAAGTTTAAGGTTTTAAATTGCCAAAATCAAAATTTATAATTGATGAATGCTTTACTTTCAGCTATCCTGTTAGAAGTAATACAGAATAACTGACAATGAAAGTGATAATATGTGAATATCTTATAGCAACAGAAGTAGTATTGATATCAATTTCAGATTGCACTGTCATGGTCTGATTTCAAACCAGACCTAAGCCTCTGATCGTGTTCTGAAATTGTACAGAATAAGAATACAAGGCAATTTCTGGATCCAAATCCAAGGCTGTACTATCTAACCCATGAATTGTGTCTGAATTAGTTTGATCTGTTAAGTCATACTGTCGGATTCTGAAAATCAGATTTACAATATTTCATAAAATGTCCGTATTGTGTATATATCTATTGGTCTATATGATCTTTGATAGAAAGTCACTTTATAATTATTGTCTGACTATTGCTTTTTATATACTGAATGCTACTATTCTACTTGATCACTTGTTATTTCGAATCAATATAGATAATCGATTGAGCTACTTAATAATTATAATATTCCCTGCATACTTATTGTTCACAATAGGAAGTCAGAATACAATGAATAAATAGTTCTGCAAAATATGATAGGGAAGATTCCATTTTTTCTCTCTTATATTCAATAATACTCTGTTTACACTCTGTTTTAGATATTGTAAATTAGCTGTATCTTTTCTTGGCAGGAGCTGATTTTGTTCAATAAGTTGCCTTTATTTAGCATAGAGTATGTTCATAGCTTACAAGATGATTAAATAGTAGATTATGACTTTAAATAGTTACAGCTTTTGTAGATAATATATCAATAAAACAGAGCAATTAATGTGAGAGATAGGTATTTGACCACCGCCATCCAGGAGAGCAGCCTCAAAGGATGTGTGCATACTATGTTCATGTTGCATTGACACTGAATTTTAGAGATTGCTCAGAAATTTCAATATACCTTGTTTAATGGACTACAAACTATATAGTACCGATAACATATATTGGTATCGTATGCTGCAGTCATTTCTGATGGTACTTCATAAGCCTCATCATAATGTGGCACCATATGAATTGTATATCCAATCCCTTAAATTGCACTTGCATCCACAAATGTATTCTCATTTACTGATGTAGCCATTCAGTGTATACTTATCAAACTGGGAAAACTATCCACTTGTGATACAGAGTGCAAAGGTACCATCAACATAAAATCATATCCATTGCATGTGAGGTTTATCTTACCTCTGGAATTGCATTCTCATCTTCGGTATCTTATACAGTACTCAGTGAATGTGGAATTTCATGTGCAAGAAGGTATTTAATATATAGATTTGATATATAGTCTCTCATTCGAAATGCTAGGTCTAATATGTACAGTCTCTAATTCTAAATTCTATGCTATATATTGCAGTCAGCTTACAGCATATCTTCTAAGTTATTCTCATCATAGCTGTCAGCCTCTTGTTCAACCTCCTTCACCTCCTCCTCCTGCTCGTCCTCATTCTCCTCATCCTTTTCCTTTGTATACAGATCCTCATTAAGGTTCTTATTTTCCATATTTTTATCATTGTTGTCATTAAATATAAGTTTGAAGTGCTGATTATGGTGACTGCTGATATTGTTGATGTCATCATCCTCGTGATCACTAACTTTGATATCATCATCAACTCCATCCTGGGAATCAAAACATACTCTGTAGCCACTGAAATATTGATAGCAGAATTGAGTGGATACTCTATCTCAGGCTGCATCAACAGCACTTCCATCCGTAATATATTATAAACCATCTCATAAGTGTCAACAGCCATTGCAGGTATAATATTAACTTCTTCCTCATCTAGAATGAGATTGTTAACTGCCACCTGAAGAGACTTCAATACATTTCGGTTATAAGGAGATGGTAGATCTTTCTAGGTATTCATGAGCTGAGTATATGTCTCTGCAAAGTGTTAGTGCAATTGTATGTATTGTGAAGGCCATACCTACCACCAGTGGAGATACCTTCATTTCTTTTACCACTCAGTACATGATTCAATGCTGTGAATGTCAATACAATCTGTGACAGGTATATTTGCTGTCGAATGCAGTTGTGGAAGCTATCTGAATTATTGCCATATTTGAGCTTTTGTTAAAAGAAATACAAATGAAAAAGTGGTGGTATCACTTTAGCAAGAAACTCACTACGCATGTTCCTAGTGCTATTGGTGATATTGAAGCTGCAGGCTGACACACCTAAGTCTGATTTGTTCACTTGCTCTAGAACATAGTAAAAATATAAACTAGAATCACTTGGTCAATGTGTATGCAGTGCTTATAATGATCTTCCCATGGTAAATGTTGCAGAGCCTGCCAATACAATCATGGGCCTTCTTAATCATGTATGATCAAATCGAATTACAACTATTTCTGATCTGACTTTCATGTGGTTAGTCAATGAAAATGAAATTGTTGTAGATTTTTAACTATTTTGAGGCTCTCCTTCTGACATTCCTGAAGGCTAATACAGAGGTATCACTGTGGGTATAAATTTGTCAGCTATGTTTTACTATATTCATTGTATAAGAAATCGTATATTAGTCTGTATCTTTAACTCTTGGAATTGTAAAAGATTCCAGTATGAACTCAGATTAGATTGCAAATGGTCTTTCGCCAAATAGTTGCTTCTCTAATATACAACACACAGTTTCAAGTACAGTAGTTAATAGAATCTGATCTGATGCAGAGACACTTCAAGTGTGAAATTATTTTCAGCTGATTAATAGACCTGACAGCATACTTGGCATCTGAACTGCCTCTGTGCAAGGAATAGTCCATAGAATTTGAAAATCAGATTTTGATGAGAATGTAATATGCAGACAACTAAGATTTATTGAAGAATAAATACTGCCAGAAACTATAATAGCTAATGTCAAAATCAGATTTGATAGTTTATTTGATTGATGGAATGGTGGAAGCAGAACTGCATTGATTGTCCCTATAATGTGGACAGATACCAAAACATATCTGAGTGGATGAACTTTCATTGTATGTAGCTATAGGTCTCGTCAACTTTAACTTCTCCTTGTCAGGTTGCTAACTGAGTTTCATCTATTTACCATTTACAGTTCAATATAATGGAAAGACACCTAGAGGAATAGCTGGTATAGCATTCACAATCGAGGATTATACCTCCTGTAGCCACCTTGTTGAAATCATTTATGAAAAGATAGACAAGAAAGGAAAGCAAGAAATATATAAATGCAGAAATGTAGAAATCCAGAAATCCAGAAATACAGCAATTCGGAAATCCAGAAATCCAAACATCCAGATATTCAAAAACCCAGAAACCCAGAAATTCAGAAATCCAGATGTTCAGAAATATTGAAATGTAGGAATGTAGAAATATAGAAATCCATAAATACAAACAATGAGTGCAGAAAGATTGCAAATAAAGTGCCATCAGAGTCCATATAAGGATGTACATCCTCATAGAGATGGATATGTATAGACACGATTGCAAAGTGGAGTAGGTGATAGCGATATCAATTGTAGGTAAGATAATCTTTAGCATGTCAAACATACTTCGCGTGGTGACTATATATGAAGGATGCTTACTCAGCCTTGACAGTCAAGTTTACGTACGAGGCCAAGTGTGTTTGCGAGCCAAGTGCACTTATGAAATCAAGTATACCTAGTACCGCCATTATATCATCCCCCTCTATACCAGCAGACTTCCTGGGCGGCAACATATATATACATGAAGAAAGACATGATATGGTGCGTACGCCTTCGTACATCTGCATAAGTCCCTCAACCTATCTGTCATGGCGGCCAGCCTATGGCAGGATAACTGCCTATCCCGCCCAGTATATAGTCAGCTCGTGTGAGTGCTTTTGCACACCATCAATAATCATACCTATTGAACCCACTCTACGATATTCACTTATCCTTGTTTGCAACCATATCTACCCTTATACTCTTATACGAAGCAGTACATAGATGTACACCTATACACTGTTATCGATATTTAGTAATTGGATACGTTTCCCTCACGGGATTTCGTGAATTACCTCTTTTCAACGGGTTACTACTCACTACCCATCATATTTTGAGAAACAGCGATGCCATAAAAGACAACAATGATCACCAACTGCACGTTACCAATTGTTATCGTCATGTGAATGATCCAAGTCGGATGTAAATCGATTCTCAACCGACTACGAGTGATCCTTCGCACATCTATGGAGTCGTCTTATCCCTAGGCGGGATGGACCTCTCTTTCCTTCTTATCCAAGCAGGATGGACGTCTACGTGGTTGCATTCCTAGGTGGGATGGACCTCTCTTTCAGTCTTATCTACGTGGGATGGATGTCTACTTGGTTGCATTTCTATACGGGATGGACCTCTCTTTCAGTCTTATCTGTAAGCAGGATGGACGTCAACTTGATTGCATACTGAGCCGGGATGGACCCCTACTTCGTCTTATCTCTGGGCGGGATGGATGACTACTTGGCTGCAGAGACAACTTCCAGTGGAATGATAACCTGTGGCGGCTCATGACGCCCAAGATGTAAAGGCGGTTCGGCGTGCGGAACGAATTATCATTCATCGTAACTTCCAGCCTCAACTGCAGCGAAATGATGTCTGCATCAGGAAAATGCAATTTCCTCTCTGGCCTGGTACCCACCTTCCGGGATCCTACTTGGGGCTCAGGAGGCTTCCAAACCCTCCCGTATCATTTTACCATTCTCCGACGTACTCCAGGCAGCTTCCGGTGTACCTGTGAACTTTCCACAATCACACAGAAGCATCTCACAGTATTCCTACCACCTCCTGAGAGGTCCACCAACATGCTCCTTTGCGTACTCTGCTCCGCATGCCTCTCTGACGCTCCGCAGCCCTCACTGCCAATTGGTATCATATGTGACTCAATTCGTAGTTTATATTTCAATTCATCGCTGCTTCTTCAAGCATCGTCACAAGAGATTTGTATAAATTGACATCTCTAGATCACTTTACACTAATATATTGTCTATATATACCAGCTGAATTTCAGGTGTACCCCTGCATTTGACTCCTCTCATTCGTTTGGATAACTGGCAGAGGTGGCTCCAAACCTTTCGTCCATATGTGTTTTGTCTTAATATACATCTCAGTACATATCCAAATCTACTTGATTATTTACAATCCATACTGAACCGTTCCCTGTCGCTGCCCAGATCTCTAGGACTAAGTGGCATGGCCCTTCAATTTTCTCCACAGCAATAACATGTGGTGTTGATTCCGTTACCACTCTGACGAACCCATCCACATCTTGTGAGTACCCTAAACCATGCTCAAAATGTATGCCGACAATGACGGTCAACTCCAGCAGTGATGGTCTATCAACCCAGGCTTGAAGGGATAAAAGGAAATGAGGGTGCTGCTGCAACAGCCGGCTGCCAGTCCTCGCAATCATCCTACTGAACAGCGAGGTCCTGGTCGGTGGTGAAATGATCAAATATAGAACGGAAAATATGGGGTGGTATCTGTGGAGTCCATCATCTGTATTATCTTCCACATGCACTGATATCACCTGTGGTAGCCACCTGTGCGTTTCACCATCTGATATACCCTCAACACTGCAGTCGAGCAGGATCCGGTTCATCTGCTGAGGGTTATGAAATTCCGGCATTTAGAAAGCAACCTTATTGTGAGGTCGTAAGGTTACGTCTTCCTTGAACTCATTTCTGTAGCTCCAGATTACACTGACCACATCACGGTCCCAGATGCTGCCTGACAAGTGATGGCAATGTTGGTATGTTGAAGGTTTCAGCTGCATCAGCTAGTGATATCTGCTTGAAAGACAGTGAACGTGCACAAATAGTTGAAAGTATAAACTGCCACAGAGGTTGTGTACTGGATCGAATCAAAGGTTCAGATTCGCTGGCAAGGGTCCTTTTCTGGCAAGTGTACCTGGTCATGTGCCGTGTCTCTCGACCTGTCATCGTGTTAAGGACTACTGCACTCTCCTCGACGTACCATCCATACAAAGAATGCCATCGAAAAGTCTGTTTCATGTAGTCCATCGCGGTGTAGCGATCATTGTGCTGAAGAAGCTGCGCATGAAGTTGACCCCATTGGTGGCACGGTACGCTTCCTTGACGTTCGAAATGTGTAAGCGATCTGAGATCTCGATTGCAAAATGATCAGGAGCATCCATCCTGGTAATGAACTGTCTGTAATGACAGAGGAGGTGTATTTTTGGTTTTCCAAAGTGATAGAATTGCAGCGTTAGCTGCTTCCGTAAATTCGTACCTTTTCTTGAGTCCCATTCCGGATCATACTTCAGACGCCTCTCCATCATGGCGTGACGAAAAGCAGATTGAGCTGCCTGGCTTGCCCTGTAAACCTCTATCTCCAGATGCCAGGTAACCTCTTGTTGATACTCCTTTGACCAATGTGTTGCTACTTTCTCAGCTTCCAACAGGTGCCGCTCGAACTCCCGCTATGCAGTGACAGTTACCTTCGATCCACCGAAAACAGCAGTCATGATGGCGTGACGTTCTCATTCAAGTCCTAGAGCAAACTTGATTGTCAGTTCACAGCTAGTTTGGAAATGCAGCTCTAGTTCCAGGTGGTCCTGAGCTTCTTTAAACAACTGGCCAAACCGGACAAGCTGGTCTGTAAATGGTCTGTAGAGCTCTACTTTGAGTTGTACCATTGTTGTCGCCCGCTTCTCTGCATTCCAGGAAGTGGCGCACAGCTTCTCTTCTTTCAGGTGTACCTCAAAAGTTCTCCGCTGCCCAGTTGTGATACCATAAATCTCCCTATGAAGCTCTCTCACTAACTTCTCCATTGTCACCTCTTTAAGTTTTGCTGGCTGCGCTTGGAAGTTGCTTACTAAACACCTTGTCCGAGTCTCAGTAGCATATTGAGAAGTGAACATTTGTTTGTACTTGTAAAAGCTTTCGAGAGCTTCGCCGAGGTATTTCAACGAGATATCCGAGTGCTTTCGCTGTCTGGCTAGTACAGAAAATTCAACCAGTACCTGAATCGTTTTCATAACCTCTGTATCAGATACACTATGTGAGATTGTTTTCCCTACAACACCGCTGGAAAGCAAGAGAGCACATTCTGCAGATAGACTCCTGAGCATTTCTCGGATTTCCTTGCCGTACCAGGATCCATTCTTGAGGGCATCAAAGGGTTTAGAGAACTACAACATGTTTGGGTAGTGTGGAACTGAGGTGAACCGAGCATCGAATTCAGCTTTCAAGTCTCGATCGGTGTGGTACTCCAAAAGACAGTTGAAGAGATCTTTCACGAGCCCAAAATAGAGATGGTAAAGCACTTGTGATTGCCAAAGGCGATAGACATTTCACAGAGGATAATCCCAGAAGAGATTCAAAGTCGGTTGCATATGCACCACTTTGAATTCATCAAGTCAATTCTCCTCCAGGTGCTCCTGATTGCGTGACGTACATCGGGACTCCCAGCTGCGAAATCCTTTGCGATGGCCCATCTCAGGTCCCTTCGGTACTTCACACACAGGGCAATCTTCTCTGACTATCTTTGTGATCATTGCGATCTCCGCGCACCCTCCAATCCATACTGCTAGCAATGGATAGCAGGTACGTTTGAAACCATCGGTGCAATCCAACTCATAACTAGTGCCACTGATATCGACTTCTCTAAGTGGTTTCAGGATGGTATGGATCGCGTCGTGCCATGAAGAGTCTATATCAGTTGCACCTTTCGGTGGAACTGGAATTAATTCTATCAGAATCCAGGGACGCCTTGATACTGCACGACAAACATCTTTCTGAATGTTCCGGATACTCATACAGAGCGGCCAGGTACTCTTGTCGCCAGAGAAATTCGTGAGATAGATTTTGTCCAAGGTGAAGATTACTGGTACAATTGTCGTACCGTCGGGTAGTTGCTCCTGAGTTTCACACCATCACTCTCCTGAGTTCATCTCACTATAGATTTGATGATCAGCCGAATCGTACAGCTGCACCGGAGCAAAATCTAGGTACTCTGCAAACAGGAAATGCCCCAAAAGAAACTCGATGCACTTGAAAATATCCCTGCAGTATATGTTGTCATATTTTCCAGGTGTCTGAAGCCAACTCTCGACTCCCAGTCCAAAGTCAAGGCACCTCAGCAACTCTCAGAGCTCAGATGCTGTCTGCAATGAAGTCATATGGAAATCATCCAGGCTGCGCCGCAGACAGTCGTTTACTCAAGTTTTGCTTTGTGTACCCAGAGTATAGGCTTGTTGAAAATCGAATGTATTTCCCAATAGGTGCCACGGATTCCAATTCGATTTCCAGTGTTTGTCATAGAGGCTCGTAGCCTCCCCCACCACATGCCCACATGCGGCCTCTCCATACACTTCTGCGTAGGTGACCTTCCTCGCGGTTACAAATATGACGTCGTTTGTCTCTGGTAGCTCAGATATGGGAGCGCTCTCGGATGTGTGCGCAGCTGGTATGAACCCTTGGGAACTGTCAGGTTCTCCTGCATTCATTTACTTCTTGCTTTGCTCATCTCACTACTTACAACATCTCCAATTTGCTTCTGTTCCAAGTCATTCCATTACCTCTCCTGTGTCGTCAAACGCCTCTGAGTGATCGTTTCGATAATGTTCAGCAAGATCAGTGGAGTTGCAGACCTGCTTTCCACATAGTATACATCGCAATTGTAAGAACTGGTTTATCCTAAGACTTATATTGGTAACCGGTGTTACAGTATCTCCGGTTGATGGGGTGTGTCAAATATATGGTAAATGGTAGATGGGGTGCGATGAGTGTATGGCAAATGATAGATGGTACGACGAGTGTATAGTGAATGGTAGATGGAGTGCGACAAGTGTATGGCGAATGGTGAGGAGCACCGATTCAGGGGTAAAGAAAGCTATCGAAGATTCAAGTTGCACACCCCTGCAGCGAAATGAGGCTCTGTACCATATAACATGTGGGCTTGATAGGACTAGCCTTGAAATAGACAAACAAGTATGTCACTTCACCCAACAAATTGTTTGTACCCCACAAAGTGATTGAGTTCCCGTCCCTAATCCCTGCTAAGCCTACGATTTTTGTCAGGAGCACCCTATCAAAACCTCCAGGCAGAGGTTCAGATGCACATGTAGATAGCAGCAGGGCTCAGATCGCATCCAATCGTACAGCTCCCATCCAATAGCAAAGTACCTGAGTCCGATAGGCATTGGATAATCAGAGTTTCCCATCTCTAGATAGTGTTGTATGTTCGGATGTGTGGTATATTTTCAATATATTCCCAGAATCTGCAACCACTGACAGGGGTTTCATGCAGATCACCTGCTTTGTTATATGAGAGATGGATACCTGCATAAGCAAGGACCTCTGTTGAAAGGCAGTAGACTGATTTTGAGTATCAAACTTCAACAAGCAAGGTGATAATGGGTGTTCATATGTTTTCTTTGTTGTAGCTTCAGAATCGTAGCAGAAGTTGGGTGTGCTTTGAAAAACTGCAACCAAGTAGCAGGGGTGATACTCTACCTTTCATCTAGTGATCAACTTGAACGCTGGTAGCAAACAATGGGTGACAAAAACATGTAACAGAAGTTTGTCAAACAAGGCGGTATGGCAGGAGAAGTGCAGGCGAGGTCAATGCGCATTGAATGTTCTCGAGAGAATTGCGAGTGTATATAAACGCACCTTGCCTCCTATGAATGCAGCCCATCACACTACCTCATTCTCAGCGACTACTGCAGGTACAATAACGTTTATCAAAAAGCTCCAAACCTCCTGACCTCCTCTTCTCAACTACTTCTATATATCATGTCACAGAACAATCCCTCCAACAACTACCCTCCGACCAATCCAGGATACTCTTATCAATATTATGGCAGTGCACCTTCACAACAATCCAAGTCAAACTACCAGCACAGCAGTGATGGGTCTCAGATGTGGGATAGGTATGCCTGGTATCTCAATCCCGTTTATCAACCGCTCCGGCCACCGACTGAGGAACTGCAATATCCACTGAAGAACTATCCTCCGTATACTACTCCATCGATGGTCAGCTCCAGCAGACGGTACATGTGCAATGAGTACCGACAATCCTGGGTTCCATACGAACGGATTCCACCTCCACCACCACCTCCATCACCACCACCACCATCACCACCTTTATCGAATCCAAATCCACAAAGGTCACCACCACCTGACAAAGACCAGCACATACCACTGTCTTCCCCTCTGCAGTCAGATCCAACTGGAGCGGAAGGATCCCGGTTTACCCCACAGCCCCCTCCCCCTCCACCTGGAGGTGAAGTGCTCCGGTTTACCCCACATCATCCTCTCCCTCCACCTGGAGCTGAAGGGCTCCGGTACACCCTACATCCTCCTCCCCCTATACCTGGCCCTCCACCTGGAGCTGAAGGGCCCCGGTATACCCCATATCCTCCTCCCCCTCCATCTGGAGCTGAAGGGCCCTGGTACACCCACATCCTCCTCCTCCTCCACCAAGACCACCAGTTGCTCCAGGCTCATGGTCCACAAATCCTCCCCCACCTCTGATACAGCCCACCTTCCCTCAACCAGTCCCAGCACAGCTGGAAGCATCAGGAGTACCGACACCTAGACCGGAAACTGCCACTTCTGAAGAGACCAGTGAGACTGAAAGGATTGCTGCCCCTGGGCAATGGTGATGGACCAAAGTGCTACCTAAACCCTCGCCATAGACCCCAAATTCTAATATCTCCTTCAGTCAATGCCAGTGGCAGATCACTCTCGGTGAATATCAGGGTCAGACAGCCCCAGCTAATATTGTTCCACCCGATAGAACTGGAGATGGAAAAAAGCTGCCCACTCTCGCTGGGGCTAAAGTCACCACTGGGCAACTCATGGATAAGATGGGCCAAGTTAAAAAGGGGTTCAAGGAAAGCGATACGCCTGGGAGAAGCGACATCTCCAAGTTTGATAATTATGTCTGGCACGAATGGCTGATTCCTCAGCACCCTCAATGCGTGATGGGACCGCTCCACTTGAGAACGAGGCCGATCTGTGGGCTCACCGGATTCGAACTATGGGAAGCAGCTAGCTCAGATTTCATCTAGTATTATGAGGTGTTCCTACCCCTTGACCAGTTTGATGTTTCTGAGAGAATCAGGCACGACAGGATTCACCATTTCACCCGAAATCTCTGCAACCACCTTGGAGACACAGCCACTGGGACTGTAAAAGGTGACAAAAAGAAAGGGAAGGGAGGTCATATGAAGTGTAAGGCGGAGAATAGCAGTGATAAATACCCTCCCAGATGGCCGAACATTGAGGTGACCGATATCCAAAACAAGTTTGTTCTGTGGATGCACGGAGATGCCACTTCTAGGTCTCTATTCAGGTCATTTCAAGGACTTGAACAATATTTTCAACTTCTGAAGTGGATCGCTAAGGCAAAGCCGAAGGACCCATTCACTCTCCAGACTGTATATTGCTGCCAGTTGAGTGAAGAAGCTGCACAAGATGCCGGAGTTATGGTTGGGGAGGAGTTTCGTAGTGGTGTTTGGAACCAGGAAACATGGAATGGGGAGGTCCAGAACTTCCATGCAGTTGTACCTGAAGCAGCAACTCTGCTCCTTGAGGTGAACATATGGAATGGACATGGAAAAGACCCTCCTGAGAATGTCCTGTTAGTGGAGGAGCCCAAGAAAAGCAATGATGTAGAGGGAGTAAGTTAGGAGTGCCTGAAGTAATGAATGAAGTTCTGGGCTAACTGGAATTCCTTGTAGGGAGCACCCCCACAAACACTCAAAAAGAAGTCTCCCAGAATTCCCAGTGCACCACCTGATACACCCAGCAAGAGGAGGGCTCCAGCCCAGCTAGATGACTATGCCGATTTGTCTGTGCCACCGACCCCAAGTGCTCTTGCTGCCCCGGTGAAGGAAATTCAGAGCACCAAAGTTCTAGACAGCCATTTACAATTCATCAATGAGTTGATTCAACCTCCCGGTGATGAGTCAGGGCATGTTTTGGAGGATGCTGTCATGGCCACTATCAACAACGCCTGAAAGCATGAGTGTCTTCAAGAAGCAGTTGCATTACTCGGTTCTGTGCCACACAGAGATTCACCTGTGGATGCCATTCAAGGGCCAAAGTATACCTTGAAGCGATTACCAGAAGTAAGATTTCTTGCACATCAGATCTGGGCAATTTGGTTTATTGTTCGGAGATTGATCTTCGATGTGGACATTCCTGGGGTGCTCCTGGCTGATGAAATGGCACTTGGGAAGACGTTCACCATCTTGGCTGCACCAATTTATTCCAAATCAATTACAGAGGATGTGACAAATCACCATGAGACACAACAACTGGTGCTCTTCAACCTCTCGCTTGGTGGATGGTATCAGGCAGTGGAAATGGGCTTCTCAACCCTCAGCACTGTTCAGAAACAATGGTACTCATACACTCACCTAGTGTTGGCAACGAACCGTCGGAAGTTCGTACATTTGACGAACCGATTTGGTCCACGCAAACCGGATCCTTGCCAAGCCTTTCGCCCCAAACCCCACCATTTCGGCCTACAACTGCGAAAAAAAATAAGTAAGCGAGTTCTTGTCCGATCGGCTCGAATTGTAGCGCATCTTGTAGCTAACTTCTCCCGCTACAAGATGCACTAAAAATCGGGCCGATCTGACAAGAACTCGCTCACCTATTGTCGTTCGAAGATAGATGGTTCGCGAACCGGTTTGTACAAACCTCGGAACTCCGCCCAAATCTCGGATCGAATCCGGATCGAACCCCGCCTTGGTTCGATCCGTGACGAACCGATCCGCTTCGTTGCCAACACTATACTCACCCTAACCCTGTTTCTTGTCGTCTTCTCCAGTTGCTTGATGATAAGCAGACAACTGATCTCCCACCATGGAATCTGGTACTCTGTGTGGTGCTTCCAAGTGTCTGGGCGACATTCATCAGTGCAATCAATACCATCACGAAAGGGACTCCGTTTTCGGTGCGTGATCTCTGCGCAGAAAATACTGGCGACCTGACTCACTCACTCCTCAACTTGTCTGTAGAACATCCTGAGAGACGGTGGGACATCCACGTGATCACCTACAGTACGTTCACGAGCCGGATGCAAAGACATGAGAACGACACAGTCTGGCAGCTTACGAACAGCTAGTGGTTGTGGGGAATATTCAATGAGGCAAACTGCTTCCAAGGTCCAAAGTCCTAGGATTGGTCCGTTGCATCTGAAGTCCAAATTGGTTTCAAAGTGCAAGTTACAGCGATGCTGGCATACCACTCACTAAAGCACTGGGGAAACACAACTCGGTGGTGGTTCACAATTCCAGATGCACCTGAGAATGAGCGAGCAGTAGAAGAACACGAGCCCGAGACTTTTTTGTCGGCAATCACCACCCTTCAAACTGCCATCACCAATAGAAGTTCCTCTAAAGCTCAGCAGGAAGGTGCCTCTGTGATGATGGAAGTCGCTCCCCTATGGACAATCCGCCGATGGACAGATTCGCAGCTGGCTTCAGCTGCACCCCTGATTTACATTCCATCAGAGGATTTCCATCCAGTCGTGCTAGAGTGGTCTCAGGAAGAACAGAAGAAGCTCGCTGATGTTGTCACCAAACTCAAGAGGCAGAAGCTTGAAGGCGAGTATGGGGTCACCTGGCAGATTCATCGCTGGCAGCCTGCTTACTTTTCGCTACCGTTGGAGCAAGAAGGTAATCGTTTTGCCGATGGCAGTTGGAAGGGAGAGTAGTATGCCAGCAGTTTTGTGGAGGGACAGATTTTCAGATGGCTCCGAGAATCATTGCTCCATGAGTTGATCAGCGATTCGGCGACTGTTCCTGAGATAGATAATCAGCCTAGTACAGGCTCTCCTGTCCTTTCATTGCTTCCCGAGAAGGCTGTACTTTTTTGTCCTTTGCCCAGCCAGGTTCGCATCTGACATGGTGCATTCATTGCCATTTCAACCAAGATATCCAGGTCATTCGTATGGTCTCCGAAGATTCTGCCAACAGGTACAGCCAAGTTATATGCGATTTCCACAATTTCCCCCTGGTCCTGCATCTTTATTACCACCACCAAGATTTGGGGTAATGGGCTCAACCTCGTGGCTGCCAATCATGCAGTAATTCTTCAGAAGCCTTGGGTTCTCAATGAGCAGTGGCAAGCTTTTGGACAGATTGTGCGACTGGGTCAGATGCGTAAGCCTCACACCTGGCTTGTCAACACTGGTCCAAACGGTATCGATGATAGAGTGACTGCACTCCATATGGTCAATATACTCAACTACGTGTTTTGCATGGACTGATGAATCGTCCAATGATAAGCAAGGAGGGCATCTAAAACATTCTCAAAATATGCATTGAGGAGACTACCTTTCAGGCTGAGATGTTGTCGCGATCGGAATACCTGCTCAGGTGTGTCTAGGTGCACTCGGGTTTGGGGTTTCATTGATGGGTCGTTTTGAATGTTTTTTTGATTTGCTGGAGTACATCGGGGAGTATTTGTTGTGGTTAAAAGGTCTAGATGTACTTGAGTTTGGGATTTCATTGATGGGTCGTTTAGAATGTTTGTTTGATTTGCTGGGGTGCATCTGGATGTATTCTTTGTGGTTGAACAGAGTTCAAGTGGGGGTATTATTTTGGCTGTTACTGGGTTTCTTCTTCAAAATGGGCTAGATGTTCTGTATCTCTATCATCTCTCATGTGTCACTAGGTCTAGATGTTTGAGAATCGATGGCTTTGGATTACAGTATATATCCACATGATATCACGTGAGAAACAGAATGCAGTGGTGAAGAATTACTTATGATGGTAGTCGAGAGTGAGGGAGCTCAGTGGTCGAGCTGTCAGGTGAAACCTCCTTGCCCAAAACCAGAAATAGAAAGCGAAGGCACTGACCGCACAGTTCGGATCGTACTCAAAATAGCAATACAATCAATTCTAATTTCCCACACTATTCCCGGTGTATCTACCACACACCAAGACTAAGCTCTGCTGACGCTTTCAGCTTTCAAACCGGTACTAGCAATGTTTCATATGTGTGCTCGGCCCACCCAAGCTTTCAGGACAGACTGAGCTCCAGCTCAAAGCTTCCAGAGTATGCAAAGATCGAGTTAGAATAGATGCTTAGGTTTGGTATCATACCAGCTGATAGTCACTCGATTCTACCGAATGGGAGTTAGGTGCACCCTGGAGCATCCCCCTGGCAACCACCAACATAACATGATATTTTTCTCCCTTCTGCTCCCTTCCATCTCATCCCTTTTTATCATCTCTGCACACTGACAGCTTAACCTGCCTGCCTGCCATTCATATCATCACAGCTCCACCTGGACTAAAGCCCCTATTCTATCTACAATTCTGTGAACTCTTTCCCCCACCGGATCTTGTTGGCAGGTGAACTGACTATATCTCGATAGACACAATTCACACTAAAGAAGATACTATGTGCATTCAGCTTGAGATTGCATATAGCTGCGGTGCAGTACTGCATAAGTTCGATCACTACATGTTTCCAATTATGAGCAATAGAAACTGCCCAAGGGGTATGTCTCGTATTCCGATGCTGTCCCATGATATGGAATGCGACTTTGCCCAGCACGATCATGGTGGTAATGGGATCCTGAATCAACACTTCCTGCAGATTGATAGAGAGGAATATCGACCGCTAACAAATATTATTCATACCGGTTCGCCTATTAGAGCTCTGGTTAGTCAAACTGAGCCTGCCGACATGGTGCTGCTTGTGCTCGAACATATCGAGCTACAGCTAACCCAGTACGGCACCACAACACCCAGTGCTAACCGGCAACGAAAAAGAAAACGAAATAGCTGAACAACATCTGAGTCTGAATCTAGCCACCTCACAATGGTAAGCAGTCCTGAAGCCCAAATACCCGTTCGTCTCACTAACAGATCCCTGAACTCCGTGTACAGATTAGCAGCTCAGGTGCTCCTCAACGTCAGTGGGAATGATCAGATTGTCCTATTCGATGTGAACCACTGTGTCACCTTCAGTTTCTTATAAGAAAAAAGATGTTCTCCAGGTACACCTGAGCTTTATTCGGACCTCTTCTTCTCAAATCACATTTAGATATATTCTCAGCACCTATGGCCTCGCAACGACCTAACCTTACCGCTTCTCATGAGTGAGATTTGGAGCATTCAGCAAGGACGGCCAGTCAAAAAGGTTCTCTACACGTTCCCAGAAATGTTAGGCCAGAGGAATATCTAATTTGTATCAAGCTAACCTTCAGGGCCACCGGAATAAACTGGATGATGTCGAAAAAGACGATGATAAACACCGACAGTATGGGAACTATCCCACTACCAGTTCAGACTATGATGATGATGAGCTACTGGCAACTCATGAACGGAATAGACACAGTCCCAACTCACGCTCAAAAGGTCCAAAAAGGGCTCGCTCAGATATCGTCCAGACGACTGACGGACTCCAAAGAAAGAAATCCAAATCAAACCTTGGGAGCACCGATGGAGACCATTCTCGGTTGTCGACATGCTTCCAATCACCTCAAGGCACTCTGCCTCGATCTCCTAGCCAAGATACGATGTTCGTCGTTCCAGTAAACTATACCAGACAGCGGCCTGCAAGGAGTGTGAATTTCTCAGCTGCCCCTCCACCTATTGAAGGTTCATTGGAGACGAAGAGCAACAAGGATAGCAAGGTGCCACTCCATCACAAAGTAGCTTTCGATTTAGCAAAGGACTTCTTGAGATCTGTTCTGTATACTGAAACTCTCTGGCCAGCCTCTCAAGAGGACGAATTGGACATTTGCAATAAGGTATGGGATGAAGCTCTCGATGCCATGACTGTCCAGCAGAGAGCTGTTGGGGCACTCAACAGCAGGCATGAGGTGTGGGAGCACCCCGGTAGATCCAGTGAGTATATCGATACCCTGACACGTGGAATTGTGAGTTTCCAAAGTATTCTCCGGGTTTCAAAGTTTGATAAAACTGATTATCAATCCAATACAGTTGTGGGGGAAATTCAGTGGTATGCGGGATCGACTAGTCGCTACAGCAAGGCTTATGGTGAGTTGACTGTACTTGTTGAAGATAGAAGAGAAGCTTCTATGTCTACAGCAGGTTGCCGCTTTGCTGAATGATGACTCTTGGATTGGGAAATGACAAGATCTCGCGAACGGTACGAAGGAAGTGTGGTTGATTGCGAGAAGCGAGCCCACCATGCTGATCTTTGTTTACTTCTATGCTTCCAACAACTATCTTGGCAGACAAGAGCATTGCAACAAATTTTGGGACAAGCGAGTGACTTTCCAATTGATTTGCTTGGCTGCAACTGCACTCAACTGCGCCTTGAGGGACTAGGAAAAAGGAACAAAGAGCGAACCCTCTCTGGATTTCTGCAGGGAGATATTCAGATGTCAGTGTGCCCCATGGATTCAATAATTAACGGCTACTAACGTTTGATATAGCCTTGCATGAGAGATGCCAGAGACACTGGAATTCCATTGGTCCTGGTCACCAGGCAGCCATCATTGAGCATATGGGCAGCTATATTGATGTAAGTATTGCAAGCTCTGCTGAGCACTCACCTGTTATGTAGTACCTGATGCAGTAGGAGAGGAAACAGAGGACCTGACAGCTGTGTTCAAGTGAGAGTCTATTTCTTGAGGGTTGTATTTCTCGGGGGATGTGTTTCTTTTGTCAAGGTCATGTCGAGGTGCTGCTGGGATGCAGCATGGATATATGTCATTTTGGTTGATAGTGGCAGGCTGCAGTAGATAAATGCCAAAGATGGATGCGATGCTACAGGCACATCTGAAAATGAGTGACACACCATGATTCTATCTGGAAATGAAGAAATAGATTCAGGTACTCCTAAGTGATCCTAGAACCTACCGGAGCTCTACAGAGAGCTCAGAAGTGGCCACAGAGAACGTTGCTGCACTTCGAGAATGTCTCAGAATATCCTTAAAGGTATCAGAAGTGGCTACGGAGTATACTATTGCGATACAGAAATCTCCCGGAGTACCCTTGAAGGCATCAGAAGTGGTTACAGAGTATACTATTATGATACAGGAATCTCCCGGTGCACCCTTAGAGGCATCAAAAGTGGCTACGGAGTACACTATTGCGGTAAAGAAATCTCCTGGAGCAGCTTCAAGGATTCTGGAAGAACAAGGGAGTGCGCTGAGGCTGCATTCACCGGTTCCGGAGGACTTCCGGAGGGTCTGTATAGTGTATCTTTCAAAATCAACCTCCACAACCTCTGAAGAGACCTGAGACTTCCGGGACCGGACGATTGACTTTGCTGATGTGCAAGAGAAAGAAGAAAGACTACCGAGAGTACAAGCTTTGCGAGAGCTAAGCGCACTTGATTGATTACATTGCAAGTTGTATCTTCCCTTGGATGCTTACAAGTTAGATAATTGACGTTTACCGATACGAGTACTACCCAGCCTGCACTACGGAAGGTACAGATGTATGGGCTTGGATCTGAAGACATGGAGATCTGATGGTTACAGGGATCAATTGGACATTTTCTTCTCTTCTCTTCTTATTGGATCTCGGTCCGGTACGAATGACGTCGGCACGGATTTTACCACCTACCACTGGAGATAGACTTTCCCCGTGCGCTACATTGACCGAAAGGTCACCCTCGAGTGGCACCGATCGCAGCGGAATTTACGATGGTATACAAGGACGTACAAACTTGGATTCATTTCTTTTGCTCTTCATGTACGGGTATACCGACCAGAAGATCTGCAGATAAAGAGGGGGATGATGTAATGGCGACCGGCCTATGGCAGGGTAACCACCCATCACGCCCAGTATATAGTCAGCTCGTACGAGTGTTCTTGCACACCATCAATAATCTTACCTATTGAACTCACCTATCTTATTCTCGAATCCATGTATGCAACCATATCTACACTCATATCTACACGTATGATGATGTACGCCATTATCCCCTGGATCGTAACTGGTTCCCGGACTATACGGTCCGCCTGCGCAACCACCACAACCACGCCCCAAAAAAGACCGCCAGAGGCTCTCCTTTTGATAATGTCTTCTCTAGTAGCAAATATAACTTTCTATGCAAACGAATTGTAAATTACATCAGGTGTGGCTTTGTAAATCCAGCTGCGCCTCCAAAATCCGCCCCCTCCAGCTACCACCCCTCCCCCTTTCCCTGCACCACCACCCACCCCACCCCTTTACAGCTGATGAAACTCAACAAAACAATTCCTTTCATCATTGAGACACAGTGGCTGGTTGCATTGGGCACAAGCCCAGCGGGTTTTGGGTGGAGATTTCGTATTTTTTGTGGGACTATTTCTCTGCTTCCAGCGGCAAAGCCAACACCCCAATCGCTTTCCCTCCTCAAGATGGACCGGAAGGTGCCCACAGTCACAGCTTCGGTCTAGGGGTAAAGAAGTATCCTCTTTAACGTTTGACCGAGTGGATGTGGCCTTAGTGGACCATACAATCTGTGAGGTGGAAATTGGTCCGGACCCAGCCAGGATCAACCCCCATGCACACTGCAGGCGAAACTCCTTATGTGTGATGGTGTTAGAACTCTGAGGCATATCGCGGTAGATGAAATAGGCATTGGTGACCATGGTATCATATACCCAGAAGAGCATAGGCCACCATGTACGAAAGGAGGTGAGCTGAGTATCATAGTAGCTGCGCAGTTGATCTGCTATATCTACACCACCCATGTTGTGATTGTAGTCATCAATGCACAGAGGAATCATCATGTCTTTCTCCTGCAAATCACCGAAGGCCTCCCAGGCCTTCTTCGCATTGGTGCTCTTCTTCCCTGGCCGCTTTCTTCGCCTTTCTTGCTGAGATTCAAAGTCATGTACAGTACTGAGAATTGTAACTGGTGCATTATCAAACCACAAATGTGCGCCAACCAGCTGGCCAAACAGGCTGTCCTTAACAGCGAGTACTTTCAAGGCATGGTACTCATATTTTCCAACATCTTGTTTCGGAATTTTGAGTTCTGGTGGAAATCCAGCTGAAAAAGGGCGTGCTGTTCCACATGCCCCCATGTGCAAATCATGACGCAATCTTCCCAACAATGGAACTGTGGTATAAAAGTTATCCAGGTAGACTATCCAGTGCATAGTACTGGGGAGCTTCCGTAAGAGATGGTATACAACTTCTCCTGTTGCAGTCAAGCTATCGGTTGTTGGAACAGGATCAGGCCCAGCCTGGTTTGAGGTTGGATGGAAATCCCAGATATAACCGTGGTCAGCAAGGCAGTGAAACTTAAATCCTTGTTCGATAGGCTTGCTTGGCATCTTGTACGTATCAGGGGACCGTCCAGTAGCTATCATCATACATTCATCCAAGGAAATATGTGTTGAAGGCATGCGGTATCGCTGGGAACTATCCCGAAGTTGGTCCAAAATGATGTCGACCTTATTGTGTCATAGTCGCCTTCCTGTTGGTGCTATCTTAGGGAGATCGGGGGAGGATACATGGAAGTATCTTTTGATCTCCTCAAATCGTGTTTGGCCCATGTACTCGCAAATTGGGTGTGTAGGATTTAGTCCATCATGCCTCCAGTAGTCCCTCACTGCAGGGGAATTATGTACCCCCATATACAACACAATCCCCAACCAAACTCCTAGTTCTGATGCGGAGACCTCCTTCCACTTCCTACCACCCTCCAGCTGTCGTTCACTGGCTTTAACAGCAGCATACACATTGCTGTGGGCTGCCATATCCTCCAATAGTGATTCTGTCAAAAATAGACTTAAAATCTCGAAGGGTTCTGCTGTATGCTGATAACGGATCTTGGATGGCAGGGTATTGTAAGCAGCATGTGGGTGATACCTTGGGATGATAGGGTAGAAGGTGGAAGGGTCCTGAAAGATCTGAGGTGTGGGGAACTGGATTTGTGGGTCCGCGGGGGTGGGCGAGTGATTTTCTGTGATTCGACGTTTTTTCGATTTTCCATGGTCCTTAGATATTGTTGATGAAGGAAGTGCACCAGCAGTGGCTTCTGCATCCTCTTCGAGAGGTACAAGTCGGTAGGAGGTGTTGGGGTCCCGTGGTCGCAGTATTCTGGTTGACATTTCTGGTTTTTTGAAGTACAAATATGAGGATTATACTCTTACAAGAGCAGCTCTATTTATTACTCCCTCAGTGCAGCAGATTCCCTAGAACTTGCCAGAATACACCTATAATACAATTAAATAGCTTTACAAAGTCTCAGGTCATCATTCCATATTTTAGTTGCATCACCGTGGTTTCAGTGTGGGGAAAGCCCATTGCCATGGCCCAAACGGTCCGGTAATCGAAAGTTACGATCCAGGGGATACTATCGGTGCCATCATGGCAGTCTCACGGCAGATTCTGTGCACAGGGTACTCCACATCCAGTTGCGACGGTAAAATCTGTGCTGATGCCATTTATTGCGGGCCGAGATCTATAAGACACAAAGAGAAGAAAGAGAAGAGAACCGAAGGAAACGTCCAATTGACCCTAGATCCTCCTAGTCCACCTCTGAACAGTTCAGCGGCAATGACATCGATTATCGCTGCCGCTTCCTAGGATGCTCCCGATGGAACTAGTCGACTAGTTCTTGAGTATTCTAGAGGTTCTATGTCTGCTCCCAACGCATAGGTAGGTAGTTGTAACCGGCCCACTGCACGAGGTAGTGGATCATCCAGAAGCGTCGCTTGCAATCGGAAATCTGATCGACATCCCACTCACCGGTATCATTGACAATTATCGGTTGCGGTTCCGAAGGTACCTGCCCGTTTGCAGTTGGCAAGTACCTAGCAAGCAGGGAGACGTGAAACACATTGTGTAAACGTATCGTCTTTGGCAATTCTAATCTGTAAGTATTCGTATTGATGAATTTAATCACCATTTATGGTCCCATACACTTGTAATCTAACTTCTCTGACGTTCTCACTGTCTTGATATTCCGAGTCGAGATCCACACCTTATCTCCAACCTCAAACGTTATTTGTTTGCCTCCGGCATACTTCGTCTGGCTGGCTTCAGCTTCCAATAAGTGTTTCTTGAGGGTGCGGTGTATCCCTTCCAACCCGGCTGCCATGGTATCTGCTTCGGCTTCCAACTTCAAGCGGACTTGAGCTAAGTCCTTGGATACCTTGATGTGAATCGTCTGATGGTAGTTGTAATTGGTCTAGAAGCAGATCATCCTTGCCGAAGCATGCACAGCATTGTTGTATGCTAATTCAGCCAATAGTAGGACCTCCACCCAGTTATCCTGCTCATAGTTGCAGAAGGCTCGGAGATACTGATCCATCTTCTGATTCTGCCTCTCCACCTGGCGGTCTGTCTACAGATGAAAAGCGGTTGACAGTCAGTGGTTCATACTCATATGTCTGCAGACCCCTGAGCAGAACCGACTCGTGAATTGGGTGCCCCAATCGGTGATGATGTTGTCAGCAATGCTGCATTTGTAGATCACATGTTTGAAGAAGAGCCTGTCAGGTTCTGGTGAGTTGATATCCTTTCTGCAGGGCAGATACATTGCCATGTTTGTCAGTCAATCTATGATGACTAGGATCTCCATATATCCGGACATGGTCGATTCTGGCAAATCTTTGATTAAGTCCATAGTGATACCTTCAAAGAGTTGTGACGGTGGTGGCAGTGTCATGTTGAATCCATGATGAGCATGTCGTGGGGTCTTGATTCGGTGACATACTTTACAGCTGCTAACATACTTCCTTATGTGCGCATCCATTGCGTGACAAAAGAAATCCCTACAGACTAACTCAGCTGTTTCAAGAGCTCCAAAGTCACCAGACTCTGGGCTGTCATGAAAGAGACTTATCACTTTGCCACTCAGAACATCGTCTGCAGGGACATATACCCTCCCCTTATTGGTCAGAGCTCCAGCAACTAAACTCTATTAGTTCTCATCAGCTTCAGCTGTGGCTTCGGCAGTGGCCATTGGATTATCTACTAGCTTATTCAAGACGTCAACCGCCAATGGGTGAGTACGCTGGGCTTTCTTAAATGCCGATAAGAGGTCATTGTAGGGCTTGACTGTCAGGGTCGCCAAGAGCCGTCCACCAGACTTCTTGTAGCCCATCAAATAGTTAGGTCGTCAGCGGGGTTATTGGTACCTTCCAAGTGTTCGCTGCGGAAGTCGTATGCCGAGAGAATTTCCAATCACCTAGCTTGTCGCCATGAGAGTACTTTGGAAATTTGGAAATACTCAAGGTTCTTGTGGTCACACTGCATCAGAACGGTTGTGACAGGCACCCTCAATATAGTGCCGCCATTGCTTGAAGGTCATGATGATAGCAAGGAGTTTCGGATTGTACCTATCGTAATTCTGCTTAACCGGAAAGTATTTTCGAGAGTACATATTCACTGGCCGAAGGGTTCCGAAGCCATCATACTGGTTCAGAAAGCCTGCAATCGCAAAACTGCTCGTATCCGTTTCGATGATAATTAGCTTGGCTTAATCAAAGTGCTGTAAAATTGGGGGTACTGTAAAGGCGTTTTTGAGATTCCGGAAAGTCCATTCGGCTTCTCAAGTCCACTCCCATTTCGGCCTGATCGGTTCTGATCGATCTGATGGTTTCGGCTTCCTGCTCTTGCTCTGCCCATTGGATTTTAGTAATTCTGTAAGTGGAAGGGCTTACTTGGCATATTATCGGATGAATCTCCAATAGATATTCGCAAACCCGCCAAGGATGTAGACATCCCATACCGACATGGAAGTTGGCCATTCATCAATCGTGGTGATCCGATCCGTTTCCATACTGACACCATCGGTAGCGATGACAAAGCTGAGGACACCAACCTCCAAGACTCCAAATTGATACTTCTCTGCCTTGTAATACAGGTTGAACTCCTGCAGTCATAGTAGTACATTCCACACATACTCATCATGCTCCTTCCCTCAGTGGAGTTGATCAGGATGTCATCGAGATAACACAGTGCAACTTCATCGATGTAAGAATGCAGGCAATCATTGATTCAAGACTGAAGAGTAGCCAGTATATTCGTCAGATTGAATGGCATGACCTGGTACTCGAACTGTCCGTACCGGATTCGGAAAGCCGTCTTGTACTCGTCACCTTCCTTAATGCGAACAAGGTGATAGGTTCTACATAGGTCGTGTTTTGTAAAGATCCTGGTGCTACCAACATGGCAAGTATCTCCGAGATCAAATAGACGGGGTACCAATTGTTGATAGAGCCAATGTTCAGAGCTCGGTAGTCTACACAGATTCTCAAGCCACAATTTTTGTTCTTTGCAATAAGTATCTGCACCACCTCCTGTGATGATGACTGTTGGATGAAACCATTGGCCAGATTTGTGTTGATGTAGGTCTTTAGAGTTTTTAACTCAACCTCCTACAGATTATAAATAGAACCTTGGAGCAGCTTGTGTCCGGATTCCAGATCGATAGCATTGTCGATTGACTGGTGCGGTAGCAACCTCTCTGCCTTAGCCTCCCTAAACATCTCCACGAACTCCCGATACTTGGGAGGAATATGACCACCGTCATCTGTAGGTACCATTTCAGGTTCAAATCCATCTATACTCATTAGTTGTGTATTTCAATTGTGTCATGGAGGATAGAGATTTCCGCGAGTAGCGGTATCAGCCAGCCTTGATACAATGGAATGTGATTGTGGTGGGCCTCTTCCTTTCGTAGCTCGGCGAGCCAGTGGCAATCATTCAAGTTCCATCAAAGTTATTCTCCTGTCGTAACTACCACCGCTGCTGCTGCTCACTTGTCCAGCCACAGGAGCTCCTCTCATCTTTGGTGGTAATGCCTTCCATGGAAGCTTCCAGCAGCTCTGTACCATTGCCAATGCATTTGGCGAATACCACAAGTACCACGTCACTAGCGAAAAGGTTTTCGAATATGGTGGCTCCGACCAGATGTATCTCAGGAGAATTATTTACTTCACCGTCCTTCTGTGGCCGAAACCTATTAGATGCCTGTGGGGATTTCGATGTCCCCTGGCTGGTGGCTGCAACTGCACTTGTATCACCACTTGGGGTCCACAGAGCTAGAAGTAGACCGGAAGTCCAGTTGACCTCAGGGTTCCTAGCCTTAAACCAACACAAGTCTAGAACCAAGTCATATACCATGGGTATGACCAGTATCTCCGGTTCGTCAACCAGAGTTGAGTGCTCATAATACTGAACCGAGATACATGTCTTACGACTCTCCTTCGCAGACATCATCAATTGGCTGTTCAGTCCGTGTGTAGATGTGTGTAATTCCAGGATCGTCACTCCAGATTTACCAGTACAAGTAGTATCCTTACTGCTTTCAGGACTTGCTTGCGATGGATGTTATGAAGATTCACTCAGGATGTGAAAGTCACTAAAGAAAAAGATTCAAGACAAAGATGTTTGGCTTTCCAATGCGTATATTGTTAAGGCTTGTTCTCCTTGTCAAGAAGCTTGCCCTTCTACCCTCGAAGATTCCAGAGGTCTTTATACCTCTATCCTCTCACTCTAACAATTACTTCTATCTACGCTTTTCTCATGAGCTCCTCTACCTATCCTTCCCTTCGTACCAATACCCTTTCTGTCCTTCAACGCTCTTTCGGACCTTCCTTATCTTTTCAGCTCAGATCTCTAACTGACACGAATAGAACCCCTACTGACATCAGTCCTTCGGACTTCAGTGGTCCGGACCTATCGTATCCTTTCAATCTCTTTGCCTCCAGGTGAATGGTATCCTTTCGATCGTGAGGGACATAAGAGGCTTCTTCAGCTATGCTGCAAACACAAGTACTTTCACATCTACAGGCTCTCAAATATCTTCATATTATCGATGGCATGAGCTGGCATGGATTCGTCCCAATAACTACATTTAACTCCTTATCAGTGGTGTGGTTGATTGCATGACAGCTCATCAGATTTCGTTGGGTGCGAGTGATATTCTGTGTAGTTTTGATGACGTCCAGGGATGGCGCTTGTACTATCCCGTTGCGGCTATCATCGAGAGATCGTAGGTGACCCCACTCCGATGGCCTTTGGTGATATACAGCTTTTGAGGTAAAACACTACCCCCCACCTTACAGAGTTCGTATCTGAACAATCATACTAATCTGCTCTTCGTCGTCTTTGGTAAAAAATGACCTCTTGTACCTATAACCCAAAGTTCCTCCTTTCCTCCTTGGTAAAAATGCGACCCCTTGTGCTCCAAAAACCAATTCCTTTCCCTAGATATCTTGCTAGCCATTAAAAACCCTTTGTGGGAAAAAGATACTAACGTAACCTCTTGTCCTTAGCTGCCTGGGGGTTCCACTTATGATAATCCTACAATGTCCCCTTGTCATCGAAGTTCTCATAAGGTTCCTCAGTCCAATCTGCTTGGTCTGGATACCCTTTCCACTTGATCAGGTATAGCACCTTCTTTCGTTCCTTGCTATACTGGCTGCCCATGATCTCATCAATCTCCTAGCCTGTTTCGTATTCGTAGCGTTGTATATTATAATCTAGTTCGTTTCCTTTGCTGGTGGTGAGTTCTGATACAGGTCTGATTGGAACTGTGGCCATTCGATAGGGTTCAATGAGAGAGACATGGAAAGTATTATGGATATGCCAACGCTTAGACAATTCAAGCTTTATTGCTGTAGGTGAAAGTACCTTTAGCACCTTGAAAGGACCATGAAGCTTTGCATCTAGCTTTCTAGATGGGCATCTGGATTTGAGGTTATTTCGATTTAGCATTACTAGATGACCAACCGAATGCTTTGGAGGTTCCTTAGCATGCTTATTATGGTACCTCCCCATTGTCTCTTGTGTCTTCTCTAAACCTTTTCGACACAGGTCATGCACACTTGATATCCAATGAACATTGTTCCTTGATGCCGGATTCTTTGCCTCTGCTTCAACAGGCGAATTTGTTTGTGGATCGAACCCATAATTCGCAAAGAAAGGTCACATGCCAGTCGCAGTGATGAGTGAGTTGTTGCAGACATACTCTGCTATTGGCAAAATCTCAGACCAGTTATCCTGTTCATAGTTGCAGTAGTTCCTCAGGTAGCATTCTAGCGTCTGGTTTACTCTTTCCGTTTGACCATCAGTTTGTGGATGAAATGGCAAAGACATCTTCAAATGAATATCGAGAGCTTCAACCAAGGAGAACTAGAACGTAGATCTAAACCTGGAATCTCTGTCAGATACAATGTTCGATGGCAGACCATGGGATCTCTATACTTCTTTCAGGAAGATCTTGACCAGGTCTGTGGCTTTCTTCTCTCCATCCTTTCAGTGGTATGGAGTGAGCCATCTTTTTAAATCTGTCAACAATAATCCAGACCGAGGAACAATCATCAGATGGAGATAAATCGATGATGAAATCCATAGAGATTGAATCCCATGGATGGTATGCTAATCCGAGTGGTTGTAGAAGTCCGTAGCGAGCGTGATGATCTTCTTTGTTCTTCTGACATTCAGGGCATGAGCGGATGTAGTCCTCGATGAATTTCTCCATGTCTGGCCAAAAGAAATTCCTTCGAACCAGCTCAATTGTGTTGTCCTGCCCCATATGTCCTGCTACCTTCGAATCATACTCTGCTTCGAGTATTTGTTTTAGTAACTGTAGGTTGTCTGGGATCCACAGTCTGCCTTTATAATAAAGGGCTTCATTTTCAAACGAGATATCAGGGCTTGGACTTCCTTTCATTGCTTTAACATACTCTTCCTGACATGCAGCGTCGTTATTTGCAGCGCCTACCACTGCTTCTAATAATCAAGAATTGAACTTGACTACTGGGATTGTCCTCATCTTAGCAGAAACAATCATGATCTGTTTGCCTCGTAGCTTGGCTGCTGTCACCTGCACTGTTTCCCATTCAGATGTTACCAACTGATCAGGTCTTAAAACGCGGTGTATTGGTTGGTTTTCATTCTCTTCGATACTACCTCCCCCATTTTTAGGGTGGTACTCCAAATGCCTAGATAACGTCTCCATTCCTTAAAGGCAGATACTATTGCTAGCATCTCCTTATTGTGGAGCTCATAATTAATCTCTGTCTTATCCATCTTTCGAGAGTGGTAGGCCACAGGGTGTAATCGTCTATCAATCAATTGGGAAAGGACAGCACCGATGGCGAAGTCACTGGTATCAGTCTCAATGACCACAGGGTATTCAGGTTCAAAGTGACAAAGGATTGGTGCCTCAGTGAAACACTTTTTTAACAAATCGAAAGCCTGCTGGGAGTGTGGATTTGCTTTCCAATCGAACTGTTCACCAGTTTGTTTGGTTAAGTCTGTCAACAGTCTGTAGATTCTCGCAAAGTACTTTACAAAGTGTCGATAAAAATTGGAAAATCCTAAGAATGACTGGACATCCTTGACTGAGTATGGCATTTCCCATTTCAGGATAGTATCAACCTTGTCCTCTGCCATGCTAACACCTTCTCCCAATATGATATAACCAAGGAATTCAACATGCTTCTGATGCCAGTCACACTTATCTGGTGCTCTAGCCAAGTTGTTTTTCTGTAACCTACAAAGGACTTTTCTTGTCAATCGTACATGCTCTTCTTCATCTCTGGTATAGATGAGGATATGATATATATAAACCACAACTTTATGATCGATTAGATCACTCAGGATCTCATTCATCATACCTTGGAATTTGTAAAGGTCACAGAGGAAGTACCGGTTATTAAGGGTTGTTGGATGACACAAGTGGTGTCATAGTTACCTTTTGGCCAAGTGGTAATGTATGCCAACATATACTTTATTACAGTATGACACCAATAAGATCCGTGGTTCAATTCCCAGTGTGAGCAGATAAGACTCGTCAAGAAGTGGAAGTGACAATCGGGCTTACAGGGTTTGATCCCTGGGAATTTAACTTATAATGTTAGACTGGCTTGCCTAGGACCTGAGAACATATCCACCTAAAAGAGGGGATAATGTAAAGGCCACAGAGGAAGTACCGGTTATAAGAGGTTGTTGGATGACACAAGTAGTGTCATAGTTGCCTTTTGGCCAAGTAGTATAGTATGCCAACATATACTGTATTACAGAATGAGACTGGGACATTTGCCAATCCAAAGGGCATAGCCAAATATTCATTTTGTCTATATCTCGTACGAAATGCTGTTTTCCATTCGTCATCAGGCTTTATTCGAATGAGATTGTCACCAGCTTTTAGGTCAATCTTTTTGAAAAGCTTCGAGCCAGTAACTCTGTCCCTAAGTTCGTTCATAAGTAGCAAAGAATACCGATTCATAATCGTGATACGGTTGAGTCATCTGTAATCCACACATAATCATAAACCCCTTCCATGAGGCTTTGGGACGAAGAGTATTGGTGCTCTAGCTGTTGACTTGCTTGGTCGAATCTTGCCAGAATCGAGCATCTCCTTTAGATATTCTTTTAGGACTGAAAGTTTCTTTTCTGAAAGAGCATAGATGGGACTCCACAGAGGTTATTCCCCATCTTTTAAGTCTAATGCACGGTCAAATAATCGATATGGTGGTACAGCATTGGCAGTTTCTGCATTATATACTGATTCAAAGTTTCGATACTGCCAAGGAATTCGTTTGACCCAATCAATCTCCATCTCGTCTGCTGTATTGATATGCATAGACCCAATTACTCCGATCCATCGTGGATCAGTATCAAATTTGAGGATGCTATCGTCATATGTAATCGAGAGGGAGCTGACTGCTGCCTTCATACAGTGCTGATGGCAATGCTTCGATGTGAATTGGAGCTTATCACCTTCTTCAGCGATTCCTCTGAGTGCTCCATGCTTGATGATCCACCAGTAAGATAACATAATATCAGTTGCTGACTCCATAGATCCGATTTCGAAGGTTTCTTTGGTATAATGACTTTCATACCGACACGTAACTGGAAAGGTGTATTTCCATCCAGCTCCTTCTACAATCTCGCCATGGAAGTTCTCAACTGACTTTGATTCTGTTCGAGTAATTAATGGAACACCATTAGTTTCGGCCTACTGTTTTGACATCATAGGTATATCACACCCTGTTTCCAACAAGATCCAAATCAGGACATTCTTCTTGTCCTTGAATGATGCAAACATGCCTACTGTGGATCTTGAACCAGTCTTTGGTTCTGGGAGTAAATGCTTCGCTTTCTTGAGTTGAGGTTGAGGTGCTTTGGCCGAGGCCTTGCGCTTTCTATCTTTTCGTGTAGAAATCATAATGAACTGCCTCTCGACACAGTTCCAGCCGCAACGGGTTGTGATTGTAGTGGTAGTTATATGTGTAGAGGTGTTTTATGATTGTTTCGATAATGTGGTAGTCATATGTTTGAACTTGGGTACTATATGATCAGGATATTTTGAGTACCAAACTCATCCTCAGATACCCTTTTTATATAGAAAGAAATCTTTTCTCATTAAAACTAAACTCAAGACATGACAGTCTGTGGGTATCTATATGTTACACCTCACAAGCTGTATATCACCAAAGGCCATCGGAGCGGGGTCACCTATGATCACTCGATGATAGCCGTATCGGGATAGTACAAGCGCCATCACTGGACGTCATCGAAACTACACAGAATATCACTCGTACCCAACGAAATCAGATGAGCTGTCATGCAGTCAACCACACCACTGATTAAAAGATAGAAGTGGTTATTGGGGCGATGCCCTGCCAGCTCATGCCATCGATAGTGCAAAGACAGCTGAGAGGCTGTAGATACGAAAGCACCTGCATTTGCAATATAGCAAACGAAGCCTCTATGTCCCTCACGATCGAAAGGATACCATTTGTCTGGAAGCAAAAAGATCGAAAGGATTCGATAGGTCCGAACCACATAAGTCCGAAGGACCGATGTCAGTAGGGGTTCTATTCGTCTGAGTTAGAGATCTGAAGCGGAAAGATGCGGAAGGTCCGAAAGAGTGCTGGAGGACAGGAAGGCCATTGGAGCGAAGTAAAGGTTAGGTAGAGGAGCTCATGAGAAAAGCGTAGATAGAAGTAATTGTTAGAGCGAGAGGATAGAGGTATAAAGACCTCTAGAATCTTCGAGGGTAGAAGGGCAAGCTTCTTGACGAGGAGAACAAGCCTTAACAATATACACATTTGAAAGCCAAACATCTTTGTCTTGAATCTTATCTATTAGTGACTTTTACATCCTGAGCGAATCTTCATAACATCCATCGCAAGCAAGTCCTGAAAGCAGTAAGGATACTACTTGTACTGGTAAATCTGGAGTGACGCTCCCGGTGTTACATTATATTGTTAGCAAAGAAACACTTCTGTTGAAGCTATCTTTCTACCCTCCAAGTGGTCAAAGGTTCTTGACGCTTATGCGCTTTTATATTGCAGATATTGGCTGTCACATCTCACAGGGAGAGTGCTGATATCACGAACCAGACTTCGATCTTATTACCAGCTGGGAAAAGACCTCTCTCCCTAAGGGAAGCTATCACTGTGAGCTAGTGCGTGAAGAAGACTACATCCAGCTAGCATTGGCAGTTACCATTCACCGATCGAAAACCGAAGCATTATACCGCGCACATCTCCGAAAGCAGCAATCCCTCGCATACCTTAAGATAGTCATCTTGCTAGCCCTGATCGGAACCATTGTCCTCCCAGATCTGTGAATGCCCATTCACCAGACTACGAACCTTCGTTACAGTTACAACAGGAGGCTGGTGCTAGGTTCCTTATTGATTGGGACCTCGATTTAGTTCCCTTCTTCGGAACTTGGAGCTTTTATAGCAGGATCTTTCAAGGACAAATCTGGGTCATACTCTGAACAATGACAGACGCTGGGTCAGATACCATGATGGCAGAGGCAGTGACGTTGGTATGAAGGGAAAGTGCGTTGGTAGTGGCAGGTGACAAGGGGAAGGAAGTGGTTCGTTATGAACCGATTGTACGAAATGATATCCCTGAGTGGGTGATCTCTTTGATAAACAGCATCAAATCAGAATTAAATCGAATGGATGCATTGATTACCCAGACTCCAGGAATCAACATCAAGATCAGAGAGGCACTGCCTGAGTTGGTCAGAGCATACGAAGCTCTAGTATTTAGGCAAAACGAAATCTATGATGCTGTGGCTTCTGGAGTCGATAACCTACAACGAGCACAACTGGAACATTACTCAGACATCGTTGCCCAGTCCCAGGTATTTGCAGCCAATGTCAGCGCTGCAATTGCCATTGCGAAGGCACAGTCTTCTGAAGCTTATCAGGAACTATGTCTGGCCCTTGGGAAGCAGATACAAGCCTCATCAGTAGTGTGGACCTCTATCTCTGGCATATTGGAAAAGAGGGAAAGAGCCCAGGAGAGACTTGCCCTTCAAGTACATACACAGTCAGAAGAACTCACCAGTGTCAAGCGGAAGGCCAACGAAGAAGCCAAGAGGGTTACAGAACTCAAGAAGAAGGCTGATGCTGAGAAAAAGCAGAGAGAAAACGATATAAGGAAGATTAGAAGAGACATGGAGAAGAAGTTTTGGGAGTTTACAAGGACCCTTATGACCAGGCTATCGATCACTTTGGAGCTCTTGAAACTGTTTAGTAAGTCTCCGGGGATTTGTATTGGCCTACGATGGACGCGTACATAAGTATGTACGTCAGGGGCTGTGAAGCAAGCCAACCCACCTGTCGAGATGACAAGATGCGCGGACGAATCCACCAAAAAATCCATCAAGTCCCTAGCAAGATCGGTCCTTGGACATCAAGAAGGAGATATCAAACCTAGTGACGAGGGATTCCACCTTCGTTACTGTATAGGTACCAAAGGAGAAGGTTATTGGGTTAAAGAAGCCATT
>MU122210.1:10454-202552 GCA_014904905.1 Wilcoxina mikolae CBS 423.85 | reverse complement strand
AAAACCATTATACCAAAGAAACCTTCGAAATCGGACCCATGGAATCAGCAACTGATATCATGTTACCTTACTGGTGGATTGACAAGCATGGAGCACTCAGAGGGATCACTGAAGAAGGTGATAAGCTCCAATTCACATCGAAACATTGTCATCAGCATTGTACGAAGGTAGCCGTAAGCTCCTTCTCGATTGAATATGACGATAGTATCCTCAAGTTTGGTACTGATCCATGGTGGATCGGAGTAATTGGATCTATGCATATCAATGCGGCAGGTGAAATGGAGATCGATTGGGTCGAACGAATTGCATGGCAGTATCGAGACTTTCAGTCAGTATATAATGGGGAAACTGCCAACGCTCTACCACCACATCGATCATTTGACCATGCAATAGACTTAAAGGATGGGGAGCAGCCTCTATGGGGTCCCATCTACACTCTCTCCAAGAAAGAACTTTCGGTCCTTAAAGAATATCTAAAGGAAATGCTCGATTCTGGCAAGATTCGTCCAAGCAAGTCGCCAGCTGGAGCACCAATACTCTTCGTCCCAAAGCCTCATGGAAGGGGTTTAAGGTTGTGTGTGGATTACAGAGGACTCAACTGCGTCACGATCATGAATCGGTACTCTTTGCCACTTATGAACGAACTTAGGGACAGAGTTACTGGCTCAAAGCTTTTTACAAAAATTGACCTAAAGGCTGATTACAATCTCATTCGAATAAAGCCTGGTGGCGAATGGAAAACAGCATTTCGTACGAGATATGGACACTATGAATATTTGGTTATGCCCTTTGGATTGGCAAATGCACCAGCCTCATTCCAAGATATGATGAACGAGATCCTGAGAGATCTAATCGATCATGGAGATGTGGTATATATAGATGATATCCTCATCTATACAAAAGAGGAAGAAGAGCATGTACGATTGACAAGAGAAGTCCTTCGTAGATTACAGGAAAACAACTTGGCAATAGCACCAGATAAGTGCGAATGGCACCAGAAACAAGTTGAATTCCTTGGTTATATCATATCGGGAGAAGGTGTCAGCATGGCAGAAGACAATGTTGATACTATCCTGAAATGGGAAACGCCAGACTCAGTCAAGGACGTTCAGTCATTCTTAGGATTTGCCAATTTCTACCGACGCTTCATTAAGGACTTTTCCAGAATCTGCAGACCATTGACAGACCTAACCAAACAGACTGATAAACGGTTCGATTGGAAGGCAAACCCACGCTGTCAAGAGGCCTTCGATTTGTTGAAGAAGTGTTTTACTGAGGCACCAATCCTTCGTCACTTTGAACCTGAACATCCTGTGGTTATTGAAACTGATGCCAGTGACTTCGCCATCGGCGCTGTCCTTTCCCTAGTGATTGATGGACGATTATACCCTGTGGCCTACCACTCTCGAAAGATGTATAAGGCAGAGATCAACTATGAGATTCACGATAAAGAGATGCTAGCAATAGTATCTGCCTTTAAGGAATGGAGACGTTATCTCGAAGGTGCAGCCCATCAAATCAGTGTGTTTACCGATCACAAGCATCTTGAGTAGTTTACCACTACTAAGATATTGAATCGGAGGCAAGCTTGTTGGGTACAGGAACTAGCTGGTTATGATTTCAAGATATTCTACCGACCAGGCAGTGCAAATGGGAAACCAGATGCATTATCTAGGCGTTCGGAGTACCGCCCTAAAAAGGGGGGAGATAGTATCGAAGAAAATGAAAATCAACCAATACACCACGTTTTAAGACCTGATCAGCTGGTCACATCTGAAGGGGAAACAGTACAGGTGACAGCAGCGAAGCTACGAGGTGAACAGATTATGATTTCTTCTGCTATGTTAAGGTCAATCCCAGTAGTCAAGTTCAATTCTTGGTTATTAGAAGCAGTGGTAGGCGCTGCAAATAACGACACCGCATGGCAGGAAGAGTACGTTAGAGCAATGGAAGGAAGCCCAAGCCCTGACATCTCTTTCGAAAACGAAGCCCTTTATTATAAAGGTAGGCTGTGGATTCCAGACGATCTACAGTTACAAAAGCAAATACTCGAAGCAGAATACGATTCGAAGGTAGCAGGACATATGGGACAGGACAAGACAATTGAGCTGGTCCGAAGGAACTTCTTTTCACCAGAGATGGAGAAATTCATCGAAGACTACGTCCGCTCCTGCCCTGAATGCAAGAAGAACAGAGCAGCTCACCACACTCGCTATGGACTTCTACAACCTCTCGAATTAGCGTACCGTCCATGGGATTCAATCTCTATGGATTTCATCATCGATCTACCTGAATCTGATGGATGTTCATCGGTCTGGGTTATCGTTGACAGGTTCACAAAGATGGCTCACTTCATACCACTGAAGGATGGCGAAAAGAAAGCCACAGACTTGGTCAAGATATTCCTGAAAGAAGTATGGAGATTCCATGGTCTACCATCAAATATTGTATCAGACAGAGATTCCATGGTCTACCATCAAATATTGTTTCAGACAGAGATTCCAGGTTTACATCTGCGTTCTGGTCTTCATTGGTTGAAGCTGTCAATATCCAATTGAAGATGTCTTCGCTATTCCATTCACAAACTGATGGTCAAACAGAAAGAATAAACCAAACGCTAGAATGCTACCTGAGGAACTACTGCAACTACGAACAGGATAACTGATCTGAGATGTTGCCAATGGCAGAGTATGCCTACAATAACTCACTTACCACCGCGACTGGCATGTCACCCTTCTTTGGGAATTATGGATTCGATCCTCGAACGAATTGGTCTGTTGAAGCATAAGCAAAGAATCCGGCATCTAGGAACTATGTCCATTGGATGTCAAGTGTGCATGACCTATGTCGAAAAGGATTAGAGAAGGCACAAGAGACAATGGGGAGGTACCATGACAAGCGTGCTAAGGAACCTCCGAAGCATTCGGTTGGTGATCTAGTAATGCGAAATGGAAAGAACCTTAAGACCAGACGCCCATCTAGAAAGCTAGATGCGAAGCTACATGGTCCTTTCAAAGTGCTAAAAGTACTCTCACCCACCGCATTAAAACTTGAATTGCCTAAGCATTGGCGAATCCATAACGCTTTCCATGTCTCTCTCATTGAACCCTATCGAACAGCCACTGTTCCCATCAGATCCGCACCAGAACTCGCCACCAGCGAAGGGAACGAATTGGGCTATGATGTACAAGGCTACGAATACGAGACAGGCTATGAGGTTGAAGAGATCATGGGCAGCCAGTATAGCAAGGAACGAAAGAAGGTGCTATACCTGATTAAATGGAAAGGATATCCAGACGAAGCAGATTGGACTGAGGAACCTTATGAGAACTTTGATGACAAAGGGTTGTTGAAGGATTATCATAAGCGGAATCCCCAGGCAGCTAAGGACAAGAGGTTGCGCTAGTACCTTTTCCCCACGAAGGGTTTTTAATGGCTAGCAAGACACCTAGGAAAAAGAATTGATTTTTGGGGCACAAGGGGTCACATTTTTTACCAAGGAGGAAAGGAGAAAAGGAAGAACTTTGGGTTTTGGGCACAAGAGGTCACTTTTACCAAAGGCAACGAAGAGCAGATTAGTATGATCGTTCAGAGACGAACTCTATAAGGAGGGGGGTAGTGTTACACCTCACAAGCTGTATATCACCAAAGGCCATCGGAGCAGGGTCACCTACGATCACTCGACGATAGCCGTATCGGGATAGTACAAGCGCCATCTCTGGACGTCATCGAAACTACACAGAATATCACTCGTACCCAACGAAATCAGATGAGCTGTCATGCAGTCAACCACACCACTGATAAAAAGTTAGAAGTGGTTATTGGGGCGATGCCCTGCCAGCTCATGCCATCGATAGTGCAAAGGCAGCTGAGAGGCTGTAGATACGAAAGCACCTGCGTTTGCAATATAGCAAACGAAGCCTCTATGTCCCTCACGATCTAAAGGATACCATTCGTCTGGAAGCAAAGAGATAGAAGGATTCGATAGGTCCGGACCACATAAGTCCGAAGGACTGATGTCAGTAGGGGTTCTATTCGTCTGAGTTAGAGATCTGAAGCGGAAAGATGCGGAAGGTCCGAAAGAGCGCTGGAGGACAGGAAGGCCATTGGAGTGAAGTAAAGGTTAGGTAGAGGAGCTCATGAGAAAAGCGTAGATAGAAGTAATTGTTAGAGCGAGAGGATAGAGGTATAAAGACCTCTAGAATCTTCGAGGGTAGAAGGGCAAGCTTCTTGACGAGAAGAACAAGCCTTAACAATATACACATTGGAAAGCCAAACATCTTTGTCTTGAATCTTATCTATTAGTGACTTTCACATCCTGAGCGAATCTTAATAACATCCATCGCAAGCAAGTCCTGAAAGCAGTAAGGATACTACTTGTACTGGTAAATCTGGAGTGACGCTCCCGGTGTTACACTATACCCAAAAGGAAAGATCGCAATCCTAAACCTAAGAAAAGACATAAGAAACCCAGCATCTCTCAATCGTCAATTTCCATAGCTTCAGAATCTACCTCATACAACCTTCTCGAAGGTACGTGAGTTGCAGATGCTGTGACCTTGTCAGCCAAGCTCCTTTGTCTGACCTTCGTACTGGAGGCTGTAGTCTCCTGCTTCGGAGCTTCCTCCTTGTCCTTGGATTTCTTGTTATTCTTGCTAGACGAAGCCTTGATGGGATTCTTACAGAAGAACCGTCGATCATGTTCAGAGGATCTACAATGCTTGCATTCGTTGCGTTTGGCTCTTGCTTCGATTAAACTTTCAGGAATACCCTTAAGGGCTTCAGCCTTATCAGAGCAAATAGGCTTTGATCCCTTCTTCTCTGTTCGAGATTTTTTGGGGTCAGAACCTTTGTCTTTCTCAGGCTTCTTTTCTTTGTTCTTATCTTGCCCCTAGTGCTCATCTCTCTTTCGTTTATTTCCCTTCTTGCCTTGGAAGTTGTCACGATTTTGATGAGACCTATTCTTCTCTGCCAACCGATCTTCATATGATACACCCACTTGCCTCATTAAATCAATGAAGGCTGTGTGATCTTTGGGTGGTACCTTTGCAGTTGACATTCGATCCAAACATTCCTCGTTCATTCCTTGTTTAAGGGAATGGATGTAAGACGTTCCACTGAGACATACTTGAAAGTTGAGGGTTTCCATCTTCGTCAGGTAATCCTCAATATCTCCAGTATACTTCAGATCATTCATCTTTGGCAGGGACTTCTCTTCCTCTTGCTGATCGACAAATCTCTCTTCCATCGTACTGGTGAAAGACTTCCAGTTATCAACCTAGAAGAAATTCTTTATGTCCTCTTCGCAGTTATCATACCAGGCTAGAGCATTGTCTTCCAATAGGCCTCCAACCCATATGATCTTGTCAATATTATCGTGGAATTCATTGCGGAAGTACTGTAGGTAACGGTCCACTGATCGAATCCATCTTCGATAGATTTCCTTGGAATCCTTCTTATCCCCTTTGAAGACTGGAGGCATTTTCATTTTGCCTTTCTTGGAGGATGTGGCTGATAGGCCATGATTGGAAGGTGGCGTACTATAGTGTGTGCTGCCAGAAGGAGGTAGGGGTATTTGACTTGGATTTAAACTTCCTGCATTACTTCCTCCACTTCTGCCTCCTCCTCCACCTCCTCCACCTCCACCTTCACCTCTACCTCCACCTCCACCTCTGCCTACACCTCTACCACTTCCTCCGCTTCCATCACCACCACCACCTCCCCCTCTTTCTTTATGTTCAGAGCCAGAGAGGCCAGATTCCAAACCAGAACCTCCTTGGGGTAGTGGGGCTCCCTCAGGGTCCGGAGTAATGGCTTCTTTAACCCAATATCCTTCACCTTTGATACCTATATAGTAACGAAGGCGGAATCCCTCATCACTTGATTTGATATCTCCTTCTTGATGCCCAAGGACAGATCTTGCTAGGGACTTGATAGATTTCTTGGTGGTTTCGTCTGATAGCCTGGTCATGAAGATCCTTGTGAATTCCTGGAATATTTTCTCCATATCCCTTCGAGTCTTCCTTATATCACACTCTCTGTGCTTCTTCTCAGCGTCAGCCTTCTTCTTGAGTTCTGTGACCCTCTTGGCCTCTTTGTTGGCCTTTCGTTTGATACTGGTAAGTTCTTCTGACAGCGTATGTACTTGGAGAGTGAGCTATTTCTGAGCTCTTTCCCTCTTTTCCAATATACCAGAGAGAGAGGTCCATGCTGCCGATGAAGATTGTATCTGCATCCCAAGGGCCAGACGTAGCTTCTCATATACTTCCGAAGACTGTGCTTTTGTAATAGCAATTGCAGCCCTAATATTGGCTGCGAATACCTGGGACTGGGCAACAATGTCTGAGTAATGATCCAGCTGAGCTCTTTGCAGATTGTCAACTCCTGAGGCCACAGCATTGTAGATCTCGTTTTGCCTATGTACTACGACTTCATATGCTCTGACCAACTCAGACAATACTTCTCTGATCTTGATGTTGTTTCCTTGAGTCTGAGTAATCAGTGCATCCATTCGGTTCAGCTCTGCTTCGATGCTGTTTATCCAAGAGACCATCCAATCAGAGATATCATTCCGCACAATGGCTTCATAACGAACTACTTCTTTCCATTTATCGCCTGTCACTACCAATGCACTTTCACTTCGTATCTACATTACCGCCTTCCTCATTATCATATCAGAGCAGGCGTCAGTCATTGCTCAGAGTATGATTCTGACTTGTCCTCGAAAGATCCTGCTGTAGAAGTTCCAGGTTCCAAAGAAGGGAGCTAAATCGAGATCCCGATCAACAAGGAACCTAGCACCAGCCTCCTGTTGTAACTGCAATGAAGGTTCGTAGTTCAGTGAATGGGACATTCACAGATCTGGAAGGACAATGGTTCTGATCAGGGCTAGCAAGATGACTATCTTAAGGTATACGAGGGAGTGCTGCTTTGGGAGGTGTACGCAGTATAGTGCTTCAGTTTTCGATCGATGAATGGTGACTGCCAATGCTAACTGGATGTTGTCTTCTTCACGCACAAGCTCACAGTGATGGCTTCCTCTAGGGAAGGACATCTTGTCCCAGCTGGTAATGAGATCGAAATCTGGCTCGTGATACCAGCACTCTCCCTGTGAGATGTGGCAGCCAATATCTGGAATATAAAAGTGCATAAGCTTCAAGGACCTTTGACTGCTTGAAGGGTAAAAAGATAGCTTCAACAGAAGTGTTTCTTTGCTAACAATATAATGTAACACCGGGAGCATCACTCCAGGTTTACCAGTACAAGTAGTATCCTTACTGCTTTCAGGACTTGCTTGCGATGGAAGTTATGAAGATTCGCTCAGCATGTAAAAGTCACTAAAGAAAAAGATTCAAGACAAAGATGTTTGGCTTTCCAATACATATATTGTTAAGGCTTGTTCTCCTCGTCAAGAAGCTTGCTCTTCTACCCTCGAAGATTCCAGAGGTCTTTATACCTCTATCCTCTCACTCTAACAATTACTTCTATCTATGCTTTTCTCATGAGCTCCTCTACCTATCCTTCCCTTCGCACCAAAACGCTTCCTGCCCTTCAACACTCTTTTAGACCTTCCGCATCGTTTCCGCTCAGATCTCTAACTCAGACAAATACAACTCCTACTGACATCAGTCCTTCGGACTTCTGTGGTCCAGACCAATAGTTTCCTTTCGATCTCTTTGCTTCCAGGCGAATGGTATCCTTTCGATCGTGAGGGACATAAGAGGCATCATCAGCTATGCTGCAAACGCTGGTGCTTTCACATCTACAGCCTCTCAGATGTCTTCGCATTATTGATAGCATAAGCTGACAGGGCTTCGTCCCAATAACCACCTTTAACTCCTTATCAGTGGTGTGGTTGACTGCATGACAGCTCATCTGATTTCGTGGGGTGCCTGTGATATTCTGTGTAGTTTCGATGACGTCCAGGGATGGTGCGTATACTATTCCAATGCGGCTATCATCGAGTGATCGTAGGTGACTCCGCTCCGATGGCCTTTGGTGATATATAGCTTTTGAGGTATAACAATGTGAATGCCGGTTCATGGTATACTCCGAGTCACATGAGCAGATTCGGGGACATAAAGATGCTCATCGCGCCGCAGTCAATTAGATTCCGAATGCACTGCATGTTGCCATATCGATCTCATACGAGTACTTTGTGAACAATTTGAGACAAATCAAGCTTCTCTGTACCATACAGGTAGTGACTTGAAAAGAGAGCCCAGGGGTGCTAATAGACAACTCACGCTTTGATAGCGATTTGATGTGGCTGGATCTCATCTATCATTGCCAACAACGATCTCATTCATAGTCTCTCTAGCCATAACTGCTCTTCGTCCAACCTCTTCTGCTGGAGTAGGTGTCGGGAGAGGTATGCGAGTTTCTTGACTGTTGAGTATCACATGGCTTTTGGCATTGCACTTGGTGGTGTCTGCTCCCGCTGCAGCCGCTGCACATTTCGTCATGGTTGAAGCTCGATTCGGGCGCACGAGCAGCACTGTAAGTTGGGCACTGGAGATGTTTATGGCTTTTGCTGCCGCACTGTGTACAGAAGTTGTTTTCCCTGCTACTGTCGAAGACCTGCTTTGAGATCCATGGTGCTGCGATCAATTTACCACAAGTGCCCCTGGAACTATCGTGTTCCTTGGCCTTATCATTTAGCGACGTATCGGTCGTTGATTCAGAGATAGATGGCCGGTAACTATCCTTTCCACCAGTAGGGAATGATTCCGACTGCTTTTGCTCTTGCTGCGGACCGCCAGATCTCTTATCGGTGTAAATAATCACCGAGGCTGCGGCTTTGTTGAAAAGGTCCTCGATTGTCTCGAACCTTCCACAAGCAGGAGTCATCTGCCCGATCTTGCTTTTGAGTGCATACCAGAACCCTGTCCAGGCTATGTTATAGAACATTTGCTCATTCTTTTGTATGGTCCATCAGGCCTGTTTCTAATCAGCTTTCACACAGTTCGCAAAGACTCTAACCGGCTCATTGGGCATATGAATATATTCGTCCATCATCTTTATCACCACTTTCCCGCAGCCATGCTTATCTCAATATATCTACACGATCTCTTCTGCGAAGAGGTTAATATCCTCCAAACAGGGGTTGGAGTCCATGCGTAGATCACTGACCCATTCGGAAAGATCTATCATCACTGTCTGATGCTGCAATTGTTCCTAGTGGTTGCTCCAGCAGTCGAGAAGAGAAATTGCAATTTTGACTTGATCGCATCCGCCACATGGAAACAAGTGTTCATGTGAATCCAATTTAGAGTGTAACACATTGATAAACCAGTCTAACCTCTTGGCTCGGCCTCAGTATGGTATGGGATTGACCATGGAGATGATGGTAGGTTTCGCACTCATCATAGCTTCGCCTTTGGCGCATTCGGTGGCCAATTCCTCTCGTTCGAATGCCGATCGTTCTCACTCTACCTTTAACCATATTGCTTGCTGTTCGAACATCATCTTTAGCATTGTATTTTGGGCCGATATGTTGCTAAGATACTCATCAGTGATCATAGATCTGAAGGCGTCGTTGGGATCATCACTGTGATCCTCGTTTTCGTTGTAGACCTTATCTTCGTCGTCGATCTCAAACGTTGATAAGGCAGTCAGAATGGATCTAGACCTGGTGATTCAACGTGTTTGGTTCTCAGATGTGGAGGTTCTGGTCTCTAAGATATCCTCACTGTCAGGATTGTCTGTGAAGTATAATTGAGTTCTAGATGACTTCTTTGGGGGTAGTGTGGCTGCAATTGTATGAAATGAACAAATCATCTGTTGTATACGTATCGCAATGCATTGAAAAAGTAAACAAATTTCGAAATCCCGTTAGCGAAACGTATCTGGTGACTGAAAAGAAATTATAGTGTAAGGATGTACATCTTCGTATTGATAGATATGTATAGATACGGTTGCAAATAGGAGTAGGTGATAAATATATCAATTATACAGTAATGTAGAGAAAACAATCGCTAGTGTACCAAAAGCACTTCACAAGGTGACTATATATGAAGGGAGCTTACCTGGCCTTCTGCAGCCAAGTGCACTTATGAGGCAAAGTGCACTTGCAAGCCAGGTTCACTAATGAGGCCAAGTATATCTGCATGCCAAGTGTACTTATGAGGCCAGGTACACCTGCGAGCCAGGTTCACTTACAGGGCCAAATACACATGGCACCACCATTACAGTCCAGACAAAAAGAATAGAGTTGCAATTTCGAGTTCCTGGTGCACATAATGGTTGATGGAATGTACAAATAGTCTGACATATTGCTGTGCATTGCAGATAGAAAGCTATATCACAAAGTGTCAGATTGAAACCATATCATATTAGCTTATTACAAAAGTTTCACAAGTCTATGTTCTAGTATGTAACTATCACCTGAAGATCCAACTCTTGAAGATGCAACAATAAATCTGTCCATCCCAAAAACAATACTCAATGAAAACTCTGAAGGCAATGTAATAAGTAGGGAACTCATAATAGCAATTGTAATGATGATTATATATACCATTAATATGACAAATCAGTATTGGATAGATCAAAATTAGAGCTAAGGGCATTGAAGATTGCTCTATAAAAATAAAGTGCAATATGAATCCGATACCAACACTTTAAGTCTGTTAAGAAATCAGGTCAATTCAGCTGTAGTAACAACACTTCATGACAAGATATCTATGTCGTGTATAAAAATAAAATTATTTTCCAATCTGCAGATATATTTGATATGATTCGTATTGTGCCAACTGTAAATGTCCAAATAATCGAAACTCTCAAGCTGCCAACTCCATCAAAATAGTTTCATTTACTTCACCATTTTCCACTGCTTAGTACCATAACCAATGGAAGTATTTTTGTTTCTTCACAAAGCCAAAAACATGAACATCATTACTTTCGAAACTGTATAATAACGATTGATACCATTTCACACCTGTGATCTTGATACTTACACTCTTATTGTTGATTGTGTGATCTGCTAATGAACTATCACTATAGCAACTTCTATAAAAAATGCTAAAGTGATTCACAGCTCAGTGTGAGGATCAGCAAATGGATAATATCTCAAATTATCCAATTACATGTGACTTTATATTTAAAGGCATACATCTTCGTACATATAGATATGAGTTTACATACGGTTGCATACGTGGCGTCGAGAATAAGATAGGTGGGTTCAGTAAGTAAGGTTATCAATAGCATACAAGAGTACTTTAACGAGCTGATTATATACTGGCCGGATGCCTGGCCATAGGCTGACCGACATCACATCATTGGCCAAATACAATGCCATTCCAGAAAGGCTGCTGAAGAAACGAAACAATTAATATGTAATGATAGTCCTTATCATAGTTGATTTTCGCTTCTATTTCTTAAGAATTCCATGGTATTTGTGGTGGCTATTGGTAGAGTTTATTGTTTCACTTATGGTTGGAATTTTGTATCATTTATAATGGCTCTCAATACAATTTGTTTAACTGTTAGAATATGTTATTATTTGTAATAGCAATCGCTATAGTTTATTGAGGTTATTTTGCTTTGGAGTTTATATCATGTACAATAGGTAATATGTAGGTTCAGGATTATGGTTATACTATTGTTTTGAATTTCATATGACTTGAAATAGGTATAACTAGATTTGATTGGTATAGAATTGTGGTAAATATATTATCATTTGCGATAAGTATTGTGTGGGTTAATAGTTTTACAGTTGATTGTGATTCAAAATTATGTCTAATAATTATTATCAAGATTTACTGTTTTACTGTTTGCTGCAATATCATATTATTTACAGTTCCTTAACCAAAGTATTTGTAATTGCTTTGTTATACACCTTATTTTTGGGGACCATCAAAATAAAAGTAATCAATACCCAGTAACATGCAGCAAGGTGGTCCTACTATCTTTCAAAACTGAATTTTAGATGTCAGAACTGATACTAGTATTCATTGAATACAAGACCTTTCTGCTTGTCTGTAGCAGCAATTGAGCTGAACATCGCAGCAGGTACCACAGATCCAGAAAACATATTTTTAATTTCAAGAGAGCTCAAGGACCTTCACTAAGATATTAATCAGTACTGTACAAGGTTTAGAGTTGATAGTGGTAAGTGTTGTTGAAATAGATTTAATTATTGTTCAAAATACGGAATGATTAGTGATTTTACATACAAATTAATCGCTGTCCTGACACTGAAAGTTTTGATCTACAGCTGTGATGTCAATCAAGACAGAAACTATTCAAGGCATTTAAAACCAAGAGTTGTCTACATCTAGTTTTATAAATGAAATACTTTTTTAGCTATTGGTCATGGTGGTAAATTGGTGTAACTGCAAACTCAAGTATTTTGGTTAACAATTGCCAATTACGAAATTCTTTATGTGGGGACTGTATAATGGAAATCATGGGTATCTACTTGATCATTTGATTTCGTATATACTTAGTATTAAATTCATCAATATCTGTTTGCTATATATCAAATATTAACAATAGTATTTTCTTAATATATAAAATTATTTCTGTATTACCTGCAATATATCAGAATGAGCACAACCTGAGTGTAGTGGTTAACTATCATCAGTAGAAACTAGAGATAACCTGTACACCACCAGTGATCACAGATAAAAAGCTGTCTACTATCACTTGAGTTTGATCAGGAAACAAAACATTCCACCATCAAATAGATATTAGAGAGGATCCTGCTCCCATGAAAATCTCCGAGTTTTAACAACAAAGGACAAGTTGCAGCTTGAATAGACACATCAAAAAATAGGATATATATACCTAGAATAAGTTGTGAGATAGCTTCTGCCTGCGCTTATACTGCTAATCATGAAATGATACATACTCCTGATATGTAGCTTTGAAATGTCATATTGTATTTTCTGTACATATGATCTTCTGAACAATAAACTGACAATATATCTCTCATAATACTCTCTGTAATGTATAGTAAATTGCAGAAACACTACTTAAGGCAACATCTTAATTGTTGTATTTATTCTTGTTATATAAGTATGAATTAGTGTTGACAATGAACTGGCACTATGTAAGGAATTAAAATTTTTCTATACCAATATATATTGCTACAAGGAATAAAAGATCAAAGACAACAAAGAATTATCTGCAACAATTTAGAGTGGAATGAAGAATATCCAAAGTAAATATTCATTAGTAGCCATTGATATTTATGATATAATCTTGAATACACTATATCTACAGAACAATAATATTATGATTATGATAAAGAAATATACTGTATTCTTTATCGATACCAATTATACAGTATATTGCATAAGCCAACATTTCACCACATATGTAGCGATCTCATCTTCAGCTCCAGACTCAATTTGATTTAATGTTCACAAGAAGGAACAAAATCTTTATACGACAACAGAATCTGATGAACTACAATCACTGTGATAAGAATGAATTGTTATCATTCTATCATTTCCAATGAATACACATCCATTGTGAATGCAATATCGCTAAGTACCTCAAGCCTACTTACTATACTTGAAATAGTATTTGGCTAGCTGAATTGCAAACAGAATTGCCAAACCCAGTGATGATAGATATATATATCTAATGTTTGGTGTACCTGAACAAGGGTAAAATAAAACTGAAATGGATCAACAACTTCTAACTCTGGCATTTGAATAGGAAATGGAACCAAATATCTTTTAATGATACATGATATATCCGGATTACTACTGTACAGATACCATCCAGATCTCAACTGATTATGACAAATAGCTATAACCAAATAAGAATTGAATCAGAATACGAATAATAGAACTCACCTACACTGAGAATCTGGATATATTTGCAGTTACAGCTATGCTTCAAGGTAATTCTAAGATACCAGATACCATAATACAAATCATATTGACAGTTTTACAACCAAACATTGAGACTTGGTATGGATCTATCCTGATAAACCTTTTGTATATTTGAAGATATATATTGACCATGAATATCACTTGTAACTGTTGTGTAGAGAACTTAAGTAATACAAATTCTATCTGCAGATAGAGAAGTAGAATTGCCTCGAAGTCAAATAAAAGTGATTGGGATACTCTGTCAAGGATAGAACAATATCACCACTACAATAATGGATTCAGTCAGGAGTGGAATTCAGAACACTCAAGAATTAGAAGAAATTTTAATAATTCTTAAGAGTGGTTAATTACATCTCACCATATGTTTGACCCCTTTCAATAGTACAGACTCCTCTTGCAGAATGAACCAGATCATGGAACTCGAGTTGGAATCACCTGTATGATTATTTCTTTAAGGAACTCAAATATTAATACAATTAATTCAGAACCTTTCAGCCACTCTACTATGATGAGGTGACAAATGGAAAAACAAAAGTCTATTTGGTGACTAATATTTGAAACATCAGAACAGATAAATTTGTTTGTCTCACACTGAACTATATATCTACCCTGAAAGATATTGCAGCTATATTCTCATACTGATTCAACTCAGTAAAAGAAAACCACATAACAATAGATCAGAATTAACTTGGAATTGCAATATTGAATTGCACCTCCAATATTTTCCTTGGAGATATCAGGTGTAATGACCAAGACCACAAGGACTGGAACTAGATATCGAAACAGAGAAGAACAAGTATAATACTATCTATTATTTGATAAAAATGAGTATGACTGGATAGAATTTAACTGGAAGAATTGCAACAAGTACATAACAAACTATCACCACCAATATTTCCAATTACATTCCTGTTGTTCAATCCCAGTAGTTCATTATACAATACTACAGCAAATATTCTATCTGGTATCACTACATACCTGCTCCTCTTCTTCCACAAAGAATCAAGAAGGATATATATTGGGATCCAAGTTTAAACAGTAGATGATATGTATACTCTGCTTAATTAACAGATATCAAATATTGCATAACAAGACTGTATGTATAATATTGTTGGACATTCCAAGTGAGGAAGATCTTGAAGATTCAAGGGCTGTAGGTACTCAAGGACAGGTCAAATAATCAGAATCCTTAGTTGGACAGCTTTTGAATATACCTGCTATATTACAAGCCTCTTCTAAATGGGTAACTATTGAAAAAGAAGAACGAAATCAATGAATTAGTAAAGAAATTACTCTTTACTCTCCTCCAAGATACAACCAGATTATACAGTAAACAGGATCCAATTTCTATACTAGAGAATAACTATATAACATGCTGAATTAATCTGTAAAATATTCTTAGGATTGAAATCAAAGATACTGTCATTGAAACAGTATATATTAATATTTTGAAAGACAATCTCATATTCAGGGACAGAGTAACATCACTATATTATCACTATCCTACACATTGTTTACTCCTTTTGGAAGGCCCAGAAAAACCATCCAAAACAAATATCTCCAAAGAAAGTTTTAACAATCATGGCAGACTGTTATCCTTTTAGACAACCATCATTGCTATAGTATACAACCTTAGGCCCAATGTGATATCAGACAAAATATATGCAGACGTCTGACATATTTTTTTCTTGTCCAAATTATACTGCAATAGAAATGATTATTATATCTCTTGCATTATCTGTCTGTGCAATATTCAATCTAGTATCAGATTCTGGGTGAGATATATATCCTTGAACCACAGGACTGCCACTTGCAATTAATTGCTCATGACTTGATAGAACTGTTCATGTTGACAGACAGCATGAGAAATATTATCATATTGATTGGTTACTTCTTCATTTCACTTATATTGGCTGCCCTATATAATATGTTTAAAAGCAAGAATATTGCTAATATGATACTCAAGAACTACTACAGTCGCTATGGATTGCCTCAAAGTATTGCCTCTGACCTGAACAAACAATTGACAGTATAATTGAAGTTGGTATTTCCTGAGAATCATATTTAGCTGATTCCATCCACTGAATTTCATCAGCTAACCAATAGACAACTTGAAAAGGCAAACAAAACTATTAAATAGATATTATGTATCTTCACTAACTGTACAAAGTATAACTAGGTACAGAATCTGTATCAAATGAAGAATCCAATCAACTTTACTCCTCAGATATGATGGGATAGAAAGTCACCTCATTAATTCTTGTATGGTCTCCAGGTAATACACATTACTAGTGATTATTTACAGTCTAATGTACTAGCTGTTAAGGACTACATATTCAAGATGGAACTCAATAACAGTATTGTATACGATGTGCTGCTTATTACATTATACAAATAATATTTAATAGCACAGAAATAGCAGAATCTAATAAAGAAGTTTGAAGTGGGAGATAAGGTTATATCATACCAACAGAGTTTTGAAGAGGATACAGTTCAGAAGCTACAGTTGATATGGAAAGGACTATACAATATTAAGAAGATTGGGAGAAAGACTGCATAATATATATTGAACCTCCTGAACAAACTCAGAGTTTATCCAGCTTTCCACACTGACCATCTGAAGAATCATCACAACAATATTCGGGATATTGATGAGTTGGAGATCATCATTTCACCTGAAGATATTAAGTAGAAAGTGAACAAATATACTTGAGTCCTAGTGTTGGCAATGAACGGCTAGAGATTTGTTCCATTTACAAATCGATTTTGTTTGAACGAAGCAGATCCTTGCCAAGGGCTTCCCCTTCAATTCTTACCATTGCATCCCACAGCTTGAAACAAAAATACGTAAATGAGTTGTTATCCAATTGGTTCGATTTCATATGTATCCTGTAGCTAACTTCAAGTGCTACAAGATGTGTCAATAATCGAGACCATCGGATACAGTCTCAGTTATTTATTGTCGTTTCAACTCTGTGAGGTTCAGTTCAAGTATAGAATTGAACTCCTAGTCGGTGTGATCAGCCATGAACTGATCCGTTTCATTGCCAACACTATATTTGACTCCTATATGGTTAATAGCTTTCGGTATTATTTGGTCAACTAGAAGGACTGTGATAAAAATTATAACACATACACCCCAATGTACAATATATCCGCCAATGCTATCCATACTATATCTACGTACTATGACAAGTACCTCAAAGAATATACAGCTAACATTGCAAATTGTTCACAAGAAGCATATTTTTAATTTCCTACTAGTATATATTTCGATCTTACAAATGATTTTTATCTGAAATCTTGAATTGTAGCCAGGTAGGAGAGGACATCAAAATATTTGTCATAGTATATCTAAGGAAATGGAATTCCTTTTTAGTATTGCACTTATCATTAAACTAGTCACTGATATGGTCAATATCTATTAAACTTCAAGTATGGAGTATATATAAAGCAGAGTGAAATTGATCATTTGACTGTCAGGTGACTCAATCAGAATAGTACAAGCCATATCCCTTGACAATATCAGATCCCCACTAGATATCACTTATTTGGTTACAACAATCAACAAAAATAGATGAGCAGTTATTCAGTTAAACACACTATTGAAAAGGAATAAATCTTTGCTACTGATTCGATCCTCTGTCAGCTCATACCATTAATAACATGAAGACTGCTGCAAGGCTGTAGATATGCAAACATCAGAGTTTGCATTAAACCTGAAGAATACTTTCATGATAATAAATATAGACTGCTTATAATCATATACCTCATAATAGAAAGGATAGTTTTGGCCTGAAAGCTATGAGATCGAAAGAATATAATTGGTCTGAACAATTGAAGTCTGAAAGATGGATGTGAGAAGGATATCTATTCGTTTAAATTGGAAAACCTTTTGGATGTAAATAGAGGGTTGTGCAGATAGTTGGGAAAGGATTATTAAAATGAAGGTATTGGTGAAAGGGATATCTATTAGATCAGCTCATGAAAACAACGTGAATAGAAGTTATTGTTAGTACAAGAGGAAAGAGAAATAAAGACCTCTGGAATATCTGAGGGTAGGAGGGTAAGATTCTTGACAAGGAGAACAAGTCTTAACAATATATGATTGGAAAGCCAAATACCTGTGTCTTGAATATTTATCCTTAAGTGACTTTCATATCCTGAACAAATCTTTGTAACTTTTATTGCAAGCAAGTCCTGAAATCAGTAGGATTAATACTGCTGCTGTTAAACTGCAAGTAACGCTCCTGGTATTAGAATGATATAAGGTGATTCCGAATAATGGGTGAGTATTGGAATGTTGATGATGTTATCATAGAACTTTTTATGTTCCTTTTGTTACAACTCAATAATGTTCGACTCGTTAGTATAGGAAGATGGAAGATAAACATTCTAGTTCAAGATAAATCTAGGAGACTTACAATAGCACATAGTAAGGTGCTCAGAGGACTAAATAGAGGACTGATCATGTAAACTCATCATGACTGCTCTTTATACTTCTCAGAAATATTACAATGAGACCTTGCTTTAAATAAACCATTTTAATCAAGAAATCAACTTATTCCAGTATGACTACAATTCGACTCATCATTGTATACTAAATAAACTAACTAAATTCTTCATATATTTCTTTGTTTCTGATCGTCTCTCAATAATTACAAAGAGACAATTCTTGGTTTACTGACAATAATAGAACTGCTAAGCAAGATATATATTTGGTTCCAACTACCTACAGTTATTAAGTAATGTTTCATCCTGTCCCAAATTTAGAGAGAATTGTACATAGTCAGAAAATACAAATGAAAATGTATTAATAGTTTGCAGATCCGAAACTGTAGTATAATATGCTATTATATGACAGATGTTATATATGATTCCACACGTTTTGAAATGTTATGTTTCAATCCAGATTTAAAATGATAAATAAGTTCTGATACTCCTTGTATAACTATTACAGTTTCAATATATTTAATAAATCAATAGATAGTAAATTCAACATATAGAGAAATTCAGATCAATTATTCATTACCTATAAAGTATTCATGGCAGTTAAGAAGCCTTTGCAAAACTGATATATATATTTGCATGTACTACAGAAAGCTAAGATTTCTAACTCTTTTGTCCCATATCTGTATTATTCAAGCCTGATATACTAATACATTTGTAACAGTAGAACAACTAATCAGCTTACACCAAGAGTATATATGAATAGATATAGGTAAGATGGTACAGACTCGTATGTAAATGAATGTATAGGTCAGAACTAAGGTGGTCAAGCAGATCAAATCATAGAAGATTGATTCAGAATATCAAATCATCACAATCAGACAGTATCGGATTTGGCACTAAGCTATCTCCTGATATCTGCACTCTTTTACCAATATGCTGTTCTAAACTCTGCAAGAAGACCCTTTCCAAATTGTGACTTTGGTACTCTATTCCGAGCAGTCTAATGGAAACAGATAAGGAATATTATTCAGCATTGTTATGACAGATATGATACCTCGCAATATCAAGTATACAGTACTGAAGAATACCTGTGTCATTTGTATCACCATATCAATATCTGAAACTGAAACTTAATATCAACCACTAACTTTTCAAATACTAACAACTCCAGACAATTACTAGCAAGCTAATTTTCCCAGCAAGGAAAACATCTTTTATTTGTAAAACCTAATCTATATCTTGAAATTATCATTATGAACCTCTAATATGCTCCTGCTCTTTCTGACAAGTTATCTTAATCAAGACTACAGAATTGTAAAGATGGCTACTGAAGTCCTAGTATTCGCAATGAAGCAAATAGGTTCATGGCGAATTGAACCAATCAGAGGTTCAATTCTCATTCTATTTGAGCTTCGACTGGAACTGCAGGGTTCGACTGGAACCTCGAACCTAATCCCACAAATATGAACAAAACTATGTGCGCAAGTTCTTGTTTGTTTGGCCTGATATTTTGGTCATTGTTCAACGCTTGAAGGAAACTACAAGATGAACTAGAAATCGAGCTGATCGAAGAGGAACTGACTTCCTTATTGTGGTTCCAAGTTGTTGCCCAAAATGAAGGGGTTTGAGGGGAATATTGTGCCAAGGATTCGATTCAACAATTGTATGAATGTCAGGCAGTATGTTGCCAACACTAGCACTCTATCTGTAATGGTGGTACCAGGTACACCTGACCTTGTACATACACAGGCTCGCAGGTACACCTGGCCTCGTAAATGTACTTGGTACACATGTTCACTTAGCAGCCATGCCCGGGTAAGTATCCTTCTTATATAGTCACCTCGTCAAGTACTTTTGGTATGTCAGCAATTATCTTACTTACCTTACCTTACAATTGATATCTTTATCACTTTTTCCATTTCCAATCATATCCACACATATACATCCATACGAGGACGTACATCCTTATACTATCCAGGACCTGAATATTATTGTTGAATAATTATCAATATTTGCTATGCTGAGTTCTGGCTGATTAACTGCTTTCAAATTATCAATTAAAAGTATTAAGAGTATCTGAACTCTATCTATCTAAAAGGAGTACTATATTTCTGCAGCCGAGATTAGTATTTTAAGAATATTTCAATAATCAGATATCATAACAAAATAAGAATGTTTAATCTCATGATCGATCTTTGTAATAGTCCATACGATTTAAGCTAACTCAAAATCAGTAGTTTTGAAGTTCATCTTATTGCAAATAGTTGTAAAATTCATATTGAGATCTGGTTGTTCCAGACTCATGTTTGATACTTAAGTAGTAATCCAGAGGGCATACAATCTGCACTGAAAACATTGATATAATTGAAACATCAGTACTAATGAGGAATTAGGTTCCAAAATCTTTATTTTGGACATTTCAACTCTGCCTTGATCGCTCTAGCTGTTTTTATTATATTTCTAAATGGAGTGCACTCTAAAATATCCTACCTAATTGATACGGCAATGACTGCCTGTGTAGATATCTATATAAAAGATGATTACTCTATTATATCTAACCTTCTGAACAGTATATAGTCACTGTAGATGTCACAGGTACTGATTATCCACAACATATTCTATTTTCTTGATATGTAGAACAGAGACAACTTGGTATAACTCAATTCTTTTGAGAATCTTGAGATGTTCAGTCCTTTCATGAAAGCGAAGTTGTAAATTCCTATATATTAGTAAATATTAGTGACTGATACTATTGCATAGAATGATTGCAATAGAATAGATCTTGAAATATAAAGATATGTGAAGGGGTACATCCTCGCACTGATGTATACATGTAGATACAGTTTCAGATTGGAATAGGTGAAAAAGGTGAAATCATTTGTAAGGTAAGATAATCACTATCATGCAAAAGAACTTCGCAAGGTGACTATATATGATGTCAACATATTCAGCCTTGGCTGGCAAGTACACTGGGAGGCCAAGTACACTGATGAGGCCAAATGTAAATGCAAATCAAGTGGATTGAAGGGGACAAGTATACCTGCAAGCCAAGTATACTTACAAGGTGAGATATACATGTTATCCAAGAATACGTACGAGGTCAGATACACTTACAAGCCAACTACACCAGGTACTGCTATTTCATGATCGACCTCTTGTTATATTCTGACCTCCTGGGCTATAATATATATATACATAAAGAAGGACAACATTAATTGCATACACCTTTGTACATCTACATAGGTCCCACAACTGTTCGGAGCCATCACAGTAGCCCCACAGCAGATTTGATATAAGGAGAAACTGTATCTCTAGTGGCAATGAGATGACCTTTACCGTTGCCATTTATACCAGGCCGAGATCTATATGAAACAAAGGAAACAATGAGAAGAGAAGAGATATAAAATGTCTAATTGACCCTGTATCGTATAAGTCTACCTTCGAATCATTTGTGGTGATGACACTGATTATGACTGTAATTCATTTGGATGTTTGAAATGAAATCTGTGACTACCTCTGAAGCCTCTTCAATATTTTCTTGCAACTCTCAACTCTTGAATTGGATGTTGTAAGTGACTCACTGCACAAGAGAGTTGAGTGTACATTAGTATCGCTTGGAATTGAGAATCGGAATGACCTCCCATTCATCTGTATAATTGATAATAGTTGCATGAGATTCTGATTGTAGCAGAGTAATAGCAGGTAGCAGGAACTGATCAAGCAGAATGATGTGAATTATGTTGTTTATACACATGGTGTTTAACTTATGAAATTTGTAAACATTCTTATTCATGACCGTACTCAATATATATGGCCTTACACACTTGTAATTCAACTTCCTGGCTGCTATCATTGTTTTGATATTTCAGGTTGAGAGCTCAACCTAATCTCTGACCTCGAACATCATTTCTTTGCCACCTGCATACTTCTTCTAATGCGCAAGAGTTTCTAGTAAGTTTTTTCGGAGGATACAGTTCATCTTCTGCAGCCTGGCTGAAAGGCATCTTCTTGAATCTCTGATTTTAGGTTTGATAGAGCCAACAAGACATTAAACTGCAGTAACAGAATATAGTAGTAATTGCGCTAAAAGGAGATCACGTCTGTTGAAGCAGGCATAGAATACTTGCAATCGAATTGTACCAATGGCAAGAGCTTGACCATATTATCCAGCTCGAATTTGCTAATTGCCTCGATACTACTCTATTGTCTGATTCTGGCGCTCTGTCTGGCCATCCATCTGCAGATGAAATACGGACGACAGCCTGTTGTCTATAATCGTATGACTTCATACTCTGTGAAGAATTGACTCATAAACTGGGTATCATGATCAGCAATAATCTTGTTAGGGATGAAGTATTTGCAGATCACATACCTGAAGAACAGCCATGTCAGCTCTGAAGAAATGATATTCGTTCTGCAGGGCAAGTGGGTTGTACTCATTGTCAACCGGTCAACAATACCTATTATCCCTATGTATTCAAAACGGTCCATTGTGTCAAATTCATGATGAAGTCTATGGTGATATCTTTTCAGAGTCGTAATGGTGGAGAAAGTGGCATATTGACTCTGTTGACAGTATGCCGAAGGGCCTTGATTCGGTGATATACATTACAGCTACTGACATTCTTCCTTATGTAGGTATGCATCTTAGTCCAATAGAAGTCCTTGGATACTTATCCGGCAGTTATAAGTGCTCCAAAGTGATCAAACTAAGGGTTGTCATAAAAGAGACTGATCAATTTTCAGTGGAAAGCATTGTCTGTAGAAATATATATTGACTACTCTTAGTATAAAGCTCCAAATATGATACTCAATTGGTTCTCATTTTCGCCTTTGCCATCAGCTTTGGCTAGAGCAATTGGGGTATCGACTAGCTAATCTGACACATTGACTGCATGCTAGTCAGTGGCCTGGATATTGTTAATAACCGGTAGGAGGTCATCTTAAGGTTCAACATTAAGGGATGCCAAGAGTCATCTGATAGGCTTCTCATAGCCGATATCATAATCGGGCTGTGCGCAGGTATTCTTGTACATTCCAGGTGTTCAATGGTGAAACCATAAGTGGATAAGATCATAGACTCGCTGGATTGTCTTTGGGAGAGCACTTTCCTCATCAGAAAATACTGCAGATCTTTGTGTTTGCACTGTACCTACATGTTGTGACAAGCACCTTCCAGATAGTATTGTTATTGCTTGAAGTTCTTAATGATGGCGAGGAGTTTCAGAACATACATATTCCAATTCCGCTCAGCAGAAAAGTATTGATAGAAGTAAATAATCACTGGCTGAAGGGTTCCAAAGTGATCATACTGGTTCAGGATTCCTGCAATTGCAAAGACACTCACATCTGTCTTGAGGATACTCAACCTGGCTGTGTCAGAGTACTGCAATATCAGTACCATGGAAATGGCTTTCTTCAGTATCTGGAATCTGAGCTCTGTACCTCTTGGCCAAATCCATTAGGATATTCTTGTAGCCTTCTTTATGCAGTTCGATATCAGTACTCTTACATTGACATATATCAGAATGAACCTCCAATAGAGGTTTATGGAGCCGAGAAGTATATGAATATCCTGTTCGGACATGAGAGTCAGACAATCCTTAATCATTGCTATCCAATCCATATCTATGCTGATACCTTCAGCATTGATGATGATGCTTAGAAAGCTGACATTCAAGATTTCAGATTGATACTGCTCTGCCTTCCAATGGAAGCCGATCTCTTGCAGCCATTGCAGTACTTTCCGCAAGTACACATCATGCTCTTTCTCATTGATGTGGTATATCAGGATGTCATCAAGGAAATACATGGCAAGGTCATCAATGTAAGGCCATAGGCAATAGTCGATGCAAGCCTAGAAAGTAGCTTGTTCTTGAACTGACTGTATCAGGTTCAGAATAATATCTTGTACTTGTCCACTTTGATAATGCGAATAAGGTGACAGTCTCTATGAAAATCACATTTGATAATTATCCTGGTGCTGCCAACACGGTCGGGCATCCCTGACATCAATGGCAGGGGGTATGGATTTTTGATTGGATCCGCATTAAGGTCCTATTAGTCAACACAGAGTCTCAAGCCACCATCCTTCAACTTTGCCCAAGGTATCAGCGCTGAGGCCGGTTACGATGGCTACTGAATAAAACTCTTCGGCAGGGTTGTCTCGATGTAGGCCTTGATTGTTTTTAATGAAACATACAACAGATTATTGATACAGTATTCTCGAAGCTTTTGTCTGGATTACAGGACGATCGCATGATCAGTTGACCAGTTCGGTAGGAGTATTTCCGCCTTGGCCTTATAAAAGATTATTACAGATTTCAGATACTTGGTGGAGGGTTGGCCACCACAGTCATTAGGTACCATTTCTGGCACCGAGTCCAAACTATACTCGTTAGCTTGTTCTTGTAATCCTGACATGGAAGCAAAGGTCAGTATATATAAGTTCCTCTCGCAACATGTTGTCCTTCATGAGAATCACCACCTCCAGTACTCCCTTCATGACACGATAGACTGGTAGCAGTCATTTGAGATCTGTCAATATATAACTCTTCTGCCTCAACTACTGCTGCTGCTTATGTTCACTTGTTCAGCTTTAGCGGCTTCTTTCATCTTTGGTGATTTCCGAATATCTACCCCATCCAGCTACATACAAAGACCTGAGTACAGCAAAAAGAGAGAGAAAGAAACAGAGAAGATATCCTGATCCTGTGAGAGCATTAGTTCTGACCTGACAAGTAGGCGAGCGATGCATTACCTGAAGCACTCACTTCCATCTCCGTTCTTTACCCACCCACCCCGCTCTTCACCCACCACGCTTCCTCACCTTTTCCTGCGCAGCAACATACCAAGGAGACGATCAGCAGGGTACCTGTTTGGGTTCTGTGGTGTGTTGAGTCTGATATGGGGTACCGAAGTTTGCTGGGACAGCGGAGAGCTGTAGTCTGAATCACTGCTGCCACTGCATATGGAGATATGTATTGCAGACACTGAGAGAACCTCTGTTGATTTGTCACCTGTATAACATTGAGGAGGGAGTTTGAAGTGTACATCCAGTTGTTGAGATGTAGCATGAACTGCTGTTCTGCAAGTAGAGGCCTTGCGCGGTCAGCCTCTAGATTTTGGAGGAGGTTTTTCACCCTGCTCAGCTATACCAGTACGGATTTGATTTCCAGTCAATACTCTCCTATCTTTAAACTGCCGAAGATCTGTCTTGTGAGGTTTTGCAACTTTGATCTGGTTGCGCAAGTGAGCTATATCATGAGTGACAATATCAGTTTCAGTAAGTGCATACTCAGCAGTATGTGAGAAGCGTAGGATCAGCTTGCACAGTTCTCCCTCAGTAGCAGTCTTGACAAAGTTCAGTGTCCATACCATTTGCTGTTGCAGTTCACAATTTGTATAGGTGTCGTCTAAAGTATAAGTGTGGGAAGATTGTTCAGATCAGTAGTCGGTACCTGCAATTTATCTATTACTATCTTGGAGTGAAGGGGAACGATGCCGCAACTGCAAAAGGCATTCTCAATAGTTTCCTTGATATATGCAAGCTTGCGAGCCTGCTTAAATAAGGGGAAGAAAGTATCGTAGTTGACCAATATATCAGTGGTAAGAAAGTGATCCTCGACTGCTTTTCTGTAGTAGTTTTGTAGTGGTGCAAAAAGGTCAACATCATGAGGTTGGAGTAAGTGGATAGAATACAGGGGTAAACAATAGACAGCGATGTTATTGTTCTCGCAGTAGTCAATGAAATCAGCAGTGATATGTAAACCATGGCCATCAAGAATTAAAAGAGGTGTTTCTCACGGGCAACGTTGTTTACTGTAGGGATGATAAACATTGACCAGCCATCACATTGCAAGCTCGTCATCTGTCCAACCCTTTGGAGATACCACAAAGAATGACTCATTATCCTCGGCATGTACATTCTGATACCATCCAATGTGATGCTTCCTTTCTTTCTCAATTAGAAAGGAAGAACACACATAACTGTCCGCTGATACAGCTTCGATTGCAGTGATAAACTCTCAGGTACTATCCTTCTTGATACAGGGATTGTTTCTTCCCCAGTAGGTGAGAACCTTAGTACTTTTAGAGAATCCCATTATAAAGCCCTTCTCATCCATATTGATAATTACCTCAGGCTTGATATTGTTGTTACAGATAAGGTTACTGAGCTTGCAGAAGTGATCAATGATGATGCGGGGATTACTTGTAAAAGTCCGCTGGCGATCAATTTGGCTAGCAAACTTGATAGCCAGAAATATATGTCGGTTCAGAAAACAGGTGATCCAGTTCTTTCCTATACTGTTGATCTGCTCTTCACTCGATTGCACTTGTCAGGCTCGCTCATTCTTTGCTAGGGTTCGGACTTTCTGCATGAGGCGATCTAGTTGAGAGGGAAAGCCAAAATCATTTAACTTCAGGATCCACCATACAATTGGCTTCTCAACAGCAGGTCTGAAAATTTGCTCGCCAGCATGTGCCTCCTGATGTGACTTCCGATCGTTTTTGCGGTCTACCAAAGAATATTTTGGGATCTTATAATAGGTTGCCACTTGGTATAAGGATTTAAAGGTCTCCTTCTGCAGGCCCTGTAGTGCCTTTTTGATTTTTTACTCAGTATCTGTGATTGAGTGATCCTTGACATGAAGTGTTGTTTAGGTAGAGTCTGAGAAAGACAAACGGAGCGGACTTGAGGGGTGGCTTGAACGGTATGGGTGATGGAGCAGGCAATTGTCAGCAAGAATGCGGAGCTACACCGAATAAACTACGGTTACCCAGCATGTCTCACTATCCAAGGATGTCTCCCTTTCCAGTACCGTACGTTATCAGGAGACTTATTTACTTCAACACTCTCCTGTCCTGAGCCCTTGTCCTGCCCATGTAGAGACTCCAACATCATCACTGTGGCCTCAGTAGGTACCACAGGTGTATTTGAGTCTGCAGCCTTTAACCTTTCTTCTCCACTTGATGTCCACAGGGCTAGAAGTTGACCGCACATCCAGTTAACTTCAGGATTCCCTGTCTTGAACTGAGGAAAGTCCAGAACCAGATCGTATATCATAGGTACGACCAGCACCTCCAGGTTCTCAACTGGAACCAAGTGCTCAATATTCTGGACCGAGATGCTCATCTTTTGACTCTCCTTTACGAACATCATCACCTGCCCATAATGGCACCGGGTGTAAATGAATACTCATTTGTATAGTAGCTCATACCGACAGAACATCCTCAGGGCCTTAGTGATGCTTATCATGCCTCAGTCAATTAGAGTCAGAACGAACTGCATCTCACCATGTCAAGTTCATATAAGCACTTCGTCAACAATTTGAGATGAATCCGTCTTCTCAGTTCCACATAAGTACTGGTTTGAAAAGAAGGTGCAGTAAGGCTCAACGATAACTCTCGATTGGAGAGTGAATTAATTGGGCTGGATCTCATCCATTGTAGCCAACATTGATTCCATTTCCAACCTTTCCATCTCTAGCTCCTTCGTATTCAGCTTCTGCAGCCGAACTAGATGATGGGAGAAGGATACGAGTTTCTTTGCAGATCAGTATCGAATGACGTTTGATGCTCCACCTGATGTCCATTTTCATTGGACTTTGATGTTCTCTCAGGAAAATTGGAGTTTTTGTACTTTGTATAGTGATGCATCCTATACTCTTTGCTGCCACACCATATACATTCAATATTGACCTTTCGCACTCTCAAAGACCTCCTTCGAGATCAATAGACCAGTGGCATATTAGGAACAAGTGCCTCTGACTCTGTAGTTGGTCGAGCTCCTAGACATCAATTCTGAGAGAGATGGCCATTACCTTCTTTTTTCTCACCTTTCTCCGATCATTACCCCTGCATTTGAGTCTGGCAGCCTGGCTTCTTATAGGTGTGTATGATATCTGAAGCTGTATGGTCTGGTCGAACAGGTCCTCGATTATCCCAAACCTTCTACCAGAGAGGGTTATCGGCCAGATCTTGTTTGTGAGTATATGCCGGAAACCTGATCAAGACAGATTGTAGAGCATCTGCTCACTCTTTTATGTAGTCAATAAGACCTGTCTCCAATTTTGTTTCATGCACTTTGCGCAGGCTATAACTGGCTTATTGGGCAATTGGATGTATTCTTTCGTCGCCTTCATCACTGAACTTTCAGGACAATCATGATCTTTATATATTATGGTGATTCCCTGTACATTGAGGTCAAATACTTCCTAACAGGAGTCAGAGCCCACGCATAGGTAGCTGATGTATTCGGAAGGGTCCATCGTCCCCATGTATCACTGCATCGGATCAGAGTGGTTACTCCAGCAGTGAAGGAAATAAACCACATATCTGACTTGATCGTATCTGTCCCATGGAAATAATTGCTTATTACAGTCAACATTTGAGCATAATAGATTGTTCCACTTATCTAACTCCTTGGCTCAAACACACAATCACTCAGGACAAACCATGTCAAATATTGCAGTTTTCACAGGTATCATAGCTTTGCGTTATGTTCAGTTAACAGCCAATTTCTTTGATTAGAAGCCTTATCATCCTCCCTCACCCAATAACCATCCGACCTATTAGTTGAACATCATCTTAAGGACCTTCTTGTTAGCCAATACCTTTCTAATATTCTGATCAAGTATCATACATTTGAAGCTATCATCTTGATCAAAGTCAGAACCTTCGTCTTCATGTGCATCTTCCAATTCGTATTCATCCTTTATATCATTGTCGATTTCGCCCTTCAGTAAAACTAGTGTTGGCAATGAACCATCAGAATTTTGTACCATTGACAAACCAGTTCAGTTCGAGCGAAGCAGATCCTTGCCAAGCCATTCGCCTCAATTCCAACCATTCTGACTCATAATAGCAAATACAAGAAAGTAAGCAAGTTAGTTTCACTCATGGAATTTCATAATGACCGCTTTCGACAAGTCAGATCTTCACTAAGTACTATCATTAAATTGTCGATACAAGATAATTAATCATCCAATTGAGTTGATTGATGGTGGTATGGACAATTCCGAGATGAGTTAGATGTCAATCAGTACCGAAAGATGCATCACCTGCCATGATAGGTACTTCTTTGAGATTAAAATTTCACTTCTCAACCTACAACAAGTATCATTACCAGAACGATGGATCAAGATATGTATACCTGTCAGTTGACTGCCGAAGAGATGTTTGTAAAGTTGTTTGGTCCCAAGTGTAGTGTCACCTACTCCACATGACGATTTCGAATGAGTCACATTACCGACCGTGAGCGTTATGTGTTTACACAAATACCTTCATGATCTATATGTATCGAAGCTAAATCAGTATACCTGAATCAAGTGAATTGATGATGGCAGTGATGAATCCGAGATGATTAAGTGTTCAATTGATACTGAAGGAACATGTCACTGACAATGATGGCCAGCACCGAGCAGAGTCTGAAATGATATTCAAGAAGATATATCGCATAAGGTCGGGTGTGCAAGACGAATCGAGAATAATTGTACATAAAGTGCTAGCGAACATTCATCAATGTCAGCAACACATATCGATCAAATAGTTGTTTGGCACGTGTTTTCAAAAGTATCACTGCTCTGAAACCATGGGGATTATCATTGCTAGGATAATGATTCCAGAAACGTATTCTATCTTTTGGAGTTGATTGATGTGAGCAGAGCCAATTCTGAGATGAATCGGAATTCAATCGATCCTGATTTACTCGTGATCAGTCTTATGATCATACCTCTGAGAAGATCTCGAAATACATTCGACGACATCAATCACATATGAACAAACAATCGACGGCAACCTATTAAGCAGCTCGCAATACTTGCGAAGCCTTCATCGATGTTACCCGTAGAGGAATCGATTTATATGTTCTACGATATTTACCCTTAAACGCAGCGATCCATCGCTCTATGCGACGATAAATATGTTCAATCAAGCGCACCTGATGATAACCTTCCTACCAGCTAGAAATAAGTACTGAAGCACACTTAACGATTACCTTCCGACGATCTAAGTAGAAGCTTATAAGCGTACTAATTGCGTGTTAGCATCTACGCATGAATATAGATGAATGGAAGTGGACTTACGGAGAATGATTACCAAATCACAGAAGCGCAATCATGGAAAAAGACTACATTTGCACAGAGTGTAACATCGTGATAGTGGAGCTTCAATGACAGAACATGAAGCAGCTCAGAATGGGAGATTTAATAGCTAAATATTCTACAGTGTCAAGCAGTTTAAAGCCAATACTCCATTGCGCGATTCTATCAAACACAAACATAATCACACCTCAAGAGTACGTATTCTCTAGCAGAAATAGACTAACATCAATGTTATTGTATCTCTGAATGGGAATGTACGCAACCTCTTGTCTATATTCCTGATCAGGATTAGGCAAATGGATATTCTTTTCTAAATAGGAGAAGAAATATCATTTGAGTTGTCGATATTCGAAATCGGGTGTGAAATGCATACGTTTTGCAGAATGTGCCGTACCGTACAGTGACATGATAGCCCTCAGGTGCCAAAAGGCGGGAGTTTCAGTCTAATTGTTGGACAACTTAGCTCCAGTTAGCCAACCAGAGCTACTGGGCATAGCCATGGCATATGACCTGGTTCTATACTTGTGTTGGCTCAAGGCTAGAAACCGTGACATCTACTAGATATCTGATCGACTTCTAGCTCGGCAGACTCCAAGCTGCGATGCAATTATACCAGTAGTCACCCAGGTAATGATAAAACCTCCACAGGCAACTGACAAGTTTCAGTCACAGGATGATGGTGAAGAAATGAAATCTTGTGAGATCTGCTCAAAGACAGTAAATTCGAGAGTCTCTTAGCTGGCGACAATATTGTCGTGGTATTTTTCATATGTCTTGCAGATTGCACAGGATTGGTGTGGGCTTCCATGGACGGCATCATCGATGATAAAAGTAATATGTGGAGCCGTAGGACTGAGTGAGCAGAAGCAGCAGCGATAGTTGCGGCAGAAGAGTTACCAACAATAGGAGGCTTCAGTGACGGCTACCAGCTCGCCGAGTCATAAAGCGAGTACCAAAAGATGGGAGGTATCCCATCAAGAATAACTCGTTACGACATGGGCACACAGATTCCAACCTGTACTTCCATCTCAGGATTATGAGCACAGGCTAATAAGTAATATGCAGCTTGGAAACCTGAAATAGTACCTACAGACAACAGTTGCATTACCCCTGCCAAGAATCAGGACTTCATAGAGGCCTTCATCAAGGCCAAGGCTGAAATGCTGCCACCACACCGGTCAATTGACCATGCAATCTATCTCAGACACAAGATGCCCTATGGACGTACCTATTAGCTGTCGGAGGTTGGGTCAAGAACTCTAAAGATCTACATCGAAATGAAGCTGGAAAATGATGTCATCTAACGGTCATCATTACTGGCAGCAGCGCAGATACTGTTGCAAAGAAGAAGGTCGGCGTTATGAAACTCTGAAGTTGGCTACCAAGCTTTCAATGTGAGTACAACAAAGAATCGGTACCCCATTTCATTGATATTTGAGATGATTATCCATATTGGCTGTGAAAAGAAATTGCTACTAGGTGGATTACAAATATTGAACCACCAAAGAGCTGTGGAATGCAGATTTCTCAAGTGCAGAGTACAATCGTACTCACCCTTGAGAAGGATAACAAGAATCTTCTTGTGAATATGACAATAAATGATTCCTTCTAAGTCAGTCCCTTTTTTAAGAAACACTTACTTTATCAGAGATTCTGAGATACTTGCAATAGAATGCAGATACTGAGGAACGAACACTCCAATGGCAATCGAAACCATCTTATCAACGTGAACATCAATGAAAATCGTTGTGAATCGATACTACATTTCGTCTGCGATGGAACATCAACCTCACAAGAGGGTAATGACCATCCCGAAATTCAAGATACCGCTACTACGATAACATCTGTATCAGAAGTGCTGGAATGATAACCCAACATCCTGCAGATGTCAAATGCACCTGGCCTCATAAGTATACTTGACCTTGTCAGTACACCTGAATCACAGGTGTACTGGATATCAATGAGATATTATCAATGTATGACTTCACTATCGGTCATCCAAAGGTCAAACAAACCCTATCAATGGCCATCAAGATGGCCCTATTATGAGATTGGCTATGAAAAGAATATCAGATGACTGTTGGTCACCCTGGCAGTTGAACACTACGATGACCTCCTCCGATAATTAAGAAGTCGCAAGCTATTGATCAATTGGTGGTCCACATCTCGGGTAATCTAGTCGATAACCCAATTGACATAGTCAAAGCCACAGACGATACTGAAGAGGAGAACAAATAGAGTCTCATCTCTGGAGTTCTGATCTAAAAGGGGAGGATATATGTCCCACTGGATAACGATCTCTGCGGTAAAGTGATAAGTCTCTTTCATGACAACCCTGGGTCCGGTCACTTTTAAGCTCTTAAAACCGCTGCCTTTGTATCTAGGGATTTCTATTGGTACACGATGAACGCGTTGTGGCGATTTGAAGGGTCTGTCAAGGGAGAGATTTCCAGTAACTTCCTTCTCGTCGCTCTTCGAAGGCTTCTCAGAGGAATCTATGGAAGAAGACGGTTAAGGCTCGAGGAGTGTACGAAGAGGATGGAAGCGTCAAAGGTTGCCCAGTCAGAAAAAGAAAAAGAATCCACTAAGTTAGTGGATCTGCGAATTCGAACGTTCGAACACACGTTAGAGAAGATAAATAGCTTGGCTTGGAGTGCAGAAAAAGGCTTGATTCTCTCTATTTACTGGTACTCCTGTACATATATACTTCTCAGTACTACCATACCCCTGACATCTCCGAACTCACTAGTACCGGTAGTGGTGGGAACAGACCTTCCCACCACAACTCCTCTCTGGCCCTTTGTGCGAAACACACTTACTCCCTTTACCAATATCCCGTCATGTAAAAGAAAACTCAAAAGAAAACCCAAAAGAAAACCTAAAAGAAAATCCAAAAGAAAACCCAGAATATCCCCTGATGATTTACTCCCTCTGTGTTCGCTTTCTTCTTTCATCTTCCCTCTTCCTTCGCTCGTTTATAAAGTAGGAAGCTTCTCCAAGTGTTTCCTGAACCCTAATAATCGTATTCCGCATAGTAAACATTCCCGATACAATTTGATCCCTTACTGTCTGGAACACATTGTGTTTCCGGTTGATCACCCCTCAGACGATGAGTGGTACGTGCTTCCTATAGATCCCTTGTAGTAGGTTATCATCCGTTCCTCCTCACCCAATAGGTGAGTTGACCTGACATCGCACTCCATATAGTCCGAACAGGTGACGACCACATCGTATCCATCGATTGGCTTGTACTGGGTGGGGTTCGGAGTCGAGTGTCATCCCGCTCTCTTTCTCTTTAACGAAACCTTAGTCCTGATGGGTGTGGGGGTGATAGATATTTCACTATATTCGTTTTCACTAGAGGTATCCTCATCATCTTCATCGACGACTTCGGTAACATCATTGATGACTTGGGTAACATCATTGATGACTTGGATAACATCATTGACGACTTGGGTAACATCATTGATTGCTTCGGTAACATGATCGGGAGTCGTATCTGGGATATCGTGTATCTCGGGGGATGAATTCTCCGAGGCAAGTGATTCACTGGGAGTCGGAACCTCAAGATCACTCAGTTTCTTCTCCTCGGTCGGCGGAGTGGAAGAGGTTAGAACAGGTGATGTGGAAGGGATTTGACGGTTTGGGGGTGGATCTGACAGCAAGAGTGTGCAGGTGTGGCTTTGGTCTTCCTTGAACAGATAATATGCAACCGGTATCACTAGCCCTTGATGTAACTGTAAACCTATTTTTCCAAGATTGACCTCTTCGTTAACTACCGGACATCCTTTTTCCAATAAAGCATTTGCTTATTTGAAGTCAGCAGATGTGTACCATCTATTCACCTTTGATTTCCATCCCAGTTTGATGATGCAAGAGATATATGCATAGTTGAGACACCGTTTGGCTAACTCGGAGTCTTTGGCGCTTTGGGTGGCTAGGGCTGACTGTTGTAACTATTTCTCACTGCCATCGCCTTCGTTCAGGATCTCCAAGAGTTCGGGGCTCCCCTGCCAGTAGTCTCCCAGCTTTTTCGTTGCACGGTCATTATTCTTCTGGGCGGTGTTGTGTTGCTTTATCATCTCTCTTACCTGACCAGAACTGTCAATTGTCCTCAGGTAGTTATAATATCTCTTGTAGTCTAGCTCCCTCCACCACGTATTGTTTTCTTCGAACATTGAGAGCCATACCACTTGCACGTACGAAGCCTCGTGGATATCAGCAAACAGCTCGTATATGCTATGCATGAACTTCGACTGCTCTTGCGGGGTCAGCTACCTCACGGCGATTTCCACTGCTTCTTGAATGGAATCGAAGTGTCTGTCCGGGAAAAAGCCGTCGCATAGGCTTTTCAGCTCCTGAAACGGAAGAGTTGCTGTTGCATGGTCCATGGTGGTTTTGCTGGTTACCAGGATGAGGTCCATAGTGGGGAACTGTTTGGTAGGAGACGACTTGATGGAGGACAACTTGGTGGGAGGCAACTCGGCAGGAGGCAACTTGGCGGGAGGCAACTCGACGAACTCGGCAGTATCAGAAGCGACTATAGTTGGAGAGATGACTATTCTGTATCTAGTGGTGATGGCAAAGGCTTGATTGACAAGAGTGCTGTGGCTCCCAGCTTTCTCGACGATGATGGCGCTACGGAGTGCAGTTTCCTTGTTGGCAGTGCTGGAGCTCTCATTGACCGGAGTGAACGTCATCTTTGGCTGTAGTTGAGGGTGGAATCTCGAATGGATTTGCTGTTGAAGTCGGTGCAGTTGATGATGTCGATAAGGCCGATGAGATTAGCAGTGACGAAGCTTCTGGAGTTCACTGAACAAAAAGAGGGGGGGAGAGAGCTCTTTATATACCTGGAGATTCTCCTTGTATCGATTTTCTCTTTGTTTCGCTCCTGATACCTTCCTGGCGTGTCCCACCATAACTTCTCTTCCCACTCCCCTTTGTCATTCCAGCTAGTACCGTTTGACAGAGCTCGTCGCGCTCGTCATATTCATGTTAGGCAATGATTCTTAGGTTCAACCTAGGAATACTGATTGTCGTTAACGTTTGGAGAGTACTAGTAGATGCTTGTGTAACAGGGGTGTGAGTCAGCCAATGAGGGCCATCCATCTCTCCAACTATTCCCTTTTTGTAATTCCATGCATGTCGTGGGTAGTGACCTCGTGGCATCATCTTCTTCTTTGTCGTATTCATAGCTTTTGAACCGTACACACTTGTACAATCTTGGCATTGTGGTGTCATCTTCTTTTTCATCGTCTTGGTCGCTTTTAAACTGTACATGCTTATACGGTCTCCTCCCCTCCCCCCATCGTTCCCCCCCCCATCGTTCTCTCCTCCCATTGTCCTTCCCCCTATTGTTCCCCCCCTATCTATCTTCTCATTTCTATCGATGGATAGTTCACCGGTACTGGGTGCGCGGCATTCCATTCCTCTACCATTCTCCTACTACCTTCCATATCTTCCTCACGCACCCAAGTCCATTTCTCAAAACCTAACCACTTAACCAAATACACCCACTTCCCATCTTCAAATTTGCAGCCTGCTACCGCTTCAACCTCCCATTCTTTCTCTATCTGTTTCTCAGTCTCTTTCTCTGTTACTTTCTCTGTCTCTTTTCCCCTGATTTCCTCTCGTGTAGGTATCGGTATTTCCTTGTAATACTTTCCTCTTCTTTGTGGCAAAGAACTTCTTAACTCGGCTCCCATCCATCCATCCTGCGAGTATGGAACCATCCAATTCGGAGAGGCGATAAGTGCCCAGAATTGATGCTATCTCCTTGACTAAATAAGGTCCTCTCCATTACGCGTCCAATTTAGACCCATGCAATTGTTCAGTTTTAGTTTTGTGGAGGAGAACCCGGTCGTTAACTTGGAGTTCTTCAGCTCTTAGTCGGGCTGCTTGATCGAAACGGCATTTTTTTACATCTCAGGACTCTTTCAGTCGATGCACGGCCATGTCTATATCTTCACGCCGATGTTCAAATTGTCGAGCTCTTACAGCTAGTAGTGAGGTTGTATCTTTGACGTCCTTCTATTGCACAGTATTCTATATCAGATTGTTGAGTTCAACAGGAAGCACTACATCCTGACCGAACATGAGGTGAAAGGGGAAGTACCTGGTTGTTCGTCGAATGGTTATCCTGTCTGCCCAGAGCACCGCTGGAAGGTGGTCGAGCCACATCTCTTTTGGCTCGTCGGAGCATGCAGTAAGTTTGGACAAGATATCTGCTATTGGCTGGTATCTACGTTCGATGACTCTATTGCTAGCCGCATGGTACGCAGTGGTGATTATCTTCCTGATGTTATATCACTTGAGTAAGAGATGTGTCCATTTCTTATTCTCTGCTCCGCCATCCAATACTACACTCTCAGGAGTACTATATCGGCATATCACTTCCTCATATTGAAAATCTGCCACTTTCTCTGACGATCCTTGTTTCAATGCCCTTGACTCTGCCCATCCGCTAAGGTAGTCGCAAGTGATGACCAGGAGATGGAATCCTTCTTCAGTCTTAGGCATGTAGGAGATATCCATTCCCACACGTTGCCATAAATGACTAACAGTTAGACTCTTCAGGGGTTCATCATACTGTAGTGGCACTCTCTTCTTGCACTGTTTGCATGTTTTTACCCATTCTTTGACATCTGCATACATCTCAGGCCACCAGTAGCATTTGGCTACCTTCCGCAATGTTCCTTCTCTTCTTCGATGACCACTGAGCTCATGTGTAGCTTCCATTGCCTTTCTTCTTTCTTCTCTGCTCACTAGTACCTTCACCGGAGGTTTGTTGATTCTGCATCTCCAGTAAAGAATCCCATCTGAAACGAGATATTTCGAAGCTTCTCGCCAGAAGCGCTGCATTTCCTTTGGAATTGTTCCTTCTGGTCACTTTAGACTTTCCAAGAACTCCACGATTTCCCTCCACTCTCCTTCATACATTTGTGATAGTTGCAGGCCCATGAACGGTTCGTAATGTTTCTTTCTTCCTTCTCCTTATTCAACCCACATGTTTCTTAGGCTGGCTTCGATTGTCTCTCCTTGGTTGTTCCCCTCTTGATTGTCTGAATCTGGTTTCCCTTCCCAATGTAGCCTTCTTGAAAGTCCATCTGGTCCTCCATTCAGCCACCTGGGGATGTGATTCACGTTCCAGTCAAACAGCCGAATCCATGCGATCCAACGAGTAGCTAAGGTCCCAGGCACCTCATTGGCAGGCATGTTCAACTGATGTACTAGTGTATTCGCATCAGTTTCAACAAGGAATTGAACACCATACACATAATTGCGGAACTTCTTTAGTGCTCTCATAAGGCCTCTGCACTCGTGCTTTCCAGCGTCATACTTCTTCTCCGTGGCATTCCAAAGTCCACTCTCATACTGATATGGGTGGCATATTTCTTTCTCGTCTTCTTGTTGTAGTATAGCTCCCCATCCCTCCAGGCTAGTGTCGACTCCTAAGACTATTTGACCTGCTTTGTCACTGATGGCTAACATCTTTAGTGCTGGGGCATTGCAAAGGGTATCTTTCAAGGCTTTCGTGGCTTCATTTTGTTCTGATTCCCATCTGAATTCGATTTCTTTTCGTATGATCTGGAACAATGCCTGGACGACTATTGCATACTCGGGAATCCATATGTGGTAGTATGTGCAAAGTCCAAGAAAAGCTCTGCATTCCGTATGGTTTCTGCACGGCAGCCAGTTCTGCACGGCAGCCAGTTCTGCACTTTATCAACTTTGGAAGCTTGAGGGCACCTACCTGCTTCTCCGCAGACGAAGCCTACAATCTTTATCCCGTTCCAGCCCCAATCAGATATTTGTCCTGAAATCATTGCTCCGGCCCTTTCAATATCCGTCAGCTCTTTGTTGAGATTCGGGGGATACTCCAGAACGTACCTCTGCACTCCAGACAGACCCGGCACTTTTTCATCTCCATATTAGGTTTTGGGCCCTTTCACTCCAATATTATCGCCAAATACTTCTGCGATCGTCCCAAGATGCTTGCTCAATATATTGTGCGATACTCGGACGAAGGCTGACACCGAATTGATAGCTTCTTGAACCAACCTTGTCAGTCAGTATATCTCATGTGTCGTTTGGAATGCCATATAGTCTCGGCCTTCTTCTTGCAAACCTTTCTGATCATAGCTGGAGTGAAAATTTATTAAGGAGCAAATAGGGAGGCCAGCGAATGCTTCTGAGAATGCCTCGATGTTGGGCGGTATTCCTTCATCTTCTAAAGTGTGGCAGTTCATACTGACAGTCAAGATGATGAATCGAGATTTCCCGTTTTTCTTAGGTACCAGGAAATGGGCGTTCCTGTACGGTCTCTATACCGATTCAAATAGTCTTTGTTGCACTCGTTCCTCCACCATCTCTTTCTCTATCGGAATGACTTTTTTGGGGATGTAAAACACATGGTCTTTTCAGACTTTATGGCCAGGTTCAAATCTAATTCGGTGTGGCGGTTCCACTTTGTCACTAATCGTTTCTAATTCATCCCAAGTCTACCAAAGCTCTTATTCTTTATTGGACAACATCCCTAATAACGCCTCCTTTTCCTTTGGCTTCAAATCTGTTCCAATCCTCAACTCTTGTATTCTTTTAGTCATCAATCTTCCCCCTCTATCTCCAGCAGAATACTTAGGAGTGAACCAAGTGTCTCAGAGTCCGGAGGTAATGGTGTCTTTATTCTTAGCGATAGCTCTTTCATTCCAGTCGAGTCCTTCGTCTGGGACGCTCCGATCTGACATGGGAACTGATTTTACTTTCTTGGCGACGTATTTGTATCAATTCCGTATCCATGCAGCTCTAGTGGATTCGTCTATTGTTGCATCAGGATAAGAGAGAGAGGACTGTATTTCACTAAGTTTCGAAGTAGTACTATTTCTAGGGATCTACTACAAATTAGTGGATTCACCTCCAGTCACCCTTTTCATCTGAAGTAGTGCATCTTCTCCCATCAACCACTCTTTCAACATTATCCTTCTGCCCAAATCTTCTACCGTCACCCCTTCCTCCTGCATCCATTCATCTTCCCAATTGATTCCACATCCAATCACCCTTCTTACTTCTGCAGATATTCCCTTCTCTTTCTTATTTTTCATCTCCTTTTCTTTTCTTTTCTCACTTTTGCTTCTTTTCCCTCAATGTCTCTTGCTTCCACTGGCATCTCTTTCTTGCTCGACTCCTCCTCTTTCCCCTCCATCGACCTCCTTCTGGGCTTCCCCATACCTAGTCGTCCTTACTTTAACTTGGTGTAGTAGTTTCCCGAGTTGCTGGCAAACCTACCTCTCTTGTCTCCCAGATATGTGGCTACAAACATGACTTGTTCTGATCCATCGACCGCAGTGATAGTAATTTTGCAACTTCCATCGTCCAGGTTTCTCTTACATTTGCGGGCGTTGGTTTCCCAGGGGCGGCCTAGAATCACCTGTTCCGATCCAGATGCGGCCAGAAATACTGGTACAGGAATCATGAATCCGTAGACTTCAATCAGTACAGCTTTCGACACCTTCGTGAGGTCCGAACTGTTTCCATCTGCAGTTATCATCTTCCAGTCAGCCCTTTTCCATCCAATATTCAGTTCTCTGGTGATATCCTCGCTCATCACTCATATTTCAGATCCTCTATTGAGGAGCATCGAGATTTCGTATCTGTTGATCATTCCTTGGACTGTAGGAGAGGCTCGTGCATAGTGAAACTAAGTATATCCAGAGTTGCCTCTGGAATTCGAAGTGAAGCCGGAGATGTGAGTGATACCGACCTTCTTGGGAGCTATAGGAGTTCTGGCTGGCACACGTCTTTCTTTCCAAATCACTACCGCTTTGGCTTTAGGTAGTAGCCGGAGAGTTAACTCACCCATTTCTCTCTCCTGTCAAGCTAGGACTGTATAGTCAAGCTGACTACTTCCCAGAACCTCATAGTCCCCAGACTCGAGAGCTGGGGTCTGCTTCTGATGAGGTTTTGAGGCTTTCTTTTTGGTGAGGTCACCTGCAGTTTTGGCTGGTGTTTTGCTGAAGGTCACTGCTTTCTTGACGTTGCCCTTCTCTTGAGTGCTGTCGTTTGTTGCTACTTCTGGGACCTCATCCTCTATCCGAGCATGCTTGTCATCTCCTTTAGTAATTTCCCCTGTGCTCTTTCTCCTCTCATCAACAAAGGCATAGTCCACTTGAGTTCGAACAACTGCTAGACATCAATTTCTTTCTTCCTTATCTAGGCAAGCCTCTCTTTCTTCTTCTGTCTCACTTTCCTCTGTGCACTCTTTTCCCTCACCGCAATCTTCCTTTCCGTCACTCTCTTTTTCTTCGTCTTCATTAAGTTCCACCACTCAACTTACCTCACCTTCCTAAGGTTTCTTACCATTTTCCTTTGAGTAGTGCCCATCTATTTCCAACAGTTGTTGAACAATTTCCGAGCGAAAAGCCGTTACTATAGCGCTCGCTCGCTGAAATAACTGTGACCTTGCAATATGTTGTGGAGATTCAGCTACAGCTGGCTGTACTGCTCCAGGCTGTACCGCTCCAGACTGGGAGGGTGCAACTGGTTGCTGCTGCCAGGCCACTTCTCTAGCATAGTCCCTCATCGACAGAAACCTTCGTTCTGGCCGGTACCCAGAGATTTCCCCAATTCTCCCTCCATGTGGCCCAAGGATACACCTACCGCGCTCATTACGATGGATGATTCCTTGTTCGTGGTCAGTTCAGATGTCAGGACAAAATGTCCGGATGTGTCCTACTTCATCACAGTAAATGCAAGGGCCTAACTCGTGCTGAGGATACTGCTGGAACATTGTTGGTCGATAATAATCTGACCTGGAAGGGGTATTTATTTGCGACTCATGTGATTGCTGGGAGTGGATCGGTGGGTTGTCAGCTTCCATTGCATAGGTTCTAGCCATTTGATATCTGATATATTGGGGCCTTGGATCGGTTGCCTTGATTAGTTGGAAGGTCCAAGCCTCAAAGGCCTTCATCATGTTGTCCATATTTGTGTCGATGGTCTCCTCGTATTTCTTGGTTCCATTTGTTTCCATACCTTGTATCGTGGTGACAGCGGTAGTATCAGCGGTACTTGGTTCATTCTCTTGGCTCGTGCTGATTACCCTGGGTATCTGTGGAAGCGGAACTCTGATAGTAATGGAGTATGCTGAGACTCCCAATATCATATGGGTAGTGTTGGCAACGAAGAGGATTGGTTCGTCGCGGATCGAACCAAGGTGGGGTTCGATACGGTTTCGATCCGAGATTTGGACGAAGTTCCGAGGTTTGTCCGAACCGGTTCGTGAACCATCTATCTTCGAACGACAATAGGTAAGCGAGTGTTTGTCCGATCGGCTCGATTTGTTGCGCATCTTGTAGCGGGACAAGTTAGCTACAAGATGCACTAAAAATCGTGCGGATCGGACAAGAACTCGTTTACTTATTTTTGTTCGCAGTTATAGGTTGAAATGGTGGGATTTGAGGCGAAAGGCTTGGCAATGATCCGGTTCGCGCAGACCAAATCGGTTCGTCAAGGGTACGAACCCCGGGAGGTTCGTTGCCAACACTACATATAGGCGGTATCGATGTCAAGGAGAGTGAGGGCATTGACTGTAATGTACTTGTTGAGAATGTACTTGTGGAGGCGGTCGTACTTAAAGGTCTCAGGCTCCTGGGGGTCCAACTCGAGTTTGACAATGTCATTAGCCTTTAGATCTGTTGGGAGGAATCCAAGCAGCGTTTCGATTCGTGCAAACTCATACAATATACCCTTGGTAACGATGGCTTGACTGATATTGTCATAGGTTAAGATGAAGGCCTTCAATCCGACATTCCCTCTCTTCAATTAGCCTTTGCACAGTCTCTCCGGATACGTTCTCGTATATATGTATACTCAGCTGTCTGTATATCTGAAGGCATCTTTGAGTTCCTTCTTCAACTTCTCCCAGTCTCTTTCCTGGTACTCTTTCATCATTTTAATGTTTTTCTGAATGGTTTCGGAGCAATAATAGGGGAAAATGGAGATGACATCGTGCTTAGATGGGTCTGTACCTGACCGAGAGGAGAGGCTTTCATATACTTCGATGAACTTGGTGACATCAGCCCCTCTAAAAACGGGGGGTCCCATGGTTCCCAGGAGCGGCATTTGGTTTTCCTCCTTGGCAATTGCAATGATGAGGGACTCGATGAAGTTTTTCTGCTCTTGAACAGAGTTGGAGGAGTTGGTGCCGGTGATATTAGCAGGGCCGGGAAAGACATTAGCGGGAGTGGACGTGCCAGCCTCTCTCTGGCTGGTGGCAGAATTTAAGTGGACTTGAGCATGGTCAGATATGTTGAACGTTGAAGTGGTGGTAATAGCAGCAGTTTGTGAATTTTCGATGTGGTATTTTTGGTGATTGGAAGTCAATTGTGAGTGTGAGAGGAAGGTTTGGTGATGTGATCTAGGCGTCCCTTCCTCCTCCTTTTCTTCTTGCTAGTTCCTTTGTTTTCTCTTTCAGCATCATCGTTTCTATCTCCTGTTTCCTGAGGCTGGCGCTCCAGCCACTCGATATTTCATTTAGTACTAAGGTTAGTGATTAGATTCGGAGCTCCTTCTTTCATCATCATCATTTCCATTTCCATACTTTGAGTCTGACTCTCCAGCCGCACAATATTCCTTTGGTGCTAAGGTTAGTGCTTAGTATCAAAGCTCCTGCTTTCAGCATCGTCATTTCCATTCCCATATTTTGAGACTGATACTCCAGCCACTCAATATTCCTTTGGTGCTAAGGTTAGTGCTCAGGTTCGGAATGCGCCCCAGTTATGAGGTTGGTGCCTTCGGTATGAATCCCGGTGTGAAGTCAGTACTTATCGTTCCAGTATAAATTGGTGCTTCAGTTTTCATCCCAGTGTAAAGTCGGTGCTTGACATCGCAGTATAAAGTCAGTGCTTCAGTTTTCGTCCTGGTGTGAAGTCGGTACTTGTCGTCCCGGTATATAGTCAGTGCTTTGATTCTCATTCCAGTGTGAAGTCAGTGCTTATAATCCCGGTATAAAGTCAGTGTGAAGTTTTTGTCCTGGTGTGAAGTTGGTGCTTATCGTCTCGGTGTAAGGATGGTACCTTGCTTGGTACTTATCTTTTTATATTAAATTGTGGGGTCCTTTCCACCACCATTCTGTACTCAGCTTTCTGAGCCGAAATCTACCTTTGGACTCCATCTTTTGCGATTTGAAGGGTATGTCGAGGGAGAGATTTCCAGTGACTTCCTTCTTGTTGCTCTTCAAAGGCTTCTCAGAGGAATCTATCGAAGAAGATGGTTTCGGCTCGAGGAGCATAGGGAGAGGATTGGAGCGTCAAAGGATACCCGGTCAGAGAAAGATGAAGAATCCACTATGTTAGTGGATCTGCAAATTCGAACGTTCGAACACACATTAGAGAAAATAAACAGCTTGGCTTGGAGTGCAGAAAAAGGCTTGATTCTCTCTATCTACCAGCACTCCTGTACATATATACTCCTCAGTACTACCATACCCCTGATATCTCCGAACTCACTAGTACCAGTAGTAGGTGGGAATGGACTTTCCCACCACAGTATTCTTCAGGAAGTACGTAAGCAGCTACGAATCACTGGAAGCACAACCGAATGCATCGAATACACAATCTACTACAACCTACGATCAATAAAGTCATCCGTACACAGTGCTAGTGGTATAGCATGAGCCAAATCAGCAATTGAGATGTAAATCTGCGTGGAATGCAAACTGGTTGCAATTCTCAATCGATGAATAAGAAGGCTATCATATTAGAATTTTATAGCTGAGAACACGAATGCACTGAATTAGATAGTATCTATGCCCTTGTACATGAGTTGCTTATGAATTGGATATATCAATGAATGATATCCTCTGCAATTGGCCTCAACTAAACGAAGCCATGATGGTAATTGATTGACATCGCCGCTGATAGTTGTGATTAACCATATCAGATATGATTGTAGTGTGCATACCCTACAGCTGGACTTGGAAGAGTATGGAATGTGGAAACTCACTACCTTCATGGATTCAGAAGTCGATGGCATGGAGAATGGATACCTTGATGTATATGGAATGGAAGCATACTTGGTTACTTTTTGACTACGATCTTATGGAACACTTACAAGTTAGATATCACAACTATAAAGATCATGTACGAATTCATGTCGACATATGATGACTGCAACTGGAGGTCAAACAAGGCCAAAAGAAGTCAACCACCACTGAATGTAAAGTAGAATGACAACAAAAAGTCTAATTCCAATAACCCTATATACGAGTCAACTTGTAGCCAATCAGTGAGACACCTATGATCAGCCTATCACCAATGAGATCTGCCCTGTGCTTGGATATACGAAAGCACTGAGACATAGAATTGCAGAAATTATACAAATCTGAGGGCTCTCATGAGTAGCAGCTATGCATCAATAATTATATCATGCAATTCTGCTAGTTGGCTGCTTTACAAATGCGATACCGATAATGATGGCCTTACCCCTCAGATGATATTCACAAACAAGTTCAATGAAAGCAATCGCATACAAACAATCAAATGATTAGTTGAAAGTTGAGGAGAGAGGATTTTAGTGCTGCGAAATAAATCCGGATTTCATGTTCACTGCAATGATGACTTCATACGACGTGTCACGTGTCAACTATAATATAATGATACCAAATGATACCAGGAAGTCGGATAATGGCATTTACCGATTCACGTACCACTGAAATATCACTGTGGGAATCAATTATTTCGATTCGGAGCTGGACTTGAAGGATGCAAGGTCAATTGGACGTTTCCTTCTCTTCTCTTCCCTTGTTTATTCTCTTCGTTTCTTATTTATTTCAGTCCGGTATAAATAGCATCGATATGGACTTTACTATCTATCACTAAAGATAGATTTTCCCATGTGTGAGATCTGCTATGAGGTCGCCTGACATTTCCTTCTCTTGTCTTCCCTTGTTTATTCTCTTCATTTCATATTGATTTCAGCCCGGTATAAATGGCATCGATATGAACTTTACTATCTATCACTGAAGATTGATTTCCCCATGTACCGGATCCTCCATAAGGCTGCCTGATATTTCCTTCTTTTCTCTTCCCATGTTTATTCTCTTCATTTCTTATTGATTTCAGTCCGATATAAATGGCATCGATATGGACTTTACGATCTACCACTGAAGATGAATTTCCCCATGTGCCGGATCCGCCATGAGGCCACCTTGATGGTACCGATCAATTGTGGGACGTATACTGACATACGAAGACATATACACCTAATCTTGTCCTTAATTATGTATATATATGCTGCAGCCCAGATGGTCTGCGGATAAAGATGGGGATGATCTAATTGCAGTGCATGGGGCACTTGACTTGCAGGTACACCTGGCCTTATAAGTGTATCTGGCATACAAGTGCACTTGTAAGCCGATGCTGGGTAAGCGCCCTTCATATATAGTCACCTCATAAAGTGCTTTTGATACGCTAGCGATTATATTTCTTACTTATCTTACCTTACAATTGATATTATCTTTATCACTTACTCCAATTTGCAACTGTATCTATTCTTATCAATCCATACGAGGATGTATGTCCTTACGCAATCAATTCGATCAGATGAGAACTCACATAGTTATCTTCGTTTGCAATCTCTGGATGTTGGTTCAATGTTTGAATCAAATCTTACAACCTTGCCAAACTTTGGATTGAATCCGCATTTAATCACTGGGTATTTTCATCAGTCTCGAACCGATCTGGTTTGTTGACAAAACTTGGTTTTAGATCCTATATACACTGCAAGTTCATATTACCAATAGAATGAGGATGGCCGAGATACTGTGGAGCAGACAGTATCTGAGTTTACATCATAGCTGATATAGGTATTGACAACCATCCATATGAAGCCTGCTGATATCACTCCACCTGATATTCGAAGGGATATAATTTGCCTGATGATTAAGAGATCAAAAGAATACTATAGATTCAGATTACAGAAATTCGAAGTACTAATATCAGATTGCATTGTATTCATCCAAGGAGAGAACGTTACAAAAGAAATAACGAAGGTCCTGCAGATTGAAGTGGAAGAGTGATAAAAGCAAGAATATTTGTGTGAAGGATGGTTACTGAGAACAGATCATGAGAGGGTTGGAGATAGATATATTTGTTGGAACAAGAGAAAACAGGTATAAAGAGCTCTGAAATCTCCAAGGATAGAAGGACAAACTTGTTAACAAGATGAGTAACCATAATACAATACAATCGAAAAGCCATATATCTTTGCCATGAATCTTTACCTTTAGTGACTTATATATCCTGAGCGAATATTTATGTAAAACCGGGAGCATTACACCAGGTTTACCAGTACAAGTAGTACTCCTACTGCTTTCAGCACTTGGTTGCGATGGAAGTTTTGAAGTTCCACTCAGGATGTAAAAGTCACTAAAGATAAAGATTCAAGACAAAGATATTTGGCTTTCCAATGCGAAAATTGTTAAGGCTTGTCTTCCTTGTCAAGAAGCTTGCCATTCTACCCTTGGCGATTCCAGTGGTCTTTATACCTTTTTTTTCCCCCTCTAACAAATGCTTCTATCTAGACATTTCTCATGGGCTTCTCTACCTAACCACCCTTCGTACCAAAACGATTTCCTATCCTTTACCGGTCTACCAGACCTTCCATATCGTTTTGCTCAGATCTCCAAATCAGACGAATAGACTTCCTTGCAGATATCAGTCCTTCGGACCTCAGTGGTCTAGACCTATCATATCGTTTCGATCACGTCACTTCTAGGTAAATAGTATCGTTTCGATTATGAGAGACATCAATGGCTTTGTCAGCTATGATTGAAACTCAGGTACTTTAGTATCTACAGCCTTTCAGCTGTCCTCAATTTATTAGTGGCATAAGCAGGTAGTATATCAATCAATCAACTATCCTTTATTCCTGATCAGTGGTATGATTGACAGTATAATAGCTCGTCTGATTTCGTTGGTCGAGATAACAGAATTGAGTGATATCCTGTGAATATTTGATGACATACAGAAATGGTAATTGTAATATCCTGATCCAGTAATTATCGAGTCATCATAGGTGACTCTACTGTGAAGCTATCTGATGGTGTATAATCAGGTCAGGTGTAACAATTTATAATATCCACTTCCAAAAAGTGTGATGGAAGTGTCAGGTACACTAGACTTCGAAGCATACCTAGCATCGTGAATACACTTGGCTCACAGATTTACTTGTCTCAAGAGCATACATGATCTGCTGAGTGTACTTGTCTCACATGCATATGTGGCCTGTTATGAGGGCGTACGTCCGTGTACGGCCTCGTATAAGAGTATAAGAGTAGATACGGTTGCAAACGAGGATAATTGAATATAATAGAGTAGTATGAATGCAAGATTGTCAATTCGGTGCAATTGCACTTGCGCGTGGAGTATAAGTACGCCAGGGATTACCTGGCCATCATCTCGGCCAATCAGATTGCTTATATCCAGCCAAGACATGGACCCAAGTAAGATGATTGGCTGCCATTACATCATCCCCCTCTCTAGGAGCAGACCCCCTGGGCTGCCATATACGTACATAAAAGAGAAGGAAACCACATGAAGATCAAGAAGTAAAGATCTAGGCTAGTATATCCTTGCACAGCCTCGTAAATCTCGCAACCGATCGGTAACACTCAAGGGTGACCTTTCGGTAGATCCAGCACACGGGGAAACTCCACCTCCTGTGGTAGGTAGTAAAACCTGTGCCGATGCCATTCGTACCGAGCCAAGATCCAATAAAAGAGAAGAGAAGATAAGAGAAACCATAAGAAGGAAACGTCCAAATTGAACCCAATAACCTCTATTCCTCGAAGTCCACCTCTTTGAATCCAAGTCTGTATATACAAGCCTACTTCTGAAGCAGACATCATTCCAAGTCCACCTCCGAGTGCAAGTTCACTTGTAGCCTCTGGGATCCTAGCTTCCAAGTCCAAGGCAGACCTCATCGGTGATAGCCTCCGCGCTTGGCATTGATTGTATGTCTCATTGATCCGCTCCAGATTGACTCTTATTTCGGCTATCTGGATTCGACTTTCTGTTGCCATTCTGCTTCAGATCCAATGGTGGTTGGTTGACTTTAATCAGCCTCGTTTGGCCCACGATTGCAGTCATCATATGTCGACATGTATTCGTACATGCTCGTTCGAGTTGCAGTATCTAACTCGTAAGTGTGCCATAAGGTCGTACTCACAATATAATGAAGTATACTTCCGCTTCAGGTGCATCAGGGCAGCCCTCCTCCGATTTCCATACCTTCGGCTTTCAATTCCATGAAGGTTGTAGGTTTTCACACACTGAGCCCTTCGGAGCCTCGTTGTAGGGAACATACTCTTAATCTAGCCCGATACAGTTAATCACCACTATCTGCGGCGATGTCAATCGATTATTGCCGTGGCTTCATTTTGTGCCCTTGGAGATAAAGGCCAATTGCGGAGTATATTCGTTCATTGATATATCTAATTCGTAAGCATCCCATATGAAGATCTTACTTACCATGTAATTACAGCGCTGATATACTCTTGGAAACTCCGGGAAGCCTGCATGGCGGCAGCTTCGTATATCCGATCAGGAGCCGAACCTCAAATCTTATTCCAATGTATTCTCATGATGTTTGTGCTTTCAGAAGCCTATATCATAGCTTCGTACATCTATCCTGGAGCTTCTGCTCCCGTCCTCTTAATCCGACATCGGTACGCTTCTATTATGCTGCATATTCCGATAAGGTGTAATTCCGATAAGGTGCACATTCCGTGCTGCTTAATGATTCATATTTCTGACTTCAAATATCTTTTTGCTGTCAGCGTATTTCGTGTGATGGGCTTGGGCCTCCATCAGGTTTCTTCTGAGATTTCAGTGCAACTCCTCCATGCTGACTGCCATGGTCTCATAGATTGTTCTGGTCGGTATTGACATTTTGATATTGACATCTCGATAGATAGCTTTATAGACTCAGTCATTCTGTATGCCATTCGATTGAGCCTTCTTATTCATTTCCAGCCATCTTGGCTATTCGTTTCCGGAATGTGCAAATCTGCACTCGTACGGTCCACCTTTCGTGGCTTCTTTTGTAGCTCTGTAAGCTCCATAAAGGTCATCTTTACTGACCTTCAGATCGGCTTTCGTACAACCATCTTCTTCTTATCCAGTCAGAGGAAGATAGTTCTTGAGATCGCACTTCTGTAATCCATCCGGTGACATATCGTTCATCATAAAAATATCCACTCATTGATCCATCCAGATGGCATGGGATCTTTGAGTCCAAATCCATGATCCGGCTCTTGAGCACGCGATCTTATTCCACGCACTTTCGGTAATACCACTCCGTGCCACCATATGGCAGTACTTCTCTCTCCAGATCTTGGTAGAGCAGTAGGCTCATACGGTCATAACCATCAAATAAGGAGCCTCTGTATACCATAGTGACTTTGCAGTCTCGGATCATCTATCTATTGGAAAATCGTCTTTTCGTGGACCATCATTTCGATGGTCTGTTCGGAGGTAATTCCTTGCAGTGTCACATTCGGTAAGCCATATGTGGCTCATAAAACGTCCGTGGCATAATCGGTGTGTTTAGCGTTTCGAGTACCTTTTCGTCATTCCTGTGGATATCTATTGTCTTTTGATATGGCTTCATGTTGCTGTATTCCATCTAATCATAGGTAGATATCATCTTGATATTCATGTACGATCATACGTATATACACAATACCATAACTACTCTATATATATTAGCGAATTTGGTAATGCACATGATGGAGCGGTAGATATTGCGGAACCCAGGACGCCTTGTCATAGACGAGTTATCCTCAATGGGAACCCCTCCCGTACAGTACTCCCTTCTTGACTCGGTAAGCCGGTAGCAGTCATGCAAGTCCCGCATTGTTGGCAACTCTTCTTCCGTAACTACTGCCGCTGCTCCCTGCTCGTTCATCTAGCGCTTGGTGCCTATCTCGCCATCGGTGATGCTTTCTATGGTCGCTCTCAGCAGCCCTGTACGAACTCCCACTCTTAAGAAGAGCGTATATCGACGATCCCCCCCTGGCCAATATATCGACTAAAGTAGTAGCACCCAGTATTTGTATATATATATGAAGTACAGCCTCCTTCGGAACGCGTCTCCTCTCTAGCCATGATCCAGGTAGATTCCCGGTGCATTCCTGATGGTCTATCCTGTTCACTGCCACCTGTTCCGTTCACGCTGGAGTTCGCAGAGTCAAAATGTCGACCACGTTGGCAATCCACGTCAGAATTCCTGGACTTGAGCCAAGACTACCCAAATACCAGCTCATACAGTACATCCACCGTGGCTGCCACCATTTGTAAGAAATAAGCTCACTCAGCGAATCACATACTTGTCACACCCAATTGGAACTGTCTGACAACGAAATAACATCTATTCTTACTTGGAGATACGACAAGTATCAATTGATCTACAAACTATATATATATACGAGATCTGGTGGTCTCCGAAGAGTGCCCAGACAGTCAATCCTCCGGTAGCCCAGTGTGGAACCTCAGATTCTCAGCTACAGATTAAAACAAAATGATCTCCATTCTATTCCATGGAATCCGCTTCGTTTGCCATCATATGGGTACATATTGACTCATTTGGCGATACGGTTTGGTTGTCTTGTTCGACGAAATTGAATAGAGTTGGCACTGATGGCTTCGTCTCCTCACAATGATCCAATTCGGTCGTCCAATCAGGTGCTAATCGTGACAATTGATAATAGCAATCTCGAATTGTACCTGCTAACAACTTTAGAACCTGTGGTGTTTATACTTCACATTCGGAGTTGAAGTACGATCTGCGATCACTACTCCACTATCATAAATTTCATAGCTTCTGAATGTTTCCATGACTCGTTCCAATCGTATGTAATCGCGATATCTCGTAAGGCCATCTACGACCTCATATGACTTCCATAACTGCAACTGAAAACTCCTAATATCATCCGTAATAATTCCAACATAGATATTAACGTCAACATAGTTTGTACCATGGCCACTCTTCGTAATGTAGATAACTCAATTGACTCTTGTAGATAAGTAATTGCAATCGTAATTGCCGTCGGTGGCATCGATCGATTGCTCTGCAATCTCATGCTTCGATCTTCTGTAAAAGTGGTGAGTCTCATAGGATTCGGCCTTCTCGGCTCTGTAGGCCTCTACCATATGTGAAGTCCGGATGATCATCTGTAGGCGTACTTTGCTCGACAAATTGATACGTGCAGGGGTATCGTTGATTATGGCCGTGCCAGCACTTCATACTCGATTGACTGTGGTCGATAGTATTTGACTCGTCTCGATAGTGCTCATGTGATTGCACTGGTCGAACGAGGTTCGAAGAATCCCTGAAGTACGGCCGATTTTGGCATTGCCGGTGATACGTCTCTCTGGATCACTTAGGCTCCGTAATCATTCCTGTAATCGTCAATTGATTCAAGTGGATGGTAACTTATCCGATCTCGTCGCTCTCGCGATTGGTAGCCTATTTGTGGAATGGTGATCGACCTCAACTGACTTGGTCACTGACACGTCTCTGGCCATTTGGCCTCCAAAATCAACTCAGAATCGTCTCTGCTACCATCAACCTCAATTGGGTATACTTATCAAGACTCTCTGCTTCTGCAATTGGTAGCTCTCAAATCCGTATGCTTTCTCGTTCAGATGTATTGCGATGCATCGAAAAGGTGTGATTCATGAAATCCCGTGAGCAAAACATATGCAATTACTAAAGAGCGATAATAGTCTAAAGGTGTACGTCCATGTACGGCCTCATATAAGAGTATAATAGTAGACACGGTTGCAAACGAGGATAATTGAATATAATAGAGTAGTATATAAGTAAAATTGTGGCTGCAGTGCAATTGCACTCACGCGTGAAGTATAAGTACACTGGGTATTACCCGGCCATCATCTCGGCCAATCAGGTTGCTTACGTCCACCCAAGATATGGATGCAAGTAAGATGATTGGCTGTCATTACACCTGTGGGTAAATGTGCCAATGTTTGTACACTTGGAGTGCAGGTATACTTGACCTTGTAGTTGCAGTTCAATTACAGGTATACTTGCCACACATGTATACTTGACAGAATAAGCCGAATAATTATCCTCCATAAATAGACACCTCACAAACTTCAAGTGCTTTTGCATAGCAGTAATAATCTTAAAGACAAATCTATTCCATGGTCACTCGTAACCACATATGCTATCATATCTACTCAATTGATATATCGATACCAATGGGCTGATTCATATACATATTCGACTGTACACTATTCCTCTTATCAGTCACTACATATAGTTCTCTCTAGGTATTACTTGAGTTCCTTACCTTTCAATATGTTTCGACACATATACAAAACCAATAATTTGTAAATTACATACAAGTACATTCCCAATACTCCTAACGAAGTCATCTCGAACTCAATTGCATACCACTGACCGTCAAAAGGGAAGGGAAACTCTGTGGACCATAGCCTACACATCTGTAATCCAAATATATTTAAGCATCAGGTTCAGTTGCGCTCCAACAAATGTGTCAGAGGCCAATATTAATGATCATGTGGAAGATGAAGATGATGTAGCTGACGAAGACGAAGGTAACAGCAACGATAGATATGTAGAATTCATTGATAATTGGGATGATGATGGCTTCAGATCTATTATCACCAATAAGAGTTTTAGCAAGATATCAGCCCAGTACAAGATACTCAAGAAGATGTTCAACAAGTATATCAGATGGTTAAAGGCGGGGCGAAAATGATAGGCCTATGAACGAGGGAAATACACCACTGAGTATCCCAAACACCCAGGGATAATGTATTTGAAATCTGGAATCGTTGACATAGTTGACCCTGAACAATACTGAGGTGGACCCAAGGGGTTCAACAGTTTTATTGATACATTACACTCCAATTATAACGTACATAATTATTGTTAGCAACGAAACGTATTGGTTTAAGTCGAACCAAACCAATTCGGAATTAAATTAGGAATTGATCTATGGTTTGACTTGAAGTGCAGAATTCGACTCGAACCTTGTACTGAATTCTAGAAATCTCAAAAGCCACCAGGTCAGCATGTTCGTAGGCAATCAGCTCGCTATTTAATAGTTCTTACAGTGCTTGATATTAGCTATAAGATGAACAAAAATACAAGTTGATGAGATAAGAACTTGCTTGGTTATTATTGTTCCATGTCACGGAACGAAATGGTAGGATTTGAATATACATATATTAGCAAGGATTCGCTTCACTCGAACTAAATCGGTTTGTCAATTTTACCAATCGCCAGCCGTTCATTTCCAATACTACACACATGTATTCCTTTCCATGGTAGGATGCGATCAAGTCAAATATGCAGTTTCTCTTTTCAATAGCTGGAGTAGCCACTTGGATATGACAAACCAACATATGGCAATGATACTCCCGTGCATGTGGGATCACAACTTATGTGTGGAATCTGGCCCCTACCTCAAAGATGTTGACCCCTTCAGACAGAAGATTGTTGTACTCTATGCAGATCAGGATCATCACAGAAAAGTGGTAGTGAAGGCGATGGATGTATACATCCAATTATGCAATGAGCCGATTTCAACCTACACAAATTGAGTGAATGCTAATTGGAGACAGGCTGAATGGACTTTACAAAGGGCCAGGTGATACTCAACAATATGGTGTAAGGAGGTCAAAGGTACATACTCGAATGTGAGGTTGTATCGGTGACCCCCGGTTGTGAAAAGTGCAAGACAATCGACGTCCTTGTTGAACAATCGGCAGCTTCAGAGTTCATACACATCGATACAAAACGAGGCAGCAAGCAGCAAACTCACTCAGAATCATCTCAAAAAGGTAGGAAACAAATATACCGGTCATTGATCTCCAAACTGAATATCAAGAAGTCAACCAATAGTAACACCATCAGTAATCGCTAGTCAGAATCACTGGCAATATATTGACTGCACCACCATAGGTCTCAAAGGAGGTCTTTGAAAGCAAAAGGACTAATAATCAGTACACATGATACGGAAGTAAAGGATTTCTATTGGTACATATTCAGTACTGCTCAGGCACCAAAATCAAGTTCCAACCATGGCTGAAGCAGTAGTAGCGGTGGACATCAAGTTGTAATGATATATGTCCTCGTATGGGTGAATACATATAGATACGGTTGCAAACAGGAATAAGTAATATATATCAATTGTGAGGCATGTAGGTAGGATAATCGCTAGCATGCCAAAAGTACTTCTCAAGATGATTTTATATGAATTGTACTTATCTGGCTTCGGCAGCCAAGTGCACTTACGAGGCCAAGTACGCTTGCGAGCCATGTATACATTTGAGGGCCAGGTTTGCTTGCGAGCCAAGTATACTTACGAGGGCCAAGTACACCTGCGAGCGAAGTGTATCTGGTACCACCATTATATCATCCCCCTCTTTATTAGCAGATATTCTGGGCTGCAACATATATATACATGAAGAAAGACGAGATAAGGTGCGTACACCTTTGTACATCTGAATTAGTCCCACCGCTGATCGGTACCATCACGGCGGATTCGGTGCACAGAACAATCAAGCTCCAGTAGTAGGTGGTACAATCCGTGCCGATGCTATTTATACCAGGCCGAAAACCATAAGAAATAAAGAGAACAATAGAAGTAGAAAGCAAGAAGGAAATATCCAATTGATCCTGAACCTTCAAGTCCACCTAGCCGCTCCAGTAGCAGGCCCCATTCCAAGTCCACTCCTTCCAATCGAAGCCGCTCCAGCAGGCTTCCAAGTTCATGGATGCAAATATCCAGGTCAATTTCCAGTTTCTCCAAATCCAAGCAATTGTTCTCCGTAGTGCTGGCAGGGTGATACTCGAATTGGTGCTGCCATTGGCTTATGTCATTGGTTCGTCTTCATAGATTGTTTCCGACGCATGGTAATGTGCACCGATTTCATCTGAGGGTTAAGGCCTTTACGGCTGATATCGCATCTCTGCAGCATTCAACTAGCATAATTGAATGATGTACTTATCTTGATCATAGCTGCTGATCTTGAGAGCTTCTTGAATTCGTATGATTTCTCCAATTCCATATCTCTGTACTTTCGTTTATCCAAGCACATGGCAGGCCTCATCGGTGATAGCTTCCGCTCTAGATATTGATCTTGTATGTCTCACAGATTGGCTTCAAGTTGACTCGTATATCAGTTATCTGGATTCGACTTTCCGTTGTCATTCTGCTTCGGATTGGTTGACTTGGGTTGGCCTCATTTGGACTTCGATTGCGGTCATCATATGTTATCATCCATTGGTACATGCCCATTTGAGTTGCGTTATCTAACTCGTAAGTGTGCTCCAAGGTCATACTTACAAGGTAACCAATTTTGCTTCCGCTCCAGATGCGTCAAGGTAGTCATTCCCCGTTTCGCATTCCTTCGACTTCCGAATCCACGAAAGTAGTGGGTTTGCAGTCACCATGCACTTCGGAGTCTAGCTGTAGGGCTCACACCCTAAAATCTAGCCTGATATGGTTAATTACCACTAGCTGCAGTGACGTCAATTGATTACCGTCATGGCTTCGTTTGCTGCTCTGGAAGATAAAGTGCAATTGCAGAGCATATTCATTCATTGATATATCTAATTCGTAAGCATTCCCCTGTACAAGGTTGTGGATCTCATGTAATTGGGTGTATTAGGGCCCTCGGCTCTGAAGCTCCAACGTGGTAGTCTTCTTGTACGTCTATTAAGGATTGCAGCCAGTTCGCATTCTGTGCAGCTTGACATCTCGACAGCGTATTTGCCTTGCTCTCTGCCGCTAGCAGGTGGTAAAGACCAGCATCATAAAAGTGACTTCTCGTTCACTCCCAGGCTTCTTGGTTTACTTGCACTTGATCTCGTTGGATTACTTTGCAGCCACTGTTGTACTTTCTTATGTACGCATCCATTATAGGCCAATAGAATCTCTAGAGACTACGTCAGCAGTTTTAAGACCTCCAAAGTTACCAGACTCAGGGTTATGAAGGAGACTTATCACTTTACCGTGGAGAGCATTCTCCACAGGGACATATATTCTCCCTTCATAGGTCAGATATCCAGCGACGATGCTGCATTGTTTCTCATCTTCGATTTCGACTTCGGCTATACCTGTGTCCATTGGGTTCTTGACTAGCTTACCTGAGATGTCGTCCGCCAATTGGTCAGTAGCCTGGGCCTTCTCAATCACCGGTAGGAGGTCATCATAGGGTTCAATTGTCAGGGTGGCCAAGAGCCATCTGACAGGCTTCTCATAGCGAATCTCATAATCGGGCCGTTACAATGGGCCGTCAGCGGGGTGTTTTGTGACTTCCAGGTGCTCGATAGTGCAGTCGTAGGCCGATAAGATCTTATTGACTTCCAGCGCACCTGCGAGTCAAGTGTACTTATGAGGTCAAGTGCGCCTTCGAGTCAAGTGCACTTACGAGGCCAAGTGTACCTGTGAGCCAAGTGCACTCGCAAGGCCAAGTATGCTTGGCGTCTGCAGCATGATGGGTTATCGTTCCAGTATTTCTGGTGCAGATCTCATCGTAATAGTGGTTTCCTGGATTTCGGAATGGTTATTGCCCCCTTTTTGAGGTCGATACTCCATCGACGACAGTCACATCATTCCGGTATTGTATCGGTTCGTACATATCATCGATCGTGTCAATTCTGATACTTTGTATCGCAAGTCTTCGCAGAATCTCTTATGAAGTAAGTGTTTCTTAAAGAAATGGAGTAGAGTCTAGAACATAACTTTAGACACTGCCATCCATTCAAGTTGACCAATTGTCATCCAATTCGGCCATTTGTTTCCAGCCAATTAGTTCAGAACGTGCAATTGGTACTTGTTCGATCCGTATTCATTGGTTTCTCCTCAGATTCTGTAAGCTTTATTGAGTTTTCATTATGGACCTCCACAATAGTAGGTCCAAGGTCAAGTTCCACACGATCGTTATCCCTCATCCTGCGCCTTTTAAGTCTTTCTTGAAATCCCATATCTGCGATCCGAAATGTATCCTCAAAATCAAAATCCAAGATTCGGCCAATCAGGCCAAAGGTTTCTCCAAATCCGTTATTGATTCGGCTACCAGGACACGAAACCACTCCAAATTCATGATCGCTTTGCACCATCAGGCATAAAATCAGTTAATGAATTAACCGATCCTCCCAGCACAAACTCAGTTGGTGGTCCGGCCATCCCGGAACTCATCACAAAGTCAATCATTTGGCTATTCCGGGCCGAATTCATGTATTGCCGGTACGTCCGTATTTCGGAATGTCACCTGTTGACATGGTATTGACATGTTGTCAATCGTCATTTCTATGAGCTTCCGCGGTCGGCTTGTAGCTCTGATGGTCAATTTGTCTGACCTCCGGCTGTACAATCAGTACGTCTGTCATTCCTGATATCCGAAGAACTATCTGTGCATCTATTGTCTCTGCCGTATCGGCTTGTATATGTTATACAACGCTGTATCTGCTCCACTTCTGTTAGCTAAGTTGATAATGCAAAAGATGGAGCGTTAAATGTTGCGGAGACCAGAAGCCACGGATCGAACGGCTGTCCACAATTGAAGCAAGGAACCGCTGCCGGTGAACTCCCTTCTTGACTCGGCGAGCCGGTAGCAGTCATTCAAGTCCCGCATTGTTGATTACTCTTCTGCCGCAACTACCACCGCTACTCCCTGATCGCCTGTCCAATATTGGAGTTCCTCATCTCAGGTCCCACTCCATGATGCTCTCAGCAGCCTGGTATACTCCCCAAACTATAGGGTGAATACCTCGACAACCTCGCTGCGTTCAAGAAGGTCATCTAATACGGTTCCTCCAAGGAAATATATATCTGAACGTCTACTACCATATGCCTGCAAAGTTCCATTGGTATCCACGTACGGGATTCTATCGCGATTCCCATTCGTCACCTTCGGCCCACTAGGTATTCGCAATGGTACGAGTTGGCTGGCCTTCCAGTCGATTTCTGGGTTTCAAGTCTTGAACCAAGGTATTCCCAAAACCAAGTCGTATACCTTCATGGGCACAATTAAGACATCCGATTCGTCAACCGGTACCAAGCCTTCAAAATACTGAACCGAGAGAGTAGCCTTTCTACTTTCTCGTGCAGACATCATCTCGCTGCCGTCAAGACTCGAGGTTGTGATGAATACTGGTTCGTCCCGGATGACAAGCTACCTTTGCAGCTTGGGCGTCATGAGTCACCGCCGCCAGTAGTCTTTCCACTGGAAGTTGTCTTGGTGGCCAAGTAGATATCCATCCCGCCCCAGGATAAGATAGAATAGAGGTCCATCCCACCTAGGAATGCAATCAAGTAGATGTCTATGCCACTTGGATAAGACAAAGGAGAGGTCTATCCTGCCTAGGAATGCAACCAAGTAGACGTCTATCCCGCTTGGATAAGACGAAGGAGAGGTCCATTCCATCTAGGAATGCAACCAAGTAGATGTCCATCCCGCTTGGATTAGATGACTACGTTGATGTTCGAAGGATCACTTGTTGTCAATTGAGAATCGATTTACTCTCATCTTGGATCACTCTCATGACGATAACAATCGGTATCATACAGTCAGTAGTCATTGTTGTCCTATATAGCATTGCCGGTTTCTCGAACGTTGATCAGCAACTTGAATGAGTCTTATTGAGTGACAATCATGATTGTAGTTGCGATCAGGTATTCATCGATATGTTCGTGAACGATGTGAGATGAATCCGGCTTCTTTACTCATCTGTCTTGTAGAATCGCACAATGGAGTATCGGCTTTGATTCTGCCCATCGGTAGTTGTTCTCTATACATGCAGTTCGATGCGATGCTGACGCTCCGTAGGTAAGCTTGTAGCATCGTTCGTGGAAGCTAATCCGTCATAGGTGTGCTTCAGAGCTTTCGCTCAGATCGCAGGATGGTAATTATCATGTGCACTTCAGAGCTTCTGCTCAGATCGCAGGATGGTAATTGTCAAGTGCGCTTCAGAGCTTCCCCTCAGATCGTAGAAAGGTAATCGTCAAGTGTGCTTGATCGAACACATTTAACATCTGTGAGTATATAGTGGATGTCGACGAAGGTTTCCCTCGCACTTCGAGCTGTCAAATAGGTTGCCATTGATCATTCGTACGTATGCATTGTGGAAAGTGTTTCAAGAACTTCTCGGTTGTGTGGCCATCAGGCAGGTTATGAATGTTCCATGGTGGTTTGGCATCCGAATTCTCTCGGAATTGACTCTGCTTTCATGAATCAATCAAATAGACGGAATACTTATCTCGAATCACCACCCTAACAATGATAATCTGTATGGATCCCGAGTAGTAACACGTTTCTTCGGGGTCAATTGACCTCCAGACGATCTCGAAATCGTCATAGAACTGTCTCTCCGAATCGCTATGGAATAGTCTCTGCAGTAGTCAATTGACTCGATATAGGAATACATATGAAGTTTCGATACTTGTAAGTCACGAAATGTGAGGTGTTGGAACGTGTTCGAATTCATCAGTTAAGTAGTAGCCAACTTGTCTGCCAATATGATATTCAGAGCCAAGTGACTTCGGAATCGCCTCTACGGCAGTCAACTGACTTGATTGACTGGTCTACTTATCTTGATCCATTGATCTAGTGATGATACTCAGTATAGGTCATGAATGGAAATATTTCGAGTTCTCAGGGGAGCCTATCTTGGCAGGTAACACATCTCTTGGGACTGATTGATATCTAAATCATCTCGGAATCGTCTCTAATACCGTCATTCAACTTAATTGGATAATAACTTATCTTGTATCGACAATCTAACGATAGTTCTCGGTATAGGTCTGACATATCGAAAAAGTAAAGAAATCGCGAAATTCCGTAAGCGAAACGTAACTGGTGACTAAAAAGCGAGTACAGTGTAAGGACATACGTCCTTGTATGGGTGAATCCATGTAGATACGGTTGCAAACGAGAATACATAATATATGTCAATTGTGAGGTATATAGGTAAGATAATCACTAGCATGTCAAAAGCACTTCGCGAGGTAATTATATTTGAAGGGGGCTTACCTGGCCTTGGCAGCCAAGTGCACTTATGAGGCCAAGTGCACTTGCAAGCCAAGTATACTTTGTAGGGCTAAGTATGCCTGCGAGCCAAGTGTACATACGAGGCCAAGTATACCTGGTACCACCATTATACAAGTAGAGTATCAAGAGTCCGTGTCGTTTCATGCTCAACAGTTACAGAACTCGCATACCTTCTCAAGTACTAAGCCTCACAGGAGTGGCTGAATGTTAAGGAGTTAGAGCTTTAGAGGTTGGGAATATGATGGTTATTGGTAATAATAGATGAGATCCAGCCCAATCAAATCGCTCTGCAATCGAGAGTTATCCTTGAGTCTTCCAGGGCTCACATTTCTTGTCAATAATTATGAGGTACAGAGAAAACAAATGTATCTCACCTTGTGTATGAAGAGCCAATACGAAATCAATACAGTGAGATGCAATGCATTTAATTTCTTATCCACTGTGGTACAACATCCATCTGAATATCTCTGCAGCTGCTCAGGTGACTTGGACAACAATATGATCTGACATTCACATCTGAGCAGGGTCTTAATGGCAAAGAGATATTATCTTCAAGGGAGACCGGAAAGACAAGACTTTGAATCCTATATGTTGAGGTCTTGGTTTCGGTTGAAGAATTGCAGGTGCTGATGGTACCTATTGCATACAACCTTGTCCTAAGCCTGCCTTGATTCAAGACTGGAAACACTTAAATTGACTGGAAGTCCAGTCAACATATAGCTCTACAGACTTCAAGTGGCAATGCAACTATATCACTGCCCACACATGTGATGTGAGAATCTGTACATATCACTGACAGTCTATAGCTGGAGGAGGGCAGAGAAGAGAATAAGTCTCCTAGCAATATCTGCTCAGATCTACCACATAAGAAAGTCTTATGGCTAGTAATGAGATTCTTAAAGCATTCACTATACCAATTCGTGAATACACAGAATTGCTGGGAACGTTCATTGAAGGGATTGCCAGTGTACAGGGTAATAAAAGCCCCAGGAGCTGGATGCGCAAGCAAGAGCAGTGGTGATAGTTGCAGCAGAACAGTTCAACCTTGATCGTGCTGAAATGACTGCGAGCAGCTTGCCAAATGACAAAGGAAATACTGGATTGCAGGGGTTCCTATAGACCATAATCTGTTATGACAAAGACTCATAGATTCCAACAACCCTTACTTCTATCTCAGCATTACAAGTACAAAGGTAACAAGTATTGATGGATGTTTCCAGTCTGAAATGTTGCCTACAAACAATGGTGGTAATATCTGCACCAAGTATCAAAATATTGTAGAGGTCATTACTAAGGTCAAAGCAGAGATGCAGCCACTGTACTAGTCAATTGTCCATGCAATTGATCTGGATCCCAGGAATAAGCGATCATGTTGACATGTATATATTCGGTCGCAGATTGAGTTAAGAACTCTGACATCCTACATCAATACAAACCTGACTAATAGTCTCTTCCAGCGGATATAATCAACAGCAGTAGAGCCGATACTGTTTGCACAGAAGAAGCATTGATGTTGAGACTCTGTATGAACTACTGAGCTCTCCACACTGGTACAATCAAGAACCGATATCCCCTTCCATTGATGGATGGCATAATTGACCATGTACGCAGTACAAAGACCTTCATGATATTAGACCTTTGCAGAACCTAATAATTTATTCCCATTAATGAAGACAACAAATACAATACAGCATTTCAAATCCAATATGATCATTTCGAGTACATTGTCATACCATTCTGCATCATGAATACATAGGCCACTATTCATTGGTATATTAATAATTACATACGGCCTTACATTGATTACTATGATATTTATTTCTTCAATGACATTCTGATCTACTGGAATGAAATCAAGGTGCATGATGAGTACGTACATATACTGCTGCAATGGCTGCATATATTTGATCTTTATTCCAAAGAGGAAAAATGACAATTCGAGTCAACAGTGGTCAGCTTCCTCATGTGTGTCATCGGTACCGAATGTATTAGCATGAAAATGAATCACATCACGACAATTGAGAATTGGCCAACTCCCAAGTCACTACTGTATGTACAGGTCCTGTTCAGCTTCACAAACTTCCTTTGAAAGTTTATCCGTATTTATGCCAAGGTAATGTTATACATATCAAACTGCCTCAAGAAGGCAACAGGAAAGTCCAAATGGGAGTAGCCAAGAGATGCTGAACTCACCTTTCAGAAGCTCAAACATACATTCCCGGTAGCACCAATCAAGCAGTACTTCGATCAAGCCAAACATGTCATCCATGATACTGACATGAGTGGCTTTGTGATAGCATATATCCTGAACCGGTACAACAGGTTAGGTATCCTCTGATCAGAATATTTCTACTTAGGTAAGTACTTGTCAGCTGAGGAGAACTATGATATTTATAACTGTCAGGTTCTCACAGTATTGAGAACCTTAAACCAATGGCGATACTATCTGGAAGGTGTCGGTCTCAACGTCTTGGTATGGTACAACCACAAGATTCTCCAGTATTTCTTGATCTTGAAAGTACTCCTCCAGAGTCAAGCCCACTGAGGCGAGATCATATGGGTATAGGAATTCACTATTGAGTACCTGGAAGGTACAAAAGACTACTCCAATGGCCACATTATAACATTAGCTATAAGAAGCTTGTTGCAAGGCTCTTGGCGACTGTGACAGTTGAACCCTACGATGACCTCCTACAGGTGATGAAGCAGTCACAGGGTTCTCATCCATATATCCTTGGCATCTCAAATGGACTAGTTGTTAACACAATGAATACAGCCAAAGCTGAAGACAAGAGCCAATGCAGTGTTGTCACTGGAGCAGTGACCTATCAGGGGAGAGTATATATCCCTCTGAACGATGCTCTACATAGTCAGATAAGTAGTCTCATTCATGACAACTCTGATTCCAGTCACGTTGGAGCTCAGAATATTGCTGAGTCAGTCTGAAAAGATTTCTATTGACCTATGATGAACAAGTATATAAAAAAGTATGTAATTGACTGAGATGAATGTTCCTCAGTCAAGATCCCATGATATGTCTATTATAGGGTCAACATGTAACTATCACCTTCATCACAATCCTGACAAGGTATCACCATGGACTATATTACCTATTGTCAAGATCGACCCTGTCCGGTCACAGGGAAATCCTAGACAACATGGATCAGTTGACACAGATTGTAATCTACCTGCCCTGCAGACACAATATCCACTCACCTGAGCTAAGTAGGCTCCTCTTTGAGTATGTAATCTGCAAACATGATAGCCAGGATAAATTCATCACTGATTATGGCATCCTGTTCATGATTTGACACTCAAAAAATATTTTCGGGAATAAGAGGATGGATCACCTGCTATGGACCTTATTTTAACATCTGATAGACAATTAGATAGAGTTGTACAATCAGATGATGGAGTGATATTCTTGGACGTTCTTCAAGTACAAAGAGGATATCTGGGTAGCCATCTTGCCACTGACCGAATTTGCGTACAGCAATCCCATACATACTTCGACAAGGATGATCACCTTTTGGACCAAGTACCTATATAATCAGCCACAACAATAGAAGGCCCCAAAGGTTTGATCAAACCTGACATCGCAGATCCAGTTATGTATTGTGGCTGCTGAGCTGGAGGAGATATATCCTATTCCCCGGGAAGACTTCCTGAAAGCCAAAGCTCAACAGACAAAGTATGATGGTGGCAAAGAAATAACATTCAGTGTTGGAGATATGATCAACGTATCGACTCGGATCATCAAGACAACGTGGACATGAAAGAAGTTATATTACCAGTGTCTAGGTACATATACGATCAGTACAGCTATCAGTGTGACTGCTTGCAAACAAGTCCTGCCAAATACAACGCATATCCACAACAGCATTCAGATGTCACCTCTTGATGAATATACTCTCCCTCCTATTATCCAGTCGCCATAAAAGCTATAGACAATAATAGTGGATTACACAGATGAGTTTAATATCAATCGGCTCCTCGATTCCAAGCTGCACTACCAGAATCTTGATTTTCTCATCCAGTGGATAGGTCAAAACAACATCTGTCAGAGATAGGAAGCGGTAGAGAATATCAGATATTCTGCAGAATTAGTCACCATTATTCAACAAGAATATCCTTTGAAGCCTCAATGCTAATTCGATTCAGGGTCATACCTACTGATATAATCCTTCACATTGACCTCACAAGCCTGATACTTGAGGTTGGAAGTGTGAAGGAATAGACTGGATCAATTACACAGTTTCCTTGTGTTTCTCTTCTTCTGTTCTTCTTGATTTCGGCTGAATACATATGGCATCGGGTCCTGTGTTTGACCAACTGCCATCAGAGGTTAAGTATCCCCGTGTACTCAATCCGCAGGAAGATCACCCTGATAGCACTCATTAGTCACCAGTAAATTACCCTGTCAGTACATCTGACCTCGTCAGAATATTTGGCTTGCAGGTATACTTGACCGTCGAACACACTTAGCCTCATAAGTATATTTGGCATGCAGGTATACTTGGCCTCCTGAGACTTGAGTGCACTAGGATCGCAGGTGCACTTGGCAGGTATACTTGGTAGGTACACTTGACATACATCTATACGTGACAGCTGAGACTGGATAAGCACCCTGTATATATAGTCACTTTGGAAAGTACTTTTGCTCAGCAGTGATAATCTTATCAACACATCTATATCTAGAGTTACTCGTGATCTTGTTTTCAACTGTATCTACTCAATTGATATATATATACACAGATGGGCTCATAAGCAGACGTACTTGACTTTACTGAACGTTTTCAAAGGAGTAAGGAAACTGCTTCTTGAGGTAATCCTGCAGTGTGGATTGCGTGTTATATATCTATTTTCCAATGCTTTTACAGTCACCAAGGAATAGTCTTGGTAATTCGGTCTATGCACACCATATCAAAAGTATGGGATTGGAAATTTGCAAGCTCACAATTCCTCCCACAATGCCTCGAACTACCTGGTGATCTTGGTCAACAGTTCACATTTCTGTTGCTTGTACTGTAGACCACCAATCTCTTCATAACAATCCACGCAGCAGCAGACCATATATTGTGACTCGGCAACAATGGAGATCTATCATGCGAGCAGTCAAAAAATGACACACCAATACCATGAGCTGAATTGCGCGATATGTATACACCAATTGTATCACTGACATCTATTGAGTGGTACCTGCGACAGAACAACTACAGAATATAGCTAGTGACAATGGGGACTTGAACACAAGAATTGAATACATAAGGAGTGGAAAGGAGTTATTTGGAGTGATGAATGGTCAGTGGAGAAGAGTGATTCAGGGCGGCAAATGTCGGTCTTTCGACAACCATGTGAAGAGTGGTTTGATGACTTCATTGCACCAAAACAAAAGGGCAAAGGTGTTTCCTTGATGGTCTGGGGTTGTGTTTGAGGTAGAAACTGTTGAACCTTCTCCCCTCTTGTTGTCAAATTGGTCAACAAGGGTATCTATGTCAAACTCCATAAGAACCTTCTTCTTCCAGGCCTTAAGTATATTCATAACACTCTAGGAGATCCCATCGTCCAGCAGGATCATGCTCCAATATACAAAGCAGCTGTGGTTATAGTTTATTTTGAAAAATACAATATTCAGGTGGATGACTGACTATCCTATTTTTCATACTTCAATTCAATTGAATATATCTTGGTGGAGCTCAAGTGCAGACTTCATAGAAAATACCCAGATATTGAAAGCACAACAGGAGATCCAGATAAAGTGAAATCAAGGTTGGATAAAGTCTTGCCTGAGATCTGGAAGGGGATGCCAGAGGAATACTCTGAAAAACAGTTGAAACGTTTGTCCGACATGGTGGCTGCTGTAATTGATGCTAAGGGATGGTATACAAGGTACAGAGCATGTAATTCTGTTGGATTATTTTTCTCCTTATACAGAGATCATTATAAGTATCTAGATACTTTGTATTTATGATTTGAAGACTGTATTATCTTTGGTTGGGGTGTAATATTGATTTTTGTTGCTAGATAGTGTGTTTGCAAGGGGGCGCACAGACCGAATTAACAAGACTCTTGCATAGTAAATGTATGTATTCCTCATATACAATATTTGGTTTAGTGGCTATTATCAGGCTGTTTATTCATTTCCTTTTCATGATCCATTTCATAGGATTATATGAATGAATATATAAGATATTTACATATATAACTCAAGTGAGTATATTTGTTGCATTATTAAAAGCAAGTTCAATATAAAGAATATATTGTATACAATCAATTACTTTTGTTATCACATATAACCTCAATGCAATGTCCAATATTTATTTCAGCCTGTCAACTGTACAGTCTGTTTTAAAGCGATATCCTGATTTTTTTGAATGATCTACTCCAAGTCTTTCACATATTATCATCCAGAAGCTTTTAATCATTATGAGAATTCTTTTATGTAACATATTTGCTGCAAAAATATCTTCTTATAAAAATAGTAAATTGCAAAAACAGGATCACTACTGTGTTCACAGTAAAGTTGAAACTTGTGAGAATAAATATTCATATTGTTATGTAATGATGGATAAACTTTATAATTATATAAATATTTTGGGACTTTTAAATGATGACTATAATCTGAATATTACAAGAGTCAAAAGTTTCAGAATGAACTTATAATTATTGTGTAGTCAACAGGATATTGATTACTCTGCCAATTTTATCTTTTAATATGCAAAAGTATATCTAACTCAGATATTTATCACTGTTGCCGAATTTGTGTAATGGCCACCAAGGAAGTACCAGTTACAAGGGGTTATTGAATGATACAAGATATATCATAGTTACCTATTAGCCAAGTGGTATAGTATGCCAACATATACTTTATTACAGTATGACACCAACAAGGTCAGTAGTTCAATTTCCAGTGTGAGCAGATGAGACTCGCCAAGAAGAGAAAGTGACAATCGGGCTTACAGGGTCTAATCTCTGGGGATATACCTTATAATGTTAGACTGGCTTGCCTGGAACCTGAGGACATATCTTCCTGAAAGAGGAGGTGATGTGAAGGCCACAGAGGAAGTACCGGTTATAAGGGGTTGTTGGATGACACAAGAAGTATCATAGTTGCCTTTCGGCCAAGCGGTATAGTATGCCAACATATACTTTGTTACAATTTGATAGATTATTGAGTTTTGAGATACAGAGATAAGTTGTATTCTTTCTGAAGTAACCAAATCGGATATATGCTAATTTGAGTCTCTTAGATTCTTTTGCCAACTATAAGCAAATATATTCTCTATTAAGTATATTGTAGATCATCCTATTCACTTTTAGGAAGCAGTATAGATTTCGCACTCTTTAGGAGAGAGGATTGTAGAGTGGAGAAAAGGATATTATTATGCGGGTACTTAGCTGGAATGGATAAGTACAGATGTCTACTGCTCAGTAGTCATAGATATCCTGAAGATAATCCTCCAAGTCATCTTTACCATACTCATATTGGAGTTGACCAGTATAATACCAGTGAAAGTATTAGCACACAAGATCGTACGTTTAGAGGAACAGAGCAGCATTTCGAAACTATACTGCTGTAATAAAACGTTCGTAGAGGGTGTGAGCGCATAGAAGAGTACTATCAAGGACTTAACAATTCATAAAGATTTGTATTTTAAAGAGTAGAAAACTTAATTATATTTTAGGGTCTTGTCTGCTGATGTGTTCTGTGGATTGCTGCTTGAGCTTGCTGTTTTACTTTGTGTGCAAAGGTAGCTCATTTCATAGTACAGGAACTGGTCACCAGCTATCACCCTCTACCATGACTTCAGTGTTTGTACTCAATAGCTATAATCGCTGATTGTTAGGCTGATTACTCAATCTCAGATGACTGCGCCATTCCTCCCTTTGACCATTGGTACTTCTGTATACTTCGACCTATCAATAAGGTCATTCTCATGCCGCCAGGATATGCCACCTCGCAGTCAACCATTTTCATTTCTATCAGGATTCCTGTGTGCTGGTGCAAAAAGCTGAATTTTGTTAATGTAGCTGACATGTTTATCGAACCATCGCTTCCTCTTGGATATGTCAACTCAATTCTGGATCTGATTATAGATTATGAGTATTGGTTTATCTCCATGGATTCATAATGGTGAGCAACTGATAGCATACCGCATACCATACCACAATGATGTCTTATGTACTCAACAGAGTTATGCTGTTTACAGTCAAATCAACCATCATCGGAGTTGGCGCAGACATATATCTTCAACAGGTGGTCGTAATTACTGTACCGCAGTTAACATAAAACCTTTTAATATTTCTGTCCACCTTCAGTCAAGTTCTATATATCGAACACCATTATCTGCCTGCAGGAGAGGCTTACTGGAATATCAATCTCTAGCTCACTGTATCAATAAGTCCATAACATGAAAGAAATTCTTGTTGGAAGAATCATGCATGGCTTCCCTGAAGGTCTCTGCAATGGCATGATCCTGTATCAGCAACATGGTATTCCTAACTATCGAGAGCATAGGCTTTGCAGTGGCATACCATCCTAAGTGTTCAGAATGATATATCTACCAGCTATATTTAAAAACTGTAGGTGTCAAGTTAAAAAGGTGTATTGTTCCAATGCAGGTTAATTATTTTGCTTTGCCAGGACACGGTATTGTCCAGCATGGTCTTGCTGAATCTTCAGTGCTCAGTAGATAGACTCTCATGGATGTAACATCAGCTAACCTCCAACAGATCCCAACTACAAGTTAAGCAATCCCACCATACCTCGTACGCCTGCTAATGGAAATCCCCTACAAACATGAACACATTGTACATTGATTTCCAGTCATTCACGACAATAATGATAAATTAAGACATCTGGATATTGTCCAAGGTGTTATAGTATTTTTTCTCTTACCATTTGTAAGTATGTCCATACCATATCTCTCATTCTAGATAACTGTATAAATGATTAATCATCTATTCCAATATGAATGATCCAGAATTGAAGAGATACAAAGTCTATTCTCGAACAATTGAAAAACCACTTCACAATCTGATATATACTTGAACCTTGATTGTGGATAATATTTCTCTTTCTTTTTTTTGATTATTTCAAAACATATTACAATCTTTGAAAAGTTGCAGATACACTTCCAATACTAGCCAAACATATGTACAGTATAGTAATATTCAAATATATTTATAGAATTTGTTATATTGGAAATTGATTTGATTCTGGCATTATTTGTATGTAGTCTATATCTTAATATTTCCATCTTCAGGTCCTTAAAATTAATGTGTACCCACTTAGAAGTTTCTGATGTTACCTGTGGATAAAATCTATAGATTGCTGTCAACAACAATCATATATACGGTAAATGTTCAAATGAGAAATCAGGAAAATAATAATAAAATCAATATAATACAATGAAGCTAGGCAATATAGACTACCTAATATATTATCTATCATTCTTTGAAACTGCATAGGAATATTCTTTGGATCAAATGGAAAATATTGGAATTAAAAAAGTCCTTTGTAAGATATAAATACCATTTTATAGATATTTTGTTATTTGATATCAACGTGATTGTAATCCTTTGTACAGTCAAATATTGAAAAGAATTTCTTTCATGCCAACATATTGAAAATATAATCTAGTCTTTATAATGGATATGTATTTTCTTAAGGAATAGAATTTGATACTCGATAGTGAATACCGAATTGATATTCATTGAGCTATCAGGTGAGGACTAATATAAATATAGTTGTTAATGTTGATGGTTCGGTCTTATCCGAGAATCTGATTTAATTTATATACTTTTCTGTAATTTGATATTTTACCCATTCTATAAGTCTGTTTGGTTATAGAAGAGGTAGAAGAGAAACAGCTGGATTTAGATTGACATTACATATTATTGCCTGACTGATCTTAGTCTCATCACTGCAACAACTCTTGAATTCTTGAATCCAGTTCCAAATATCAATTTTATATTCTTTATATAATTTCAAAGACCTGTTGATTAACATATCCTTTAACTGAGATCCTGACAGAATAAATAACAATGATCTAGACTCATTATAGACTTTTCTGGAAAAGAATTGTCCATTTTTCTACAATTCTAATTTAGCAATAATTCACTTTATCTGGTATTGGCAACAATGCAAATCAGTCCTTAGCAGATCTAACCAAGAAGGGGTTCAATTCAGGTTCGATCAGAGGTTCGACTAGAATGCCTAGGTTCAACTCGATTCTCGAACTGAATTCCACAATTGCGGACAACAATATATATGTGAATATTTGTTTGATTAGCCTGAGTTTACATTCGTCTTGTAGCGTTTCAAGTTAGCTACAGGATAAACTCAACATCGATCCAATTTGACAAGAACTCACTTACTTATTCTTGTTCGAAAATGTTTACCGAAATGGAGGGGTGTAATGGCAGCCAGTTATCTTCCCTGCATCTATGTCTTGGCTGGACATATAAATCCTGATAGGTCTAGCAGATAGCCGGGTAACCCCGGCATGCATATACTCCACGTGTGAGTGCAAATATACTGCAGCAATAACCCTCACTACATACTAGTCTACTATATTCACCTACTCACATTTGAAACCGTATCTATACTTATATCTCTATACGAGGTCATACCCAGATATATAGCCTTTAAAGGGATCTGAGCATTAAATCTTTGCAAGAATTCGGTTCTGTCAAATCAAATTAATTCAGCAATGGTATGTACCTCCAGCAGTTCGTTACCAATACTAACTTTACCTCTTCTTTGAAATTGATTAAGGTGATTGAGATTTTGCTTTCACTCTGCTATTAATCTGAAGATAGTCTTTTTACACAGTATTTCCAATTATAGAAGTGTAACAGACCATCAACTGTACATAGTATACCAGTAGTTTATTGTCAGGTAATCTTTTGGGATGTTGATAGGAGTTTAATAATGATATGTCTTTACAGACAATATATTTGATTGTTGCAAATTAGATCCATCATTGATTTCATGAGTATTAAATATACACTGTCCTTCCTCTACAATTATGGTACTGACTGCATATTAGTTTATTTAAATCATTATCAGATATTTTGTAATATATAAAATGGAAATCAGTATGACAAGACTTTCAATTCTCCCTGTACAAATTTGCAATGTGAAAAGCTATTGTAGATTTACTCAGATATATATGATAAATAGGAAGTATACCCTCTGTGCCATTATACTCTGCACATTCCATCTTCCTGTTATAAACTACTGGCTGTTCTGGAGACTTGAGTACATCCCGTAGAATAATTCGAAGTAGACACTTGAATGCTAAATAAAATGAGGGAAAATATCCTGTGAATATTCCTGTCTGAAATGGTAGTGACAAATTGACTTGATAGTCCAATCATTAATCGAGTTGTATGAGGAGATCTGGAAAAAATTCTGAAACAACCTGGACTTTAATATCTATTTGTGTTTTGGTATTTTTTCCAGATGGAGTCAAATACTTTATCTATATTGCAATGACTTCAAATTCTCATATGTTCCTTGCACTGATACCTGATATTATTTTCTGTACTATAGAATTTACTGGTGAATCTAAATAGAATTTTCCGAATCTTTCTGTATCACTGATGCTGATATTGGAATAAACATTAGTATCATCAAATGTTTCTTCAACATCTTCAAAATCCAATCTGTCAAAAGCCTCCAATTATAAAATATAAACATTATTGCAGCATTGTGTTTCAAATTGAACAGGATAGGGAATGATTTCAAATATATCTGCTTGTGAACAGTTTAACTTTGATACTGTAAATCAGAAGGATATTCAACATAAAGACATGCAGCCAGTAAACATATGGAGTCAACATTATTCATGCTATCATTAGGCCTATCAGTTTAATATTATCTTGCTTTAAAATTATTATCTTGTAATCTTTCTCAGGATTACATTTATATCTCAATACTGATCTCCTATTGTTTTAAATTATCTCTATCTTCCAACTACTACTATTGTTTTTCTCATCCATATATCTCAAACACATTCTCATGATATATTGCAATGGGGAATATCCAGACAACAAGCCTATACATTTGCAACTGGCAAGGTAGTTACTTTTATTGCAATCTATCAGTAGACTATTGTGCTTTTCTGCTGTATATTCAGGATCTCATATGTCATCACCCATGATTCCATTATCTGCCACAGCTATAGATTCAGTATCACATTCATTATTCTATAGCTGTATACTATAGCTGTTCATATTATTTTCTTTCATCATTGACTTTATTCAAGACCTATCAAACTCGTCTTATTTTCTATAATTGTGGCTGCTTAGGGGTTTAGAGTTATACAATTGTTCTGAACCTTAAAATGTTTTGTCTAAATATTAGAGAGTTCATGATCGATCACATCTTCATAGTCATATTTACAAATTACTGCAGTATATACCAACTGATCATAATTATCAAAATTATAAAGCTGTTGCAGTTTGCTTACAGATCAGCTTGATAAATCAAGATTAATCAGTTGGATTTGTTTGACTGTGCATTTGAAATGGAAGGGATATTGTTTCTTTAACCTTTGGCAAAATACCAATTGCAATGTTTTCCAATTAAGATCAATTGGTATTGGTAGTTTGTAAATCTCAAGTTGATCTTTTACTTTTGTTTGAATGATGATGTACTGTAAGTATTCCATTTGCTATATTCCAGTGAGACCTGCCACTTAATTGGTATGGAAGGTTTTTAAACTATTAAAAGCTTTTGAAGGTATTCTAAAAAGGACTAACATTGTTTGGTAACTTGTATGTATCTTATTGTTTCAGAGTGAATTCATTAGACAGTTCAGTGTTATCATATAAGGCTGAGGAATGTACATATCATGGTGTAATAGTTATTTATTAATAAGAATTTCATCAAAGATCTCCTTGAATGAATTAATTTTTCAGAAATAGAAATCAATATGGATATGATACTTGATCTAAACTTGTACAATAATGTTTTGTTCAATTGTCTCTAAATATAATCAGTGGTTAAATTGAATTTGATAGATAACATACTGAATCTGCAATCCAAAAAGACTGTTCACTTTGTTATTGACTGTAATGGCGGTGCCAGGTATACTTGGCTTCCAGCTGCACTTGGCTCTCCCAGGCGCACTTGGCTGCCGAGGCCAGGTAAGCGCCCTTCATATATAATCACCTCGCGAAGTGCTTTTGGCACTCTAGCGATTTTCTTACCTACATACTACTTTACTATATTACTTATTCCCGTTTGCAACTGTATTTACGTATATCTATCTATATGAGGGTGTACATCTTTACATTGACATTTCTCCGATCAATATGTATGAGTTTTATCCACTGTTCTATCAATATATGATTCATATCCCAAGATAGTTTTCAGATAATGATATCTATTCATTGCCATATTATTATACCTCACAGGATTATACTTCATTATGTACCCTTGCAATGGGGTCACCAAAAATCACTCGATGATAGATGGATCAGGAGAGTACAATCACCATCCCTGCATATCATCAAAAATCTACAAGACATCACTCGATACGGTTATTACAATCAATGAAATCAGATAAGTTTTATATATTTAATCTCACCACTCATAAGGAATGAAGGGTGGTTACTGGATTGATATTAGGCCAGTATTTGCCACTGAAAATATGAACACAGCTAAACGGCTGTAGATACCAAAGCACCTGAGTTCGAATCATAACTGATGCAATCATTTATACCCCTCATAATTGAAAGGATACCATTCTCCTGGAGGCTAAAAGATAGAAATGATACAATAGATCTGTTCTACAGAGTTCAGAGGAACTGATGCCAGGAGGGATACAATTCATCTGAGTAGCAGATATTAGCAGAATGAGTGAGATGGACCTGCAGAGGAGATGAGGGTGGGTTGTCTAACAAAAGAACATTGTTGCAATGAGTGGTTAGGTAGAGAAGCTCATGAGAAAAGCATAGATAGAAATAATTGTTAGAGCAAGATGAATGAGATATCAAGATATCTGGAATCTTCAAGGGTAGAAGGGCAAGTGTCTGGATGAGGAGAACAACCCTCAACTTTCTACGCATTGGAAAGCCAAATGTCTTTGTCTTCAATGTTCTTAGTGAATTTCACATCCTAAGTGAATCTTTATAATATCCATCACTAGCAAGTTCTGAAAGCAGTAAGAATTCTACATATACTGATAAACCTAGGGTGACGCTCTCAATATTATACATTTAATGAAATACCTGTCCAATATTGAAGTACCAAATTTATATATTATGTTTTTGTGAGTAATAATAGTTGACAATATTAGATTAAACAGTTTTTCATCCAAAACATTTAATCAAATAATATCTATCCATTCAACTGATCATGAAATCTTCTCAATAGAAATATTTTAGTACCATTCTGGCAGGATATATTCAGTTTTAATGTCGCTATCAAGGTGATTAGGATGCCACTATCAATATTTGTTCATCTGTATTTGTGGATTTAAATCTGAAATATTAGGGTGGACTCACATCTTATTTTCAATCTTTTGAACTTTGGAATCCAGTTGCTTATTTTATTTTTTTGATATCTCAGTATAACACAGTTCAGTCTCTTTACTGTATTGCTTTACTTATCTGAGTTCAGTCGTATTGTGAGTAATATCTATTGCTTTGTCTGTAACTAAATATTTCAGAATCTTGATCTCCATCTTCAATGGTCAGCATTCAGAGGCTAAGAGGACTGTAAGTCTATCAATAGTCAGCATGTTAGAGATTGATTTACCATATATGTGTGGTTGTTGATAATAGGGTAATGATGTAGAAAGTGAGAAAGATACAATTTCTATATATATGTTATCTTATTTTTGAGTATGTTTCTGAGAATTGAAACCTTTATAATATACTTGTGAGAATATAGTGATTTATTATCCAGTAATAGAATTCACCATATCATGCTGATACTATCAACACTGTTATATTGACAATAATATATGTTCTTTTTCAATATATTAGGCTCGATATAGGTCAAACATGATATAACTTATACCCATACTAAATATCTGTCAATTTGAAATCAAATCCACTTATTAATAAATACTATTTAAAATGGAAATAATTTCAAAACTTGCAGTACATTACTCGACTATTTATTCTACTTTCAGGTATCAAGTATTGGACTTGCCAATGGGATACTATTCTAATGGTATATGGCCAACAGAGTATAAATGATTCTTTTCACAATAAACCAGTGGAAATACAAAGGAAGTCTTCAAGTGATTTGATATTATTGATTATCTCTGAATACTTACTGGTTGTAGTATTTTCATCACTACAATTCAATCTAAGAAGCTGGAAATTCAAAAAGCAGAACTTTTGACATTTCAAAATGGACTCAAATATGATGACAGCTGAACTGTCTAATGTACATATTAATTTCAACTCTTTCAATACTGATGTAATATCTTTATGGTCTAGAATACTGACAAACAATATTTTAATTCCAAATTTATCTTAATCATTAGAGCTCAAAATGAAATTAACTGCAATAATCTATTGCATGTTCTAAACTCAGACTTGCCAGAAATAATCAACTATTAGTTGTATAACTGGCCCAATTAGAGTCTTACTAGGATATATTATTATCTGCATACAAATATAATTGTGGTTTCTTTATAGCTTATTGTAGGGATCATATGTTTAAATCCCTATTATTTGATATGTATTGCTTGTATCTAAGATTGATAGATTTGTTAAGAGGATAGAGTTTGTAAAATATCCAAAACAGAAGAATGTAGACCTACAACTCAGAGGGTAGAGTGAAATTGTCTACAATATAACCTACATTTAGAGAATATGAATCTTTCATCAGTTATTTCCTTGGGATAATGATTTGATTCACGTTGTTTTGAAATGAATAGAGAAATATTGAGTAACCAATCAATAGTATGAGCAGAAGACCAAAACCCTACCACTAAAGGTATCTTCAGAATGCAGAAACAATGAAATACCAAAAGAGAACTCTTGGATATAAGATATGAAGGTATGGGGACAGAGAATGATACTGACTTGTATGTAGATATGAAGATAGACGAGGAAATGAGACAATAGATAATAGATACAGAATGTCAAATCATCACAATCCAATAATATTAGGTTAAGTACCAAGCTATTCCTCAAATTACTATTTGTCAAGAGAATATAGTATCTGAAGAATATGATTAATATGGAAAATATTATGAAATTTTACTGATATTATCAATGATACAATTTGTCTTGGTCAATCATATATTTATAAAGCTATATTTTATCTGAAAGATCGAAAGTTGTAGACTTATCAGATGATTACACCTTAATATAAATGAGGCTAGTTTCAAAAGTTTTTAAAGAATTTATATGAAGAAGTATCTTTTACAGTAAGAAGAGAAATATATAAAGGCCTCTGGATTCTCCAAAATGAGAAAGATAATCTTCCTGCCAAGGAGAATAAGTGTTATCAATATCTTTTCTGAAAGTCAAATATCTTTGTCTAATCATGGTATCAGATGCACTTGGCTTCATACGTATATTTGGCTCGCAGGTGAACATGGCTTTGTAAGTATACTTGGCTTGCAGGCCCACTTGGCCTCATAGGTATACTGTACAGCCAACACCAGATAAGTACCCTTTATATAAAACTACCTTGCGAAGTGCTTTTTGCACGCTAGCGAATATCTTACTTACATTATTCTACAATTGAGTTCCTCTGTATCATTGCAACGTTATCTGCATATATCTATATGTACAAGGACGTATACCCTAACACTATAATCATTGTTCAGTTACTAGATATGTTTCGCTCAAGGGGTTTCATCATCTCTTTCCTTATTCGATTCATCAGACTCACACCAAGAACTATTGCTAGATTGTCGATACAATATAAGTAATCATCCTATTGTGTTGACTTTCAAAAGTACAGACAATTCCAATATAATATAGATATCAATCGGTCCCGAACCAATGTGTCACCTGCCATGATATATTAGCACCTCTCAAAACTCGAATGATATCTCTATGCACAATGTAAACTAACGACTAGTCGCAGGCGATTTGGATGTCAATTGATTTGAAGAGTAATATCACCGACTGAGATTGTTATACAGACAATATCACGCTGATGCCAAGATACTCGGAATATCAATCCATCCCGAGAAATACATCACCGGCCTTTGTGACCACTGCTGGGAACACCTCAAAATATATTCAATGAGATCCACAGCATATGAATGGATGATTGATACGAATCTTACCTTTATCAACGTTACCATCACATGTCGATTAATTGGTTCCTCAATATCTCTTTTATAATATGTCACTATCAGGGACCCATATATATTATCATCGCAAGGGTGATAATTCGAGAAGAGTATTCTATCTATTAGAGTTGATGGACATCAACAGAGTCAATTCCGAAACGATTCGGAGGTCAATCAACTATGATACATTCATAATCGCCCTGTACGCCACACTACCAAGACGTCTTTAAGATACATTGGACAATATCAATCTCATATGTATGAACGATTGATGTGAGCCTATTGAGCAGTATGAAGTGCTAGTAAAGCGTTCATTGATGATATACTTATTCATATATATTTATTGGTTCTATAATGGTTACTCCAAACGTATCGGTTCATTAACAATCAAATCTGATGAGGAGTCACCAACAATATACTTGTTCGATCAAGTACACGTGATAATTACCTTCCTTCGATTCAAGCGGAATCTCCAAAGTGTACCTATGATGAATTAGTATCTACAAATGACATAGCCAACTCACATATGGAGTATCAGCATTGTACGAAAGTGTACTTGTTAGCAATGACTACATGCGACCAGAGCTGAAAGGAAGTTTCCACTTATCGATTAATACCTAATCGCAACTACAATTATTACAGCCTCTCAGTGAGATTCAATCGAGTTATAGATCATTGTGCCAAAAACTGGCGATGCTATAGAAGACAACAATGACTACCAACTGCGTGATGCCGATTGTTATCGGTATGAGAGTGATCCAATTCGGCAGTAAATTGATTCTCAATCTACAACAAGCAATCCTTTGCACATTGACAGAATCGTAGGATCTGCAGGCGGGATGGACATCTGCCCAATCAGATCTCTAGGTGGGATGGAACTCCACTGTATCATATACTTTGGAGGGATGGATCTCTACTTGATTGTATCCCTAGGTGGGATTGACCTCTCTCTTTCTGTCTTAGTCCAAGGCGGCATGGATGTCTACTTGGTCGGATTCCTAGGAAATATACACCCCTCCTTCCGCCTTATTCTAAGTAGGATGGAGGTCTATGTGGTTGGATTCCTAGGTGGGATGGACCTCCCCTTCCATCTTATCCCTAAGTGTGATCAATCTGTACGTGGCTGCATCTGTACGTGCAATAGACCTTGCTTTTCGATGTATTCCTGAGTGTAAATACATCTGTTACTAGTCCGACAGGGTGTCACATTTGCCATTTCTCTGATCAGGAAGATACATTGATCATTTGTGTTGGGATTGCCATGAATAAGGAACCTGGAATCCAGAAGACGGATAGTATCGATCGATTGACCACCTGATAAACCCCAAGTGATGTGCAGGTAGTCTCCCTCGACGAGAATCAATAGCAATGGAACTCCTTATGTGGATACCAATAGAGTTTCGCAGGTATACAGTGGTAAGCTTAGTGTTGGCAACGAACCGCCTGGGGTTCGTACCATTGACGAACCGATTTGGTCCGCACGAACCGGATCCTTGCCAAGCCTTTCGCCTCAAACCCCACCATTTCGACCTACAACTGCGAGCAAAAATAAGTAAGCGTGTTCTTGTCCGATCGGCTCGATATGTAGTGCATCTTGTAGCTAACTTCTCCCGCTACAAGATGCGCTACAAATCGCGCAGATCGGACAAGAACTCGCTTATCTATTGTCGTTCGAAGATAGATGGTTCGCGAACCGGTTCGGACAAACCTCAGAACTTCGTCCAAATCTCGGATCGAATCCGGATCGGACCCCACCTTGGTTCGATCCGTGACGAACCGATCCACTTCGTTGCCAACACTAGGTACGCTCCCTGACAATTATTTCCTTGGAGCAACAACATCCAACATTCTTCTTCAGATTAACAAGGTATACAAGGAATTCATCATACCATTTGGGGAGTTGACCATGCTGCTGGGGATATCATAGAGTGTGACCTCACATGAGAAACTCCGATACTGGATAAGCAAGCAGCACGCAGCAGTGGTAGATGCAGCACAAGAGTTACCAACAATGTGGGGCTTGAATGACTGCAATAGGCTTGCCGAGTCAAGGGAGTTCATCAGCAATGGTACCTTCATTCTATTGTAGAGGCCATTAGACCTGTGGCTCATGGTTTATGTGACATTTAACACTCCATCTTTTGGAATAATCAAATTGGCTAACACACATATAGCAGAAATGGTATTGTATAAGATATATTGGCTGATACAGTCGGTATGATGGACTCGTACTGATAGCACAACCTGATATCAGGAATGACATAGGCACTGATTGTGTCACTGGAGAAATAACAACTGATGAAATATGAGTACTATGTCAACGGGGGATATCTCGAAATGTAGATGCATGGGTGATACATGAATTCAGATCGGAATGGCTATCTGATTGAATTCATAATTTGTGCAGAGCAAGCCATATTACTGACTGATTTTGTATCGAGACGGCCATTTTACTGACTGATTTTGGATCGGAAAGACCTATTAATTCATTTACTGCATTGAAGAATAATCTGTACACCCGGATACATTAGTCACGCCCTGATATTGGTTGTGCACCTGAAGCATCTGCAACATCAGTAGCCCATATAATATGTAAGTCCACGACAATACGTTGTGAGACACTGCAAGAACAACTTTTGACACTACGTATTCACACGGTCACATTTCACTCTGCGCAGCACCTTAGGATGCTTAATATTCTGTATTCTCCTTCTGGCCATTCGAATTGCATGGTGACAAGCCAGCCATGAGCTAGCCAGTCGTGAGCCAGTCCGATTCAATCATGTTCAGACAACCTGACTCGATCATCCCCTGCCAGCAGTGAGCCAGCCCGGTGAAATCGCATCCAGCAAGCAGAGAGCCAGCCCAGCTAGATTGTCTCTTGCGAGCGGTGAGCCAGACCTGTTTGATCACGTCCAGCCTTCCAAGAACACGTGCAGCTCCATCATCTCACACTATTGGTGAGTAAGTCCAGCTCAATAATCTCCCCTCAGCGGTGAGCCAGCCCTGCTCGATCATATGCAGCCAGCCTCCAGCCAATTCAGCTTGATCATCTGCAGCCAGCCATCTGCCAGCTCTGATCAATTGCTCCCAGCTGACCATGAGCCATTCTGACCTCATTGTGTCCAGCCAGTCGAGACCCAGTATAATGGTGGTACCAGATACACTTGGCATGTAAGTGGATCTGGCCTCTTAAGTACACTTGGCTCGCAGGCCGACTTAGCTCATGAGCACACTTGGCCTCGTAAGTATATGTGGTCTAGTAAATGCACTTGGCTAGTTCTTGGCTTCGTAAGTGCACTTGGTCTCGTAAGCGCACTTGGCAGCTGAGGTCGGGTAAGCACCCTTTACATATAGTCTGACCCATTTCTATCCGCTTACTTTCAATTGTAATTGAACTCTAAGGTCTAAGTTCTAAGTTTTCAGTTCAACTCTATGATAAGTCTCTCTCTCTCTCTCCTATAGTCACTTTCTTTATTTGCAATACAAACAAATCTACAGACAATATTAAGCCAAGTAATCTGCCAGTCTTTATCGATCATCTCTAGCCAGTCGAAAGCCTATCTGAGTTGATCACCTTCAGCCAGCCCACAGTCAGCACAGTTCGATCGTATCTAGCTAGCCGAAAGCCAGCCCGGCTTGATCGCATCCAGCCAGCCAACAGTCAGCACGTCTCAATCGCGTCCAACCAGCGGCCAGCCAGCATGGCTCAATTGTGTCTAGCCAGTGGTTAGCCAGTACAGTTCAATCGTGTGAAGATTGCTGAGAGCCAGCATAGCTCGATCGCACCTAGTCAGTTGGATGCTAGTCTAGCTGGATCTCAAAATTAACTTCCAAGCATACCTGATCGACATGCTAATGCTTCCATTCAGATCTGTTCGTCATATACAGCCAGCCGACAGCCGACACTACTTGATCGCGTCCAGCCAGCGGTAAGCCAGCCAATCTCAATCATCAATTGCCAGCTGAGCCTGACTAGCCCAACCATTTCCACTCAGCCTGAATCAATTCTCTCCACCCATACACTAGCTCCAAGTACTGTTCCAAGTGCTGCTTCAAGTGCATCCAAGATCTAACATGATTGTTTATATATAGTTAGCAATAAATTTGTGTATCAAGTGTAAGTTCAAGTATTCAATTGACTGCCCAGGTAAATCAAGGCTGTGACCGGCAATCAAGCCTGCGACCATACAGTATACAGTGTCTGGAAATAAATGTTCTGCCTGTAGGTGTGTACAGATGCAAATGCTGTATCTGTGAGTGTGTTCAGACGCAAATACTGTGGCTGTAGTACCAGGATAAGACAAGGCTCAAGAGGTTTCGTCTGAAGCGTCTGATGTGCCCTAGATATTACTTCATCCGAGGTGTAACTTGGTTTTGTTTCCAATGTGATTGGTGTCATGATGTCTTGATCATCAACATGGAATGATTTCCTTGATTGGAATGATTGTATACTAGATGGTACAAATCCATAATGAATTTGGAGTGATTTCATATCTGCATGACCCGATCAATAAGAGATTTGAAGAAACATTTCGCCTGGTTGGCTGAATCTTGACTATTGATCTCAATATAGAAATGGACGTTACGTATCACCATAGGATAAATTTTGGATCATGGATATCCGATTTCAAGAAAGGATTCTAGGGCAAATGATAACAGATGACGATCTTATGGAACTTGACTTAGGATCAACTATTTTGAAGATCGGTAAAGAAAACTCGATAAACCTTACAGAATCTCAGAAGAATCCACTGAATACGGGTCGAACGAGTACAATTGCATATTCCAAATCATATGACTGGCAACAAATGGCAATCAAAAACGTCATACTAACGAGAATATCGAACAGAATTGATGACAATCGATACCATATTCACCATTGGCATTAGTTGTTGACAAAGTCACCATACCAAAAGAGGAGATTGACCGTTCCGGAATCCATCAGACTGCTACAATGATGAACTCTGTAGAGGAAGTGCTGAAACAATATCCGATCATACTGCAGACATCAAGCACATCTGATCTCGTGAGTACACTTGACTCCTACATGCCCTTAGCCTTGTCAGTGTACTTGTCTCACAGGTATACTTGGACTTGCCAACGACTTCACTATCGAGTACCTGGAAGCCACAAAAGACTCCACCAATGGCCCGATTATGAAAGTGACTATGAGAAGCTTATCGATCAGCTCTTGGCAACCCTGAATGTTGAACCATATAATTACATCCTTTCGGCATCGGGAAAGAATCCGTGCACCCGGGTGTATTAGTCATGCCCTGACGTGTATTATTCACCTGAAGCGCCTGGAATATCGATAGGCGGGGCAATATGTATGTCTGCGACAATGTGATGTGATGCACTGCAAAAACAACTCTAGGTGCTAGGTATTCACCGGGTCACATATCACTCTGCACAGCACCTTGGGATGCTTAATATACTGTATTCTTGGTTTGGCAGTTTCAATTGTGTGGTGACTAGCCAGCCCAACTCGATTATCTGCTGCCTGCGGAAAGCCAGCCCTGCTCGATCATCTTTCGCCAGCCGAGAGCCAGCCCGGCTCGATCACCTCCAGCCAGCTGATTGTCAGCCCAGCTAGATCATCTCCCGTCAGCGGTGAGCCAGCCGGACTCGATTGCATCCAGCCAGCCAAGAACCAGCCCTGCTAGATCATCTCCAGCCAGCGGTGAGCAAGCCCAGCTCGATCATCACCTGCCTGTGGTGAGCCAGTCGGGCTCGATCGCGTCCAGCCAGCCCAGAGCCAGCCCAGCTCGATCATCTCCAGCCAGCCGTGAGCCAGCCAAGTTCGAACATCACCCACCGGCCCGGCTCGATTCCGTCCAGTCAGCCGAAATTCAGTATAATGGCAGTACCAGGTATACTTGGCTTGTAAATGCACTTGGCCTTGTAAGTGCACATGGCTTGCACGTAAGTGCACTTGGCCTCATGAGTGCACTTGGCTTGCATGTAAGTGCATTTGGCAGCCGAGGCCGGGTAAGCACACTTCATATATAGTCTGACCCTTTTCCCCCCTTACTTTCAACTGTATTTGCACTCTAAGTTCAAAGTTCTAAGTTCTAAGTTCAACTCTATGATACTTCTCTCTCTCTCTCACACAGTCACTCTCTTTATGTGCAATGCTGACAGTTATACAGACAATTTTAACCGAGGTAACCAGCCAGTCCTTATCGATTATCTCCAGCCAGTGGAAAGCCAATCCGGCTCGATCGCGTTGAGCCAGCCCAGCTCAATCATCTCCAGTCAGCAGTGAGCCAGCCAAGCTCAATCGTTTCCCGCAAGCGGAGAGACAGTCCGACTCAATCGCGTCCAGCCAGCCCGGCTCGATCTTCTCTCACCAGTGGTGAGCCAGTACGACTCAATCGCATCCAGGCAGCGGTGAGCCAGCACGGCTCAATCATGCCTAGTCAGTCTATAGCCAGCCCAGCTCAATTTCCAAGTGCACCTGATCGAAATGCTAATATTTACATCCAGATCTGCTCGTCGCATACAGCCAGCCCAGAGCCAGTACGGCTCGATCATATCAAGCCAGCGGTGAGCCAGCACGGCCCGATCGCATGTAGCCAGCATGGCTCGATCGCATGTAGCCAGCACGGCTCGATCGGATGTAGCCAGCACGGCTCGATCGCATGTAGCCAGCACTGCTCGATCACGTCCAGCCAGTAGTGAGGCAGCCAATCTCAATCGTCTTTCTCCACCCGTGCACTAGCTCCAAGTACTGCTCCAAGTGCATCCAAGATCTACCATGATGTTTTGTATATAGTCAGCAATAAATTTGTGAATCAAGTGTGACTTTAAGTAATCAATTGGCTGTCCTGGTAAATCAAGGCTGTGACCGAGAATCAAGGCTGCGACTGTACAGTATGCTGCGTCAAATGCCCACCTGTAAGTGTATATGGACGTAAATGCTGTGTCTGTAAGTGCATCTGCACGCAAATGCTGCATCTGTAGTGCCAGGGTAGTGCCAGGATATGCTGAGGCTCAAGAGGTTTCGTCTGAAGCGTCTGATACTCTCTAGCCATTCTGGCATCTACAGCATGACTTGGTTTTTTTCCCGATGGGTGATCAAGAAGATCCAGGCTACTGACCCATTGGCAGTCAATATCTCGGGTAAGCTAGTTGAAGACCCAATAGATACAGCTGAAGCCGAAGCTGCAGTTTAGAATACATAGATTGTCATCCCTGGAGCTCCGACCAAAGAGAGGAGAATATATATCACTGCGGAGATGGTTTCCAGCGACAAAGTCATTAGTCTCTTACATGACAACCCTGAGTCTGGTCACTCTGGAGCTCTTAAAACTGCTGAGTTAGTCTCTAGGGACTTCTATTGGTCTACGATAGATGCATATAGAAGCAAGTACGTCAGGGACAGCGAAGTAAGTCAATGAGATCAAGTTCAAGTACACTGAGAAGTATGGGGGCAAACAAGAAGTCAATGGCTATCCTATTGGTCTCCATCATGGAATCGGAAGCACCACCGAATGCATTGAATGTACAATCACCTCCTACCAACGATCAATGGAGTCAATCGACCCCAGTGCTAGCGGCAGAGAGCCAGCCAAATCAGCTGCCGAGATGTCAAGCTGTACAAATGTGAACTGGCTGCAATCTTTGATGGACATATAAGAAGGCTACCAGGTTGGTGCTTCAGAGCCGAAAATGGAAACACGCTGAATTACATGGTAACTATGTTCTTATACGGAATACTTATAAATTAGATATATCAATAAATGACTGTGCACTTCAATTGACCTTATCTTAATCCAGCTACAACAATTATCAACCAATATCACCACCGATTGTGATGACTAACAGTATCAGGCTAGATTGTAGGTGAATGGCATGGGAGAAGGAGAATAGATGTGTTGATATACAGGAGCGGATGCATACTCAGTTACATTGTGAGTATGACCTTATGGCACACTTATGAGTTAGAAACTGCAACTGAAAAGATGATGTATAAATATACGTCGATATTTGATGACTGCAATCAAGAGCTGAGGGAAGTCCACACAGGTGAATCAATCTGAACCAGAATGACAACAGAAAGTCGAATCCCGATAACAGATATACAAGTCAACCTGAAGTCAATCGGTGAGATATACATGATTACGCTATAAACAATGAGGTCTGCCATGTGCTTGGATATCATCAGAAAGTACAGAGATATGGCATTGAAGAAATGATACAAATCTGAGAACACTTAAGAGCAGTGACTATGATCATGATAAGTACATCATGCAATTATACTAGCTGACCACTGCAGAGATGCAATACTGACCACAATGACCTTACCCTTCAGATAATGTTCACGAAAATATTCGACGAGAGAAATTGATTAGGGGAAAGCCAATGGCACCACAGATTCTAACATTGCTAACCAACACTACTGAGATTAACTGCTTTGTTCTGGAGAAATTGGAATTCCACTTGAATATTTGGAATCATGGCCTTGCACACTGGCTAAAGAAGTTGGCTTAGAGAACTGCTGATGGAGTAGCTTCATGTTGTAGGTAGACTGGGAGGAGTCAGCGACAATTCGATATTTTGTTCTTGCTTTGTACTTCTATTGTTCTCATCTTATAGATTTTGGCCAGGTAAAAATGGCATCCGCACAGGTTTTTACCGTCTACAACTGGATGCGGATTTTCCCATACCCTGAATCAACTATGAGATCGCCATGATGGAAATGATCGGTTGTGGGACTTTTGCAGATGTATGAATGAGTATGCACCTAATCCTGACTTTGTTTATGTGTATGTATATACTTCAGCCCAGGATGTCTTCGGATAAAGAGAGGGATGATGTAATGGCAGTACCAGGTGTACTTGGCTTCATAAGTATACTTGGCTAACAGGTGTACTTATCTTCATAAGTATACTTAGCAGCCGAGAATAGGTAAGTACCTGTCATATAAAATCAACTCGCATATAAAATCAACTTGCAAAGTACCTTTTGCATGCTAGCTATTTTCTTACTTATATTACTCTACAATTGATATCTGGTTTATGACCTGTTCATTTTGTAACTGTATCTACGTATATCTATCAGTATGAGGATGTATGCCCTTACACTTTGTTCGAAATTGTCAGTGACTTTTATATCATCAGTAAATATTTTTAATATCCATTGTTAGTAATTAGTAATACTAGAAGTATTACTCCAGATTTACCAGTAGAAGTACTATCTATATTTGATTCACAACTTACTTCTAATAGAGGTTGTGAAAAGGTGCAGATGATGTAAATATCTGTAACACTGGAAAATTGTAAACAGAAATGTGTAACTATTCAATCATTTATTAATACAATTTTTTCTTATTGCCAAGGATATTGTTATTTTACCCTTTGAGAGTTCAAAGCTGTGAATAAGTATTAACTATACTCAAACAAATTCTTTTATCTATGAATGTATTTCAAAATATTCTATATCCAATTATATCTATACCAATATAGCTGCTTTGATAATTGTATAGCAGGCTACTATCTTCCAATTCAATTGTATCTATAGAACTATGTACTCTATACAAATGAACAGTATCCTTTATCAAATACAGCAATAAGAATATTTCCTTTATTACCCAACTACTACTACAATCTGACTTACAGTTCAAGACATCCAAGTACTTATTACAGTTATACCTTATGTTGGGTGCCTAAATTGATATCATGAGAGGTGATTTGAGGGAAACTCACAAATTAACTGTTGGTCTATTTTTCTTCGATGTTCTAGAATCTCCAATTGATTACATTTCATTTCTGTCTATATGTAGCTTGTTTAGAGTAGAATTAGTTATAGTAGTATAAAGTGTCAATATTCTATTCTTAGTTCAAGTGAGTAGTACCAATCCTCCCATTCACCTGTCATTGTGGGTGTATACGTATTCCCTTCTGGCCCGTACATTATGCTGAGGCGCACCATGTATCAACTCCTTTTCTCCCAATTACATCCCTCCCAAGAAGTTCGAGATACTTCTCGAAAATAAATTTATCCTCCGAATACAAAAGGGAACACTTAATAGCCATCAACTCTGTGACAAGTTGGCCATCGACTCTGGGGTACAAAAGAAACTACTAATAGCCATTGACTCCATGGTACAAAAGAAAATACTAATGGCTATCGACTCTGTTGCCTTAACATTTTCTTTTCTATTTAATCTTCGTTTCTCCCAATCTGTATTGTTTGTTGTAGTCGTCAAGCATTTGCTTTGCTTTTGAGAGATTGGAGGCTAATTCCCAGATTATTTCATCATCATTGTATCCGTCCCATTAAATTTAATATTTGTAGCCACCTTTGACATCTGGTATCCGCTTATGCAAGGTAATAGCTACGACGATGTACGAACGCTGAATAGTATGATCATTATCTCTTCCTGTATGTATGGAAGGATGAAGTGGTATTTCTCGTATCGGATCTGCACTGTAGTTCTTGAGTCTGCTGATGTTTACTGCATCGTAAATCGTTATATCTGCAGGCAAGTCCAGTTCGAATGTATTTGACTGACAGAACCTAATGATCTTATTGGGTCCGGCCCATAGGTATTGCAGCTTCCACCAAGAAGAATCTTGATTCAAGTACATAATCGGCAGGTCTTTTGTTCTCAACATCACGAAGTTGCCGACTTCAAATGTGTATGGCCTTCGGCTCCTTTTTGCTTCCACCGTCTGACTATCTTGTGCCTCATAGAGGCGGTCCTGGGCATCTATTAATGAAGCCTGAAATGATTGAACGAACGCTATACCTTTCAGGCTACGCATGTCATGCTACTGTTGGCCCATCACAAAATCTAATGGAATAGAATGTGTGAATCCAAACTCCAACAGAAACGGGCTTTGATCAGTGGATAAGTGTGTAGACGTGTTGTATGCATATTCCGCAAGTAGAAGTATTGTATTCCACTGCTCTCGATGGTGAGTGGCAAAAGCCTGTAGATACCATTTGACCTGCTTGTTTGAAATCTCTGATAGCCCATCTGCAGGTGGGTGAATTGCTGTGAACATGAGCAGATTAGTCTGCAACCTCTTACTCACATCAGATCAGAAGTCTGATCTAACAATCGTGTTTCTGTCGCTAACAATCCCTCGGGGAACACCATGAAGTCATATGAATCATGATACTCTCAAAAAACAACTATGCACATTTCGCTGCATTTGTAGTCTTAGTGCAGGACATCCAATGGACCTGTTTGGAGAAGTGGTCCACGAAGGTTACAATGCAATTGTTTTCACTCAAGGATGTCAGCACATCAGAAATGAAATCTACTCCTACGCACTCCCACGGGTCTTGTGTAACTGGTAGCAGTTTCAGCAGAACCACTACTTTTCAAGTACGTTGGATAACTCGTGCACTCATGTAGTAACTTTTCGTGTAGTCATAGACTCCTTTCCACATCCCTTGCCAGAGGAAGTGCTGCCTCACCACCATATATATCTTTGATGCTCCGAAATGGCCTCCCACTGCAGTATCATCTGCTTCTCAGATGATTCTTTATCTCAGATGTATCGGACTGTAGAGTCAACGTAGCTTGTCTTTGTATCGTTAAGAATCCTGTTTCTGAAGGTATAAGTAAAGCACACTATGGTCTATGGAAAATCGGTGGCTGCGAGCCCAAACCTTATGTACTGTAACTGGAGTTGATACCTTCAGCGAGTATTCGTAGCTATCCTTAGATACAATTATTTGTACTATGTGTTTACTCCAGCTATTGTCCTTCATTTGAGCAGCGACTTCTCGCAATCACTCTGTCAAGTCCTGAATTACCATCTGCAGGAGTCGAAACGGAGAGACTTGATAGCACTCTAGTCTAAAGTCTGGACATCACGTCAGTACGTCAGTATATGTCGTATAGATATAGAGTCTGTATGGACCTTGTAATTCCTGCCCGAATGGCAGTAGTAGTGTCAATACATAACTGCATTACAAACCGTCAGGAGTTCTCTGTCGTATGTAGGGTATCACATCTCTGCTCCCTTATGCATCCTGTTCAAAAGGGCAATAACTCTGGTCTCTCCATCGTGTCGCTTCTTCAATAATACTGCTTCGACTGCATATTTGCTGGCGTCAGAATACAGTACATAGTCACCCCCTTCCTCCAACAGTGCAAGTATGGGAGCCTTCCAAGTGGCATCTTTTAATATGTCGAAGGCCTCCTCTGCTTTTCCATTCCAAACAAATTGCACGATACATACATACTTGATCTGTACCTCATAGCGCCGGACACCTATTTTAACTTTCGTACCTATTTTACACATACGATATAACAGCAAGGCGATATGTATATAATACTGTATTAACTTGTGGTAATAGCCGGTCAGATCAAGAAAGCCACAGACTTCCTTTGCATTTCAGGGCCGGAGCCATTCGGATACTACTTTCATCAATGAATCCAACGTATGCACTCCTTCTTGGTTGATATGAACGCCTCAAAATTCAATCTCATCATGAAACCATTCGCATTTTGATTTTTTCTGTTTCAAGTCAGGTTTCAGCAAGAGGCCAAACATCATCCACACGTGACTTATATTTTCCTCTCATGTCGAACTATATATTAATATATCATTAACATTAACAGCCACAAATCAACATAGCTCCAGGTTGGATGCAGATAGGCAGTTCATGACTCGCATGAATTGATATGGTCTATTGGCCACCCCAAATGGGAGTACCGTATATTCGTACAGCTAATACATTGTTGAGAAAGCAGTTTTTCACCGATTGACAGAATATATTCACATTTGATGATAGCCCAAGGCTAAAACTACTTCTGAGAAGTAGTTTGAACCTCCGACATCGTGAAACAATCCTTGCGCCTGGACGTATTAGTCATACCCGGATATCGGTGGTATGTCAGGAGTACCTGGAATGTCGGTTGGTAGGGTAACATGTAAGTCTGTGATGATATGATATGAGGTACTGCAAAAACAACTCCTGGTGCTAGGTATGCACATGGTCGCATATCACTCTGCATAGCACCTTGAGACGGTTGATATACAGTGTTCTTTGTCTGGCCGGTAAATTGCATGGTGCTTGGGACTCGGTGGCAATACTGCTCTGGGTATTGTAATCACAATGCTATGCAAGGCGTATTTTACCATAAAGTTGTTTTCAATGGAGAACTACATTGCTTGCGTATATATCTTGCCTGGATGCAAGCAACGTGAAGGTTTGCCTATTAAGTCTATTTGCAGTTCTAATACCTTACAGTTCTAAACACCGTTTATACCCTCTTCACTGCTGAATTCAACTCGTCCTCCAGCATATAATTAATATCATTCCAGGTCACTAGATCTATATGACTAGTGACTATCTATCCTTTATTCTAGGACTTCGACGAAATAGACTCCTCTGTAATTAAGTGAGCCGCACCCACAATATTTCCTGCACTAATAACTGCATATGTACCTCTGGAATATGGTTTCACCACTCTGACTAGCTGCGATGTACTTTCTGGCATTCTACCATTGGCAGACTACGTCACTTCAATGTGTGCTAGCCAAAAGGTGTTCTTGCCACGGGAATAGATGACTCGCAGCTTGAATAGATGAAGCATACGGTACAGTATACATCCCTGCAGTGCCTTGTGAGACAGCTCCTGCCCTTCCTTACGTTGTGAAGTGTGGATCCATACCCAGTCATGGCAGGCAGTCCCAAAATTCATTCGTGTATCACCAGTATATCTGAGCTTCTGAATGATGTGCTTGTCATACATGTTGCATGATTCTACCTCCAATCCATCGTAAATTGATGCAGAGCTGCTTAAGAGATCATCCGAATCGATATTAACCTGCTTGGAGTGTAAGAAATGACTGGTGGCATCGTATAGACCATTTCGTACGACATCGTCACTGATTGTTTTCAAGAGGCCTTGAAAGTCCTTGACTTTCTCTTTTCCTTTGTAGTGCTGCAGAGATTTGAACCTCAATAAACAACGTCCACTAGAAGTGATTGCTTCCGCCATCATTTCAGTTGTCACTTCTTTCGTAGTCTGTGGAGCATCTTGTTTAGGATTCCATGCATCGTGGTTGGCCTTTCTGACAGCGAATGCATCACTCTGAAGGTAGTAGTTAATTATCTGAGGATAGTAATCACCCATCTTGTTGGTGGCATTAAACCCGTCCTTAATCTTCTTCCGGTGAGATCTTTCTCTGATCTCCGTCAACCACTGTTTAAGTGAACTGTACCGTTGGATCTGCTCTCGGAAGTGCTGCATGAGATGTATCTTGAGAAAGTTCAAATTGCTATCCTCTTGAATGTATTCGGCCATTGCTGCATCAATAATACCTTTCCAGGCATCACAATTGTACTGTCAAAAGGCTGCGGTTCTCTTCTTGTTTTCCTCGGAATTCAACTCCGTATCCCACTCGGCACACAATTCTGTACGTCTCTCTTTGGCCTCTGCTGCAAGTCACTTACCCACCCTGAATTGTTGAAACACATCCTTCGATTCGTGAAAGTGACATAGAGAATTGTCCATGAGGTCTAGCATTTCGTCATCATGAAATTCATACTGGCAATAGAAATAGAACTCAATAAGAGAGCAAGAGCACTCAACTGCACGATCAAAAATACAGCACTGAGAGAGGCTTGGGTCCAGCAGATCATTATGTATGACACCCACATGGAATCGTGTCATCGTGTTGACTCTTCCTCCGTTCCAATGCGAAACCTCCTCACATGCATATCTGGATTTCGTCATATCATGATATGCAGGCACCGAGAGCCAAATATCATTGAACTTGTCAAGCAGCTTATGCTACTTGAGGAATTTGTGAAGCCATGCCAGGAGGTACTTCAACATCCCAATTTGCATCGTGTGGAGTAGATCAGGCTTGAAAAGATCACTTGTAATGCAATCAAGATACCATAAGATGTTGAAGCCTGGATTGACATTGTGGAGTTTGACATCGGCGATGCTCAGGGGTGTATTTGAATCTGAAAGTATACGATAGATATTATGATCCCGGAGGTTGTGTTACTCATGTCAGCTGGGTAGATTACCCATTTCCTGCATGTGGCATTCACACCTGTAGCATACACTATTCTTGATATTGTGAAGGTCATGGTGTTGGGGTAATCAGTAGTGTTGACAACGTAGCGGATCGGTTCGTCACGGATCGAATCAGGGTGCGGTTAGATACGGATTTGATCCGAGATTTGGACGAAGTTCCGAGGTTTGTCCGAACCGTTTCGCGAACCATTTATCTTCGAACGATAATAGGTAAGCGAGTTCTTGTCCGATCGGCTCGATGTTTAGCGCTTCTTGTAGCGGGAGAAGTTAGCTACAAGATGCACTAACAATCGAGCCGATCGGACAAGAACTCGCGTACTTATTTTTGTTCGCAGTTGTAGGTCGAAATGGTGGGGTTTGAGGCGAAAGGCTTGACAAGGATCCGGTTTGTGCGAACCAAATCGGTTCGTCAATTGTACGAACCCCGGGCAGTTCGTTGCCAACACTAGTAATCAGCCATCCATGCAGCCAGTGTCGAATAACAATGCCTGAAGTTTCCATCAGTACAGCGGTCATAGAAGTTGCAGGTCTCGGAATTGAGTAGGGGTTGCAACATATGCTGCAGCACATTCAGAGAGACCATTCGGTCATGCTCCCTCTGAGCATTACTTCTTTTGAGGGGGACATCGTGCATCTTGATGGAAATTGGCAAAAGGGCGATCAACAACATACTGTGCATTGTGTGCTTCGTCCGTACGGCTGCGGATGGATTGCCAATCACTATATATATTGGCCATACCGTCTTGTCACCAGAGAAGTTTGTAAGGTAGACACCACCACACATGAATATCATTGGCACCAATGTGTCACCGACTGGTAGTGTTGTCTACACAACTTTTGTGAGCATTATAAAGAGTATACTAAGAAGGATACTTACCTGCTTATCCCACCACCAGTCTCCAGTATGTATCTCATTGTAAATATGGTGCCTAACATTATTGACGCTATGTTTCGGAGTGTATGTAAGATGTTCCTCGTATGCTGGCTGCCGGAGTAGCCATGTTGCACATTCTATAAGGTCATGGTGTCAAAACTCAATTGCATCCGGATGCTACGCATTCCATACCGTCTGCAACGTAGCTTTCTTCCAGGAGTCATTGCCAAGTCCATCTTCCATCGTATCGATTGTATATCAGAGGTTGTAATTCGATTTCAGAGAATCACGCGCACACTCTTTAAGGCTGCAGTTACCCTTCAGGAAGTCATCGTTGACATTTGTGGGAAGACTTTTCGATGTGACTAGCTCTGCAAAATTGTACTCCTCCAAATTTTCGAAAGGATGGAAGTAATTGTCCAAGAATTGCTCAGCATTGTGCTCATCATCGGTCGGAATATATGTGACAGGGGCTCCAACATTGGGATATGAGAAGCTTTTTGTATTTGAGTCGAATTCTGATGGTTCTGAAGAAGGTAACATGTGCAACGGAGGAAATGCGTCAGGATCATCAACGTGGTCATGGTTGAAATGAAAACCACTGTGCGAATTGTCGACGCAATACTGAGAGTTTTTTCGAATGTATTCAGAGGTCTCAGTGGAGTCTGTCTTCACCTCAGAAAGTTGAAAGCGATATCGAGCATGGTCGCTGTCGATATGTTTGTAGAGCCACAGGTCAGAGTTGTAAGGTCTCAAGCAAACAGGGCAGAAATGATTCGGGGTTGGTATGGGAGCCATGGTACGTGTCATGCATATAATGCTGAAGGCTGTATATATAGTTGGCAGAATGTTACGAGTGTTGCCAAGCAGGGATAATGTAATTGAGCTACATGGCATACAAAACTCACAGAGCCATATATAAAATGCCAAGACCATGGAATATCCTGCAGACAGAGTTTGTCACCATGTAGCCACACCCAGAGCCTAATTTGACCCTAATTGCTAGGCAAATATAAGTAAGAATCAATGGACTTGCTTGTTTGCTTGCTTTCAATTTGATGTTTGACTGGGTGGATGATACGAAACGCGAACAGGAACATGTGATATCACTGGTTTTGTGTGCCAAGACACGAGTTTAGAGTTCATGATACCACAGCACAGAGTCAATTGGTGGTACCTGTAAAGGCCTATGTACTGCCAGAGATGCTGGTGACACTTCTCTCACATCATATAGCAGGTCCTGACTGTTTGTGACACCACACTGCATCATTATGTTGGAACTTGATATCACTGCCATATGGTAGGAACCCAAACTGACAGACTTTGACTCTTTGATCTAAGATTGGCATGATGAGTTTGTCTCACGCTCAAGAAGTAGTTCAAACAACTCTCATAATCGTATATAACATGAGGTGCATCTTTCAGGCCGAAAGTGAAGTACTAATGACAGCTCACACCCAGGAGAGCTCCTTTTCAAGTATGATGTTTGATATTACCAATGGTTTCAACTCTTCTGCGAGCCACTCCACAGAATTCCAAGCATCTTTATGCCCCATTCTGCACTGTATATATAGTCCCGTACACTCTCTCAATTTCAATTCTTCTCCATCATCTCTATCTACTTCATTTTTACCTATTTAACACTCTCATCGTCGTTTTCGGATACATGAACCCTAACCCTGACCGACCCCTCATACACCTTATTTACAGCTCAGAACATTGCAATGCCATCCAAAACGATCCTATCCATCCCCTCCAAAACCGATGCAATTAAGGAAAATCTCCACCTTGATGGTTTCGCGAAGCAGTTCATGGCTGAGCACATTCGAGGCCTTATTCAGATGTATGACATTCACAGTATCAAGGATGATAGTGTGATTGACTTGATGTATGATATCCTTTTTTTGAACCCAGTCACTACAAGGCACTATGCACAGTTCCAGAGGATGTGGAAGTATCGGGCATCGACTCAACCACGATACATGGAATGGTGGAGTGGATTCCGGGCATTTCTCCAAGACTGTTTCGATAAAATCCAGGTTCAGACGAACCGATATCACAAAGAAAACCCACCTTTACCTACCAATACCAACACCGATAATGATCCTGACTCCGACAACTCTGACAACTGCGACAACTCCAAACGTGGCAAAGGCCATGCCAAGAAAGATCCCTGGTATCCCAGGATACTGAAGCTGCAGCAACCCTCCCACAAATGTGCAATCCCACCAACCATTATTGCTTCTACCCTTCAGAAGAAACGAAACCTCAATGATATCTCTAGCAATACCATCCCTACCGGCCCAACGCTTATGTACCCCTTCAGGGTTTGCATTGTCGACCATGAAAGCTACAGCCCAGAAATATATGACCATTGGGATGACATCTTCATTCACTGCAGCTCTAATAGATAGCATCTCACACAAGTCGTGATACTCACCACAAAGGCGGTATACCATGCTGTGGGTCACCAATATCCTGCCGGAGATATCCGTTGTATTCTTCTGTGTCTAGTTATACCCGGCGAAACCTCTCTGCAGCAATAGTATACAACTCGACTCAATAGCAATGACTCTGTGGCCACCTTCTTTTCTATTACAGCTTACAACCCTCTCATTGTTGTGGCTGTTCTGAAGGCAATAGCAGTTGCGTCTCCAAGGATTACACAAGCTACTCCACCACCACTACCACCACCACTACCACCACCACCACCACAACCATGATCGTTTCCCTCAGACCAATCTGGCGCCTTCGAATCGGCAGAGAGTCAGATAACTGCTTTCAGATTCGTTGCAATAAACTACTCGGCACTAATACAATTGAAGGTGACTGCTACTCACTACGTCGAGTGTGCCTCTCTCCGAGATGTATCATCATCTATGCTAGAGGAGTCAATGAGTGCCAGAGTTGTACGAATGGTGGAGACAGCACAAATTGTTGAGGTGATATCGTGAGTGGTGGTGGAGTTACAGCAACAGCGGGAGGCGAGGTTGCAAATGGAAGAGGATTTGATGGAGGAAGAGACAATATGTGTTATTTCATCGGTATCAGTAGGTGTTGACGAGTCGTTGGAGTCAGTGGCAATTGGGTCGCACCAAGATGTCAATACTGGTATGAGCTTCACACAGCTTCAGATGTCATGTTTGATACCACCATGGATGGGTCAGCAATTTGAGTAATGATTATCGGTACGTCTAACAGTGCTGCAAATGGCTAGCATACTGACGTACGTAGGTTCGTGTTTGGTAGTTGGGTTAGCATTTGGTAGTTGGATTAGTATTTGGTAGTTGGGTAAGCATTTGGTGGTTGAGTTAGATAGGGTTTTTGCATATCTTCTTTGCATCGGGTAGAGTCGTTTTTGCATTTTACAAAGATGTTTTTAGTCTCGTTTGGATTTTCTTGGCATTATTGGTATTTAATTGACTAATCATACGCGATACTTTCGTGACAAGCTAATACGAAATTGTTTGGATCTGCTCCTTAATGAGAAAACCTTTCAGGTGCAATGCTCAGTGACATGTCAGTCCTTTTCCATACTGCATTACCCTTCATCTAAATCGCAACTGCACTCTTTTTCTGCCTTTCTGACATTCCTGCCCTCTGAAAATGATCCAAACAACAAAGCCACTGTATAAGGCTACATCCTCAATTCCAAAAGCAGCACCAGCCACACCTGATACCCCAATACCACGTACAGCAAACAGTCATAAGAGGAAACTCACTTTGCAGTCTGACAAGCTGAAGCTAGAGTGGACGAAGACTACAGCCTCACATATCAAAGGTTCAATTTCGACTACCCATATCTCCTCAGTATCTACACCCATTGTATCCGCACCAAATCCAGCCTGGAAACCATCTCGGCCCCCATCGAAGCAAGCCCCCATTTCGATATTGCCAGTACCCAGAGTCATTTCCATCGTTACTATTCATTCAGCGATAAACCTTAGTCACCTCCAGAGTCTATACCCATCATCATCGGCTTCACAACTCATTCCAACATCTCCATTGAGGATACCGTCGAGTCTGTCAGTTAGCAGTAAAAGATATGTGAGTCAAAGTGTCCTTCCATCAGGTGACCTTCGAGTTACTGCTGTACTGAAAACAATGTGTCACTTGATGGAGAAGCAACTGCTGATCGAGATACTATTTCCAACTGAAGCTGAATTTATACTGATAGCTGTTACGATTCCGAGAGTGGTAGATACTGACTAACATATCGTTCCCAATAGAAAGTCAGTAGAACATTCCTGGCCAAAGGTATACAGGTAGGAAGGAGTCAATATTAGCTTCCTGAAACATCAGAAGGAGTGTCTCAAGATAGTTAGGTATCTCCCAGAATTGCATTCTCACCGACTAACGTATGTCAGATCAAAAACAGTTGCAATGCAGTCAGATCACACATGATCATGAAGGCCCGTGAGTGTATAGGGAGACTATATAACTTGCACCGTTTCGAAGATGATGAGTGCTGCTTACACATTGACCTAATTCTTTCAGATTTTACATTCATAGTACGCCAATGCAATCGTACGAACGAACCTGATGTGAGTGCTGTCTTCAACCTGTAGCATCGCTAACACCACCAGGAATGAGCTAGCTACTTTCTTGCCAAGGAGATTCCAAGATTTCTATATATACATTTCTTCCAACAAATACTCAAACGTGGCAGGTTTTCGGAGGATTGTCATGACTGGATTCGGGAACAGATACCCCCGGCACTGATTGTGTTAACATGTATGGCATTGCATCACGCTCTGACAGAATGGCAAAGAAATGGAGGTTTAGCTCCAACAAGGTTGCAATCGATGACCTCGAAATCCAGTGCAACAGGTCCAAGTGGGAGTATGACTTCAACCGAGATAATGATGGTGGTAGGTATAACTGTATGGTCTTCACAATACATGCAATTGCTCTTACAATTTGCAGAGACTTACACTGATCTCATGAATATATGGAACGATCTCTCATCTCCATTGAGACAGAAGGTAATCAAGTTCATAAGGGTGGCTCTCAACAATCTCATTCTACATGAGAAAGGAGCCAATAACATGCCACCCATGGCCACGCCTCATCGAGTGATACTAAACAAGACTGCGATGGAAGCCCTGATGATGGAGCCGAATATTGAGACTCCGATCATTGCTGCGATCCACATCTCCGTTGCTAATGATTTGTCTTTTGATGCTGAGGATAGAGTTGACGATGGTGACAATGATAGCGACAACGAGCATGATGACATTTATAGTACCAGGAGTCATGCTCAGCGACAACGCGGTCTGCAGGTGGATGATGACAAGGGCGAGATTCAGGACGATGAGGACGAGAATGAGGATGAGAATGAGGATAAGGATGCGAATGAGGACGAGAATCAGGACGAGTCCAATGATGTAGAGTCTGAGTCGGTAGATCACTGCAATTGAGAGAGTAATTTAGAGGATGTGCTTCAAGCTGGATGCGAGGTATAGTATGGCATTTGGAATGAGGAGAGAGTGGTTTAGAGGATGTACTTCATGCTGGCTGCAACGTGTAGCATGGCGTTTAGAAGGGGAAACTGTATATATTAGAACTTAATATCAAACATGCATACTTACATCACTGCACTGTATCCGTCGACCGAGATGTGAGTGCAATTCAGGGAATCGTATAAACGTCGCATGCTGTGAACATTGCATTATGTCAAGGTGTACATTACACTCATACGTCACATAAGTAGTATTGTGCATCAAAGCATGAGTACACTGCATGGCTGCATCAGTAAGAATTGTATATACTGTATAGCTGCAATAGTAAAGAATACTGCATCAGGAGGACCAAACCCAATGCCAGTAGTTATATATACACACGTGCAGTATCACTCTATGACAAGGCTCAAAAGGTTTCGATTGAAGCGTCCGATATGTCCTAGACCTACATACGGCCTGGGCACGACATGATTCTTTTCCCGCTGGAGCGGTTGAACAAGCTCTTCGATTTGACGTAACAGGTATCGATTCTTCTTGATGATGTGGTTAACTGCCCGGTAGCCAATATACATGTACAATCCACCCTCTTTCTTAGGTATGTATAGGACAGGTGAGTCATAATGACTACTGCTTGGCCTTATCCAGTCAATGCGTAAGGCCTTTTTCAATTGTCATTGTAGCTCCGCATCCTCTTTGGAAGACAATCTATATGGAGGTCAGTATTGGACTTTCTTATTATCTTTTGGTGCTATGTCAATTTTATATGGCGGTTTCCTTTGCGTTGTGTCGTACGTCGCTTCTGCAAATAAGCTACAATTCTCGAAGTTGAAAAGCATACTTTGCAATTCATCTGGAGGCTGTACAGACTCAGAATCAGGCTTGTCGTACAGTATCCGAACGATGAATGTTCTTGCTTAGACTTGATGGTATATTCGATCGAGTTGTTTTGTGCCAATAATATTGATTCTCATCATCCAGGCTGCCTCTTTGATGGTGTTGTCATCTGGTTCACTATCTGGTCAAAGGCCACAAAGGTAGTTCATTCATACTACCTTCTCTCTTTCTTCCCATAGCATATTGCCTTGAGTTATCCATATTTTGTTTGTTCGGTGATCGATATGGTACATTCTATTTATAATGTATACCCAGTGCTTCCCTACGGTGATGTCGAACCTTTTCATATCATATACTGTGAACCATCCAGTATATACATAGCCATCAACTTCCAGTTTGAGTTTCAAGCGTACCTGTTACTGTCTCACAATACTATCTTCTACCTTATCATTCCCTGTCTCCACAATCATCCACCTGCCATCTCTCTCTTCTAACACCGTACCTTTTTTTCTTAACTTTTGGACAGTCCCTCTTTTTACATAATTCTCCGATGTCCCATCATCTTTGCCTGTTTGGTCTGCTACACTACTGTATGAGTAGTTATTCTTTTTATACTGAAGCATTCTGTTGAAATGGATAAGGTCTAAGCTATCATTATCAGTGACCCGGAGATGGTGGTAACGAGTAAACCTTTTCATTGCAGACACAGAACCAGGAGTCTTAGTTTTAGGGAGCTGATATGCAGCTAATCGCTCCCATTGCCACTTTCGAAGTCTGAGCTAGAGTTATCTGTACCATCACCACTATTATCTGACAGTTCTTGCACTTTGGGCTCATTGGTATCATTACCTTTTCCAGAGATGTGCTGGGTCAAATGGAAACTGTATTGTTTTCCTCCAACTCTGCCTCCATTGCTGCCTTTCTTGTGAATACCATAGGAACCTCTCCACCTGTCTGCTCTCTCTTTCTCTTTCACATCAGAGTCCTCCTTGTCATTAGCTAGTTTCTGTTCTGTCCATGCCACCAGGACCTTGTCCTTATTTGAGCATGTCCGTGTGAAGTGGCCTATATTTCCACATGCATAACAACTGTGGTTACCACTGCCATCACCACCACCACTGCCATCTTCTTTCTGTTTGCCCTCCCTCTTCTCAAGTGTTATCAACTTCAGTAGCTTTTTGGAGTTAACATGACGACCACTCGAGAGATGTATTCCATACCGTGGTTGAGCGACGCTGTAGGCTTATTTCTCAATTTCTCAATCAAAGTCTTGGATGCTTCCGGATTGCTCTCGAGTACGAAGTATAATGAGTCATAAAGGTATTTATTGGACAGTGGCATGTGGGGTTCCAACTGGTATCGAAGTAATCGGAACAGTTAATTAAAGATTGAAACATACTCATCACCTTTGATTCAGAGTAACTTCCAATTACATTTCAGTTTGATAACAGCATCAGGAGGAATAAAGGCTTCTTTGACTGCTACCGAAAAGTCTTTCCTAGCTATATCTGCACATGTGTATGCCTGAAAACAGTTATTGGCTATAACTGCAGCTTTGCGCCAATCTGCAAGCGTACCACGGTGACCCAACCATTGGTCAACGGAATTCCCATTTCATTTGTTAAGCCTAACTCCCAGACGCGAGGTCCGAAGTGCCGGTACAGAGTGGATAGGAAAGAGGTGACAGCAGTCAGTATTCTTGTACCATCATAGGTCAGCAATCCTTGTTACACCTCACATGTTACAATATACGGGATACACTCAAAGCGGGTCACTCGATGATTGCTGAATCAGGATGGTACAAGCACCATCCCTGTTCATCATCGAATATCCACATGATATGTCTTGATTAGGTTATCACAACCAATGAAATCAGATGAGCTGTTATGCAGTCATCCACACTACTGATAAGGAACAACAGATGATTACTGGATCGATATGCTGCCAGCTTAGGCCACCAATAATGCGAAGCCAGCTGAAAGGCTGTAGATACGAAAGCACCTGAGTTTGCATTATAGCTGACGAAGTCTTGATGTCGCTCACAATCGAAAGGATACCATTCACCTAGATGTTTGGGGAATGAAAGAATACGATAGGTCCGGTCCACTAGAGTCTGAGGAACTGATTTCAGTAGGGACTCTATGCATCTGAGTAGGAGATCTGAGTGGAATGATATAGAAAGTCTGGCAGGGCAGTGAAGGGTAGGAATGTTACACCTCACATGTTATATACCACTCGGTACGCTCAAAGAGTGATCACCTATGATCACTCGATGATTGTTAGATCAGGATGGTACAGGTGCCATCCATGCACGTTATCGAATATATTCAAGATATATCTCAATTCGGATATCACAACTAACAAAATCAGATGAGCTGCTATGTAGGCAACCACACCATTGATATGAAACAAAGGGTAGTTACTGTATCGATATGCTGCCAGCTCATGCCACCATTAAAGGGAAGCCAGCTGAAAGGCTGTAGATATGACAGCACCTGAGTTTGCATCATAGCTGATGAAGCCTTGATGTCCCACATAATCGAAAGGATACCATTCGACTGGAAGTTAAGAGATTGAAAGAATACGATAGGTCCGGACCACTGAGGTCTGACAGACTGATATTAGTAGTGACTCTATTCGTCTGAGTAGAAGATCTAAGTGGAAAGATATGGAATGTCCGGCAGAGTGGTGAAGGCCAGGAAAGGGTATTGGTGTGACAGATAATTAGGTAGTGAAGCTCATGAGAAAAGTGTAGATAGAAGTAATTGTTAGAGCAAGAGAAAAGAGGTATAAAGACCTCTAGAATCTCTGAGGGTAGAAGAGCAAGCTTCTTGACGAGGAGAACAAGCCTTAACAATATACGTATTAGAAAGCCAAACCTCTTTGTCTCGAATGTTCTTAGTGACTTTTACATCTTACGCGAATATTTATAACTTTCATCGCAAGCAAGTCCTGAAAACAGTAAGGATACTACCTATACTGGTAAACCTGAGGTGACGCTCTCAGTGTTACATTATATTGTTAGCAATGAAACACTTCTGTGGAAGTTATCTTTCTACCTTCCAAGCGGTCAAAGGTTCTTGACGCTTATGCACTGTTATATTGTGGATATTGGTTGCCACATCTTATAGGGAGAGTGCTGATACCACGAATCAGATTTCGATCGCTTTACCAGCTGGGAAACAAAGTCACTCCCTAAAGGTTGCTATCACTGTGAGCTTGTATGTGAAATGCACTATATCCATTTAGTATTAGTTGTCACTATCTATCGATCAAAGATAGAACTCCTGCACAGTATGCACCTTCAAAAGCGGCAATTGCTCGTATACCTTACGAGAGTCATTGTGCTAGCTCTGATCAGAACTATTGTCCTCCCAGACTTGTAAATACCCTACGTACCAGACTACGAGCTATCTCTACAGCAATAGCGAGAGGCTGGTACTAGACTCCTGGTTGATTGGAACATCGATTTTGTCCCCTTCTTCGGAACATGGAGCTTCTACAACAGGAGCTTTCAAAGGAAGATTTGGATCATACTTTGAACAAAGACAGATGCTAGGTCGGACATGATGATGGGGGAAGCAGTGACATTGGTACGAAGAGAAAGTGTGGTGGTATTAGCAGACGATAAGAGGAAATAAGAAGTTCGTTATGAACCTATTGTACAGACTGATATTTCTGATATTGTGTTCTCTTTGATAAATAGCATCTAGGCAGAGTTGAACCAAATAGATGTATTGATTATGCAGACTCAACAGGCAACATCAAAATCAGAAAGGTACTGCCTCGGTTGGTCAAAGCATACGAAGCTCCAGTGTATAGTCAAAATAAGATTTATGACACTATGGCTTCAGGAGTTGATAACCTGCAGAGGACGCAGGTAAAACATTATTTAGAGATCATTGCAGAGTCCCAGGTATTTGTAGCCAATGTCAGTACTGCAATTGCCATTGCGAAGGCAGTCTTCTGAAGCATATGAAGAGTTATACCTGACTCTTGGGAAGCAAATTCAGTCCTCATCAGCAATATGGACCTCTCTTTCTGGAGTGTTGGAAAAGAGGGAAAGAGCCCAAAAAAGGCTTCCTCTCCAAGTATACAATCAGTCAGAAGAACTTATCAGTATCAGGCAGAAAGCCAGCGAAGAAGCTAAAAGAGTAATGGAACTAAAGAAAAAGACTGACGCTGATAAGAAGTAGAGAGAAAGCGATATAAAGAAGACTCGAAGGGATATGGACAAGAAATTTCAGGAATTTACAAGAACCCTCATGACAAGACGTTCGGACGAAGCCACCACAACATCCATCACGTTCCTAGCATGGTCTGTTCTTCAACATCGGGAAGGAGACATCAAACTAGGTGATGAATAGTTCTGTCTTCGTTACTGAATAGGTACCAAATGAGAAGGATCCAGGGTCAAAGAGACACTTACTCCGGACCCTGAGGGAGCCCCACCGCCACCAGGTGGTTCTGTTTCAGAATCCGACTTCTCTGTCTCCGATGATGAGGAAGCAGGTGATACAGAAGGAGGTGGTGATAGAGGTAGCGGTGGAAGCGGAGTAGGTGGAGGAGGCAGAGGAGGTGGGGGAGGTGGAAGTGGAGGAAGAGGCAAGGTAAGTTCACATCCAAGCCAGATTCCTTTACTTCCGTCTGGAAATACAGATTATGGTACGCTACGTCCCAATCCTCGAGTACCAGCAAGACACTCCAAGAAAGGCAAACTGAATATACCTCTACAGTTTAAGGGAGATAAGAAAGATACCAAGGAAATATATCGAAGGTGAATTTGATCAGTAGAACGTTATCTGCAATATCACCGCAATGAATTCCATAATGATATCTACAACATCCTTTGGGTTGGTGGGCTCTTGAATGGCAAGGCCCTAGCATGATATGATAAGCACGAAGAAAACATGTTGTTTTTCCATGTCGATAATTGGAAGTCTTTCACTAGCACTATGGAAGAGAGTTTTATTGACAAGCAAGAGGAAGAGAAGTTGATGTAGAGAATAAATAATCTGAAGTATACTGGGGATATCGAGGATTACCTGACAAAGATGGAAATCCTTAACTTCCGAATCTATCTCAGTGGAACTTCCTACATCCATTCCCTTTAACAAGAAATGCATGGAGATATTTTGGATAGAATGTCAACTGCTGAAGTACTAGTCAAAGATGATACAGCCTTCTTCGATTTAACGGGGAGAGTGGGAGTATTGTATGAAGATCGGTTGGCAGAAAAGAATTGGTCTTGTCTGAACTGTAATAATTCTGAAGACAAAAAGGAGAACAAGTGGAAGAGGGATGAGTATCAGGGGAAGAATAAGAACCAAGAGAAGAATCCAGAAAAGGACAAAGGTTCTGATTCCAAGAAATACCGAACTGAGAAAAAGGGTGCGAAGCCTATTTACAGTGACATGGCCAAAGCCCTTAAGTATATTGGTGAAAGTCTGCTAGAGGTAAGAGCCAAATGCAACGAATACAAGTGTTATTGATCCTCTGAGTATGATTGATAGTCTTTCTGTCAGAATCTCATCAAGGCTTTGTCTAGCAAGAAGAACAAGAAACCCAAGGATAAGGAGAAAGCTCTAAAGCAGGAAACAACTGTCTCCAGTTTGAAAGTCAGACCGAGGAGTTTGGCTGATAGAATGACAGCATCTGCAACTCACTCATCTTCGAGAAGGTTAAATGAAGTAGACTCTAATGGTATGGAAATTGATGATTGAGAGATGCAGGATTTCCTAAGGTCTAGGATTGTGGTCTTTCCTTTCGGGTATAGACATCCACGGTTGTTGTATCCTGAGTTTAGTTTTCATCAGAAATAACTTCTTTTGTGTTATTAATGGGTACCTGAGGATGAGTTTAGTACTCGAAATATGATGGCCATATAGTACTCAAGAGCAAACATATCACATCATCTTCGAACCAGATCTGACACCCTTATACACCATACACTCAGTAGATCCACAACCCATTATGGTAGGAGCTGTACCGAAAGGCAGTTCATCATAGCTTCTACATGAAAAGAACAACAACGCAAGGCCTCGGCCAAAGCACCTCAACATAAACTAAAGAAATCGAAACAAGTATCAGCTGAACTAACAACTTGCTCAAGATCCACAGTAAGCATGTTTGAATCATTAAAACACAAAATGAATGTCCCTGTGAAAGTTCTTTTAGATATAGGGTGTGATATACCTATGATGTTAAAGCAGTGGGCCAAGTCTAGTGGTGTTCCATTAGTAACTCGAACAGAACCAAAGATGGTCGAGAATTATAACGGTAAGATTGTAGAAGGTGCTGGTTTGCAGTATACCTTTTGAGTTACTCTGCGGTATGACGGTCATTATACTAAAGAAATCTTCGAAATCGGGTCTATAGAATCAGCGTCAGATTTTATGCTATCCTACTGGTAGATCGTCAAGCATGAAGTACTCAGAGGAGTCACAGAGGAAGGTGATAAGTTCCAATTTACATCGAAATATTGCCAAGAGCACTGTACCAGGGCGACAGTTAGTACATTCTCGATTGAATATGACGACGATATCCTCAAGTGTGGGACTGATCCATGATGGAAAGGGGTTATCGGATCTATACATGTTAATGCAGCCAACAACATTGACTGGATTGGGTTGAGCAAATTCCGTAGCAGTATCGAGACTTCCAATTAGCTTATAATCGGGAAACAGTAAACCCTCTACCACCACATCGATCATTTGATCATGCAACTGATTTAAAAGATGGAGAACAGCCTCCATAGCAGTACATCTATGCTCTCTCTGAGAAAGAGATTTCAGTCCTTAAAGATTATCTAAAGGAAATGCTTGACTCTGGGAAGATTCATCCAAGCACAACACATGCTGGAATACCCATACTCTTCATTCCAGATCCTCACAGAAGGGGTTTATGATTGTGTGTGGATCCCAGACGACTCAACTGAGTTACGATTATGAATCGGTACCCTTTGCTACTAATCAGCAATCTTAAAGATTGGGTCAATAGCTCCAAGATCTTTACGAAGATTGACCTTAAGGCTGGTTATATTCTTATTCAGATCAAGTGAGGTGATTACTGGAACACATCATTTCGTAGTAGATAAGGGCACTATGAGTATCTAGTTATGACCTTTGGATTGGCAAATGTGTCAGCTTCATTTCAGCATATGATGAACGAAATCCTGTGAGATCTAATCGAACATGGAGTAGTAGTTTATATAAATGATGTACTCATTTATATCAAGGATGATGAAGAGCATGTATGATTAACAAGAGAAGTCCTTCATATGTTGCAAGATAAAAACTTGGTGATAACTCCTGATAAGTGCCAGTGGCATCAGAAGCAAGTTGAGTTTCTTGGATATATCATATCAGAAGAAGATGTCAGCATGACCGAAAATAAAGTTGATACTATTCTCAAGTGGAAAAGGCCAGTATCAATTAAGGATGTTCAGGTGTTCCTGGAATTTGCCTTCTTCCATCGATACTTCAGCAAAGACTTTTCGAGGATTTTCATGCCCTTGACAAATCTAACCCAATGGACAGGTGAGAAATTTGAATGGGAAGCAAATTCACATAGTCAACAAGCTTTCGATCTGTTGAAGAAGTGTTTTACTGAGGTACCAATCCTTCATCACTTTGAACCTGTACACCCAGTTGTGATCGAGACTGATGACAGTGACTTCGCTCATGGCGTAATCCTTTTCCAAGTTATCGATAGACAATTGCACCCTGTGGCTTACCACTATCAGAAATTGTACAAAGCAGATATAAACTATGGGATCTACAATAAGGAGATATTAGCAATTATATCTGCCTTTAATGTATGGAGACGTTATGTTGAAGGTACAGCCTATCCAATTAGTATATTTACTGATTTCAAGAATCTCGAATATTTCACCACCACTAAGATTCTGAATCGAAGACAACTCCTTTGGACACAGCAATAGGCTGGTTATGACTTCAAGATATTTTACAGACCAGGTAGTGTGAATGGGAAAACTGATAGATTATCTAGGCGTTCGGAGTACCGCTGTGGTAAAACAGCGGAGCTGGAAGGTAGAGGGCCTATTGTCAACACTCCGCTGCACCGCTCGTGATATCCAAAGGGAATTCATGAGGAAGAGCAGTTCTGGCTCGAGGAGCGTAGGAAGAGGATGAGACAATATGATGGGATATCCGGCCGTGAGGAACCACACAATTTGCATGGATTTATGAATTCTCAACAAGAAAGAGAAAGACCAAGAGCTGGGAAAGATAGAGTGTGTATTTTCGTTGTCTGATGAAATGATATCTATCTACTCTAGAGTCTTCCAAATATATACTTTCCATCGTTCAATTCGTCTCCATTATCCCTGTATCTCTGTATGCCTCCCACTACCTAACAGAGTGTCAGTGGTGGTGAAAAAAGGACTTTCCTTCCACAACTGTTATACCTCACAAGCTGTACATCACCTAAGGTCATCAGAGTGGGGTCACCTACGATCACTCGGTGATAGCCGCATCGGGATAGTACAAGTGCCATCTCTGGACGTCATCAAATCTACACAGAATATCACTCGCACCCAATGAAATCAGATAAGTTGTCATGCAGTCAACCATACCACTGATAAGGAGTTCAAGGTGGTTATTGGGATGATGTCCTGCCAGCTCATGCCATCGATAATACGAAGAGAGCTGAGAGGCTATTGATACGAATACACCTGCGTTTGCAGTGTAGCAAACGAAGCCTCTATGTCCCTCACGATCGAAAGGATACCATTCATCTCGAAGCAAAGAGATCGAAAGGATACGATAGGTCTGGACCACAGAAGTCTGATGGACTGATATCAGTAGGAGTTCTATTCATCTGAGATAGAGATCTGAGCGGAAAGATGCGGAAGGTCCAAATGAATGTTGAAAGGCAGAAAGGACATTGGTGCGAAGGAAAGGTTAGGTTGAAGAGCTCATGAGAAAAGCGTAGATAGAAGTAATTATTAGAACGAGAGGATAGAGGTATAAAGACCTCTAGAATCTACAAGGGTAGAATGGCAAGCTTCTTGACGAGGAGAACAAGCCTTAACAATATATGCATTGAAAGCCAAACATCTTTGTCTTGAATCTTCATCTTTTAGTGACTTTCACATCCTGAGCGAATCTTCATAACTTCCATCATAAGCAAGTTCTGAAAGCAGTAAGGATACTACTTGTACTGGTAAACCTGGAGTGATGCTCCCAGTGTTATAACAACTCCTCCCTGGCCTTTTGTGCGAAGTATACCTGTCTTTTTCATCCCATATAATCTTATACCCAAACCCGAAACAACATAAGAATAACATACACCTAACAATCATAAACCCAAACAAAAACCATAAATCCAAAGGAAATCCAAAAACTCAAGGAAAACTATAAACCCAAAGGAAACCCCATAAACCCAAAGAAAGACCATACAGGCTGTCACTCATTGCATACTTGCTTGTTCCTGTTTTCCTCGGTATCTGCCTCCCTTTTCCCATGGCCTCTTGCGAAGCAGGATATGTTGCCAAGCCAAGTATCGAATCGAACTATCACCTCACACATCGCGTTTATGGCCACTTTGTCTTGTTCCCAAGCCTCTGTGAACAACTAAGAGTCTTTGTTTACTACCTGTTGGAAGATCAGTACGGTTTTGTTCACCATCTTTCTCTCGTGGTGTGCCAACATCCTTGTTTCATCATCTAACATTCTCTTGAGGTTCAGATCGAGGCCGAGTCATTCTAGGAAGCAGCTTACAAATTCTTAGTTCTCGATATCGTCATCGGAACTGCTACTTTCGCTGCTGGGAGTGAAAGGCTGATCAGACTTTTGGGTACCCTTCTGTTTGGGATCGATAGACCTCTCTGGGGTCATACTGGTCTCTTTCTTGTTGGGAATACTGGCTTCATCTCTAGACTCATCCTTGTCCAGATCCATCAGGAGCTTTCCAACGTTACTCCTATCCTTTTCCATTCCTGTTTCCATTGTTGGCAAGGTTGGCGGTAAAAGCATCTTCCTCATTTTGGATGATGGATCTGATACAGGAACATGTAAATAGTTTCAACTATCTCTTGGATATTGTGCTTGAGAAAGAGATTGAGGGAGCAATTAAATGATGTTATAAAGAAGTCATACTTACACGAAGACATATGATAGTAATAGTTTGTATTGATGTAACACTAATAATAATATTTCAGATTTGTACTGGCTGGTGAGTTCTGACTGTAAATTGTTGATAGAACTTTTACTTTCAAACACCAAGGTTTTCGAGCTCTCTTTATAGGTATACGGTGTTCAGCTACCATACTGGTAACCAATAACGTTGCTGAATCAATAGATAAGTATCAATCGCCTATCATAAGTTCAGATCCTGTATTTTGGTCGACTGAACAAGTTATCATTTGACCATCATAATGTTGTATAAATACCAGTTCCACTTCGATAATGCAATACTGCTCAGATCATCATCTCATTGTCTGGTATTGCTGCTGTATAATGTTTCTTCCGAAACTCGAAACTTTTTGACTTTTCAAAAACTTTATTAAACAACTGATTAGGGTAAATATTGATATAGATCTCTTGTTTCAATACTCATTACCTATTGGAATATCTGTGCTCATATGTTATTTAAATCCATCAACCATTTAATCGGCAGTCCACAATCTATTGTCATGTAGTGTTTAACATTGTAATGTACGCCAATAAAAACCAATCTGTGCAGTCACTTTCATTAGGTATGTAGCCCAATATCATTGATACTATGCAGATATGTAAGCTTACAGATACCTGTTCAGGTAATTTCATTTAAATAATGTTCGAAGGTATTGTACCAAGGGGTCCTGAGTAGCCTGCAACATTCAAACATTGATATCATTTGCTACTTCTGGAGGACTCTGCTACAGAGGTGGTTGGCATACTGTCCTGATAGTTATTGGATTTTAGTAGTTCTGATTGAAGGCTTATTACACTACTAATCTTTCAATTCTCACAATAGAAATTCATTGTCAGTCCAAAACGTAATTGAATAAGTTAAACCAATTAGTCAAATCAATTGAGCAAGTGTTTGATGATTTGATAAGACTCTTCAGTCACAAATCAACTATTAGGTCTGGATATCCACATCACTAAGTTTTAGCATAGTTTACGGATATTATCATATAGGATCTTCAAGATTTCCAGTATCAATTACTAGCTTCCAAACCACTAACAATTATTAGGAAAGAATCTCTAATTCTTATGATATCCATATATAGACCAGTATATATACATATTTATGTAGATATGTAGGTATACTGAAAATATATATCCTTCTATAAACTTGATAGATATCATAATCGATCGATAATCTGTTGTGTTATAGTCCTGCTTGTTGTACGTAAGTAAATATATCTTTATAGATATTTGACAATTCAGATGAATAAATGCTTGAAAACCCTGTAATACTGTAATTTCAGATGATATTTATTGGGTGTTATTTTCTAATAGATGAAATGTAGTGATGGATATGGTTGATATGTCAATTTCAAGCCAACATTTACAATTCTTAAAAGAATAAAGATTAATATTTGATTTAAATTGGTAGTATACCAGTCACTCAAGCTTTGGATTGTACTCTGCAATCATATTTACTTGGGATTGATCCCTGTAGTATAGTGGTATTACTACCACAATCCTGGGATATTACCTGCTACGATTACAATGGATACAAATCCCAGTACTACCTTTTAAATATACTCTCTCAACAATCTGCTGTTTCTACATGGTATTTTATCAGTCTGATATCTGGATGAAGAATTAGAGTTGATCAGTTCAAATAGTGTACTATGATAACATCATACGACAATATACAAAGTACAGTTAGGATGGACAGTATAATGAGAAGGATCATGATTGACAGAAGGATACAGAAATGTGGTGAATATTTGATAATACATATAGTAGTTGGAGATGGTATAACTTGGAAATAAAAAAGTACTGTGGACATAAGGGTCTCACACTATTCAAGTTCCAATAAAAAATCAATATAGGTCATGACCTGTAACAGTCGAATACAATATAATTAGAAACAAACAAATCATATTTATCACCATCTTGAGTACATGATCCGTTTCGTTTCCCAGCAGCTCTCCCAAGCAGCATTCTCAAGCAAGTGCTCGAGTAGGAGGGTGAATGTTTTCGTATGGTTGCGTAGTTTTGCGATGGTTCAACTTGCGTACATTCCAGAGATTTCGATGTTGTTCTGGTGCTCGAAGTCAGGTGAAACATGTGAAATTCCCATGTTCACTGCTTAGTAAACTGTTTCAGGAGAAGCCGAGGTTAGGTTACCTGACGTCGGGTTTCTCCCTTGCACGTAAAATCCCAACAGCTTCAGTACCTTGCCTCTCACCCGCATCATCACCGATTTCACCCCCGACTTCCGATCTTCCACGTCCTTGATATTCAATTGTACAAACGAGCATTCAGCTGCAGCATACATCGTCAAACTTGACAACTCGTGATGATGACGATCAAGCCCAGTGCTCTACCGCTGATCCCGCTTCCTTATTCCACAGTTCTCTTACCAGGCGTTGTCCGTATGTTACCTCTCTACTCATCTCAAATTTTGATGCCTTGTGCTCGATCAAGGATGGTGCAGCTAATGGGATCGATACGAAAGTTCGAGTCTTCATATCCGATAGACGCGACATTACCTCACTCCTCAACAAGCTTTCCAGTAACTCCCCAACACTAGATACATCGAACGTTGCGATTGGAATGATTCCGTTGCGGCCTCCACACGGCCTTGAAGACGCGTCGCGCGTTGTTCACGAAGAAGGCGACGAGGTAGAAAAGGGGTCGCAATCCAGCGGCACCGATTCCACAAAATCAATTTCGGCGGCGGCTCTGAACGTCGATCCATCGTCGGCTACGGTTGATGAGCTCTTTCCGCATGGAACGGTGGCGCGAATTGTGGGACTCGAAGCCACCTCGCATTCTCACTCTGTCGACGATGTAACGACTTCAGGTAACAATATGGCGATTGTGGTGGAAGGCGTGAGCCGGTTTGCCGTCAAACAGTTCCGACAACGGACTCCGTGGATTGAAGCTGAGGTGGAGCATTTCGTTGATGAGCCTATCGCAACCAATGACGAGCATGCGGTAGAGCTTTTCTTGCAGCTTAAGGCGCTGTCGAGAGAGCTCATATCGCTGCTACGGTCAAACAACATTCGTGGCGTCGGGTTACCGCCGATGGTTGCACGGCGATTAGAAATTCTTATCGCTAAGAAGGATGCGAATGATGCCGGCTGGTTGGCAGATTTTATGGTCTCGGCCGTTGAGACAACGTTTACGGAAAGATTGCAATTTTTGGCAGCTGTAGCAGTTCCTGCAAGACTCGAAAAATCCGTCGTAATCTTGTCACGGCAAGTCGAAAATCTCAAGGCTGCGAAACAGAGGAGGAATTGTCAAATGCCGCCGGTCCCTCATTTGATTGTCATGGAGAATCGGAGGGTTGCTCCAGCGGCTAGACCCAGGGGAAGAAGGGGAGCTGCTGGTATGGGTAGTGGTGACGAGGATGATGACGAAGATAATGAGATCGAAGAATTGGCAAAAACATTGAAAGAGGCCGAGTTGAGTCCCGAGGCCGACAAAGTAGCAAAGAGAGAACTACAGCGTTTAAAGAGAATGAGCCCGGTGCAAGCGGAGTATGGTGTTTGCAGAACATACTTAGAAACACTCGCTGAGGTAAGTTCGCGTCATATCCCATGATGCTGATTTATCACGCTATATCACTCGCATGGGTTACTAACACTACATTAGATTCCTTGGATAAAAACTACGGACGATCAGCTAGATAATACCACTCTTGCTCGCGCCAGGAAGCAACTCAACGATGATCACTATGGATTAGATAAAATCAAGAAGCGCCTTTTGGAATATCTGGCTGTTATTCGGCTGAAGCGGCAACTGGAGCAAGAGCATGAAGCTGCAGAATCAAACGTCGAGACTGCGGGTAAGGAACTTGTGAAAGCCAACTGCGGCAAGCAGGGAAGGGCTTTTGATATTCCCACAGCCAATCCGTCGAGAAAGCGTACAATCGACAAATCACCAATCCTGCTTCTCGTGGGGCCTCCTGGGACAGGAAAGACTAGCCTGGCAAAAAGCGTTGCTCTAGCACTGAACAGAAAGTTTCATCGGATCTCACTTGGAGGCGTACGAGATGAGGCCGAAATTAGAGGTCACAGGCGCACATATGTTGCCGCTATGCCTGGTCTGATAGTCAATGCCCTCAAAAAAGTGGGGGTAGCAAATCCTGTTATTCTTCTCGGTGAGTTGCTACTGCATGACGCATGACGAGCGTAAGACGGCAGAATCTCTTTCGACGTTTTCATAATGCCTTCATGGGGACTGCAGCGAGTCGTTCATGCGGCAGGTGGCGGATCTACATGTGGGAAATTTGCCAATACCTACCCAGCAGGGTTGAAACACATCCCTTGATATGCCGTCTCGCGTTGCGCTCTGCGTCCACCTTGATGTATTGTCCTGCACGAGCGCGGAGCTGACAACCTCTAGATGAAATCGATAAAGTGGGAGGAGCGAATTTCCATGGGGACCCAAGTGCAGCAATGCTCGAAGTACTAGACCCTGAGCAGAACTGGAGTTTCACCGATCATTACATTAACATACCGATTGATTTGTCCAAAGTGGTAAGTAGTATTATGTGTTATAATTCCCGTCCGATTTCTCCGATGCTTAGTTCCTTGTCCTTGCTTCCGCCCCGCGCACCCCCGCTCTTGCATTGTTTTCTTTTTCTGCTCAATTTGCCTGTGACCGAACGACCGACTTGCCCCCTTATACATAGTGGTTCTTGCGCACACACCTCGGTTGCACGGCTTGGGATGCTTCCCGAGTCCCCTTGCTGAGCACTGCTGCGACAGCTCACTTGCGCTCACCTCCCACCAGATAAACTGTTGGGGCTGCACCATCTTGCGTGATAGCTGCTAAGCGACGGAAATTTACCAAACTGCCGTTGGGATTCGCTTATAGTATTCGTTTCATCCTTCCCTTTTCAGCTAAGGGGCCAAAACGTCATCCAGAATATGGCTAATCGGTTGGATCCACACAGCTCTTTATCGCTACAGCAAATTCGCTTGACACAATACCACCACCTTTGCTGGATCGCATGGAAACTATCCAGTTATCCGGATATACCTCGCTTGAGAAGAAGCATATTGCATCTCAGTACTTAATTCCTAAGCAGCTCAAATCGAACGGTCTGAGCACCGACCAGATAGAACTGCCAGACGAGGTTATCCACAAAATCATTACTTCATACACTCGGGAGTCCGGCGTCCGGAACCTTGAAAGGGAGGTGGGCAGTGTGTGTCGTGCCAAGGCAGTGGAGTTCTCGGAGGCAAAGGATAGTAATGACCTCGGATTGTACAAGCCAAGAGTTGATCTTGCTGACTTGGAGGGCATACTTGGAATTGAAAGATTCGACCAGGAGCTCGCAGAACGGAGTAACAAGCCAGGCGTCGTTACAGGGCTTGTGGCATACAGCATTGGAGGCACGGGGACAATATTGTTTATTGAAACATCCTTTATGCCCGGCACGGGACGATTGCAGCTAACGGGGAAACTGGGCGAAGTCATCAAGGGTAACATACCGCATATTTTCTTTCTCGTGTCGTGTCTGACAGACAGAAAACCCCTGCGTAACAGTTCCGGAAGGATGCTTGCTTACCCGCGGTTTGTGTGACAGAGAGCGTGGAAGTAGCATTGACCTGGGTTCGGGCACATGCATATGTCCTCGGCTTAACGCACCACCCAGACCAGGATCTGATGAAGAACAAAAATTTACATGTGCACTGTCCTGCCGGCGCCGTTCCAAAGGTATGTCTCTGTAGATATGGGAAAACCAACCCCTTCGGCTAAGCTCCCCCCCCCACACTCCGCCTCGGGGTCCGGTACAACAGCAATACTGAGAACCAATTTTTAGGATGGACCGAGCGCCGGCATGGCATTTACCATTGGCTTGATCTCGTTGTTTTCTGAGCGTCGAGTTCCGCCGATACTTGCCATGACTGGCGAGATGTCTCTACGAGGCAAAGTAACAGCCGTCGGTAAGTGACCCATTTGCTATGCGACAATTATTCTGCACCCATTATCTTGCAACCTGGCGACTGATATCAGTAATACATAATTCAGGCGGCATTAAGGAGAAGTTGATCGGGGCGCTTACGGCTGGCGTCAAGACGGTGTTATTGCCGATCCATAACAGGAAGGATGTTAGGGAGCTGCCAGAGGAGGTTGAAGAGGGGTTGGAGATTATTTATGTTCGGTACGCATGCATTGAAAGGGGACGGAGGCCGGGGTCTGTGGCCGGGGTCGGTTTTAAACCCTGCTGACGTTTGTCCTGTAGGAATATTTGGGAGGCGTTGAAGAACGTTTGGCCGGAATGGACGGTAGGTGGGGATAACATTTCGGCATTGGAGAGTAGGCTTTAGTTTTTTCTTTTCTTTTTTTTGGATACCCTTTTGCACTGGTCTGGTGTTTTTGGGGAGGTTAATAGTACGAGGACATGCATTATGAACACTTTTTTTTCCCCAAGATCTTTGGTTTTGAATATTCCATCCATCTATTGATAGCTTGCTAAATGTCGTTTTGTTACTCAGTCTTGCTCTGAAATAACCCTATGGTACAGTGGTTGATGTCTTCCCAGTACTGACTACCCCGGAATTCCATCCTCCATCCTGTAGCAATCACGCGTATATGCGTAGCTTCCGCACTGTCACGTCCAGCCCTGGATAAACAATAAACTGATAAGCGGACCCTCCTTTCCGACCAAGGCGCGCTGGTGGATCAGAACTGAACAAGGCGGAGATCATCATAATGGTGTGTAGTGTCCTAGGTGAAATCTACAGATAGGATACGAGTTCGGAGCAAAAACTCGGTCAGTCATCAGTATTAAAGCAAAGTATCCTCAACCACCATTTGCAACATCCATGCCACGTAAGGAGGAGGAGGTCGAGCTTGTATGTGTGTACGGACGATATCAAGCGCCAAAGACGTGGGGTCTCCAAACGCTTCGATGTCGCACTCCTTTCCTGTGGTATCCCGGGACGACCGGTGTAGCGCGGCAGACAGTTTGGTTGATCGAAAAACACACAAACTGGACGATTTCTAGTGGTGGTAGAAGAGGAAGAGGAGGGGAAAGAAAGAAGAAATGTTATTACACCAACCACATCGTCCCCTATAGTCCAAGGCTTCAGGCTGATACTGCATATATAGCCTCTATGGCAGAACCAAGAACAGCCAGTGCTTCTTGGTGAATGCTCCTTGGAGAAAGATTATGGATCATGGGTGGGTGTGTGATGAACTCCACCCGGTGATAGGTGGTCGCGGGCCATAAAGGGCCGTCATCAACACTTTCCAGCTGGACAGTTTAATCAGTTCGGTCCGGTCCAGCTATGTGGTGTCTGCCCCAATCCAGTTGGCGAGATATAGTGGTGCAACACAATCAGACCGAAATAAGTTTCCGGGTTTTTGGAGGGCATGTGCCCATGTATGTGGATATTGCACATGCAGTATAGATGCGGGAGGAACCTCTTCCGGGAGACTACTTACGGTTCCGCGTGGATCTTTCTAGATTGATTGTCTGGAACCCATGGCCTTCACCCAAGGCCCTAGTGTAACATGAGAAAAAATGTTGTGTATTACTTCCTCACTTGTTGGCTGCTGCTCAGCAGAGATCCACTCTGGTATACCACTCGTCTCGTCCGCAGGAAAAAAAGGACAGTTCAGTTCAGAACAAACCGGGGAATCTAAGACGGACAAAATATCTAATCGGAGGCGCTTTCTATTCGGTATTGCACTTTCTCACAGCTCAACATCTTTCCACGTGTACTGTGTGAAAAAAAAAAATCCACCCTACGCAGCGTGCCCGGGCGAGTTTTATACAGCCAGCCATCCGACCGCGCAGGGAGAGGGACTTGTGATCCATGACAACAACGACGTTACACACCAATACGGCAAATAAAAACGTGGCATTTTTTTGGGAGGGTGCCATGTAGTTAGTGTTGAAATGGACGAGAGAAAGGAAACAGTTGGGTACTTTGCAATCCAAACTCCCGGGACAAAATCCCCAAAAACCAGCATGGTACCTGCTCGGGGATTTAAATTTGAAACTACAGAGTGAGGTTCTGTGAACAATGGCAGATTTTTTAGGGCGCTGCCGCATAGTGCGGTTGCCATTTTGCCATATGATACCTCGGCCCGCCCGGTTCGATCCAGATAGGTATCCCCCATCTCTGAATACTTTCCAGACGTAGGTCTTGACCGTCACTGCCGTGCAAGAGGAATCCGTTGCGCTCGACTGTTGTTGGCTTCCCAAGGTTAGGCTGGACGTCTGATACAGTTATTTCACAGCTTCATCGTGCCATGCATGTCATGAAACGAGTTCTGATCCCTTAAGCTTCCTCCCATCGACCGATCGACCGGGGATAGGTACATAAGTAATTGGTAGAGTAGAGTAGATATGTAGATACTCTACAAGCCATGGCCATGCTGTCATCAAGGGCAATGTGTTTGTGGTTCTCACCGATCCCCATCCATGGGGCAAGTTAAGTTTCGATTTCTCAGACCCATTGTTGGTTCCCGCAACTATTCGAGTAATCCGGCCAATCAGATACATATCTTGACAGATCACAAAAAATACGTATGGTTGGGTCTTTAGAATTTATTTTTTATTTTGCGGCAGATGGGTGGTTAGCCGCTTCGCGCATCTGCATGCACTCTTCCTACACCTGCACAGCGAATGCAATAATGGCCGCTATAGCGCTGCTGCTGTTGTTGAAAAGTACCGATGTCTTAGGCAGCTGAGTTGCCGCACTTCAGATAATGATGTACTGGCGCTTCGTGGTCGTGCTGTGCAGTATGTGGGGTGTATTGGTGCTGTGGGATGCCACCTTATGCAGTGTCAATATGTCTCTGACGCAGCGCGGTTGCGGTAAATATATATCAACTAACTTGCGTCCAAGGTTGGTTGTTGTACTGTATTATACATACATCCATCATATATCATGGCTAACACTCGGAATAAAGATCTCGCGGGATTCCTACCTAGGAATCTTGCTTCTGCCCAACTAGGTACCCCCTCCCCCCCAATCGCACATCTCTGTCACATTCCCTTTCCCTTTCCCTTTCCCTTTCCCTTTCCCATTCATTCGTCCACAGCACGCCGGTCTCTAGTACGACGCGGCAAACGGGTTCTCGAAACCGACCGCCCACTTTCAATGCGGAGGTCCTTTTGCGAAAATGACCCACAGTCAAATGGTCAATGCGGACGGTTTTCTGTTATGAATATAACCTCTTCCGATAAAGAAAATATGTATACTACCGGCAGTTTATACCCTATACGTCAGAGTTTATGGCTTCAAAATTTAATTTCTTTTTGAAAATCTCCGTGTTACATATGTACATACCAACCAACAACTTAGTACTATGTCTTTTGCGTAGTTCGTTGCTCTTTCGTCACGTTTATTAACCTAACCGACACCATATGATTCATGGGAATACTCGGGAAGATGTAGCTGCACGCGCGCTCCGGATCCCTAGACGATGAGAGCGTAGGTAAATATTCTTGGGGCTGTCATGGTGATGGAAGGTAAAGTGCTTTTCTATCAACTTCCTGGGCGGAATCTGCGCCTGGAAAAGGTACATTTTCCGTGGAATCCGCAAAGCTGAGGAGAGAATGGACGTTCCGCGAAGCCTGAGGATATCAAGTTAGGGCAGGTTGTGGAAAAATATATTATAATCGAGAGGCGAAGATACAGCAGTTATGTTGATGGACTTTGATCTGATGTACGTGGCTTGTGTACCGTATAAACTTGGTAGTCTCGGACACTTTTTTTTTTTCGCTGACGCAGAAAGCAATGGGACCTTTTTTCCGCCCCCGTGTCCGTGGACAAAGTCTGAATTTTAAACTTTGTCCAGTTACCACTCTTAAAACAAAGATTGTATCCAGTCATGCGACAGGGTATGAGGTCATGGGATGGGGCTGTTTTTTGAAGTTGACAGACTACGACCGGGTGGATAAAGTCTGATTTACCAGTGGTACCCAGCTAAAATCTGAAATTCAAACTTTATCATGAGGTGGTGAGATGGAGTTCAGGGTCTGGTACAGAGAACAACCCAGTGCTGAAGGCTACACACAAAAACCACAGGGCTGTACCTTGTCTCATGACCCTGTGACATGACCGTGTACCCCATCCCATGACCAGTGGATAAAATCTAGTTTTAAGAGTGGTAACTGGACAAAGTTTAAAATTCAGACTTTGTCTATGGACACGGGTACGGGGTCGTGCTGCCATAGAAAGCAGTGATTTGAGACTATTAACTCGGATAAGAGGTGCGCGCCCCTTAGCGCCATTAAATCTTCCTTATATGGCAATTAATATTCATTAAAAGATTTTATTATGGCAATTTGATATTTACTTATTACTATAAACGGCAATTAAATAGGCGCTAACCATTTTTGTGGTGTATCACTTATCCGAGTTTATACGGTTTAGGCACCGTTCGCCTTCCAAAAGGGGCAGTGAAATCGGAGCGCTTAACCTCTTGTGGCAGTGACGCTTGGTAAGGGAAAGACTCCAACAGCTTTGCACACAGATAGCTCATTCGATGGCACATGATTATTCACACTCATGAGCCAACAGCAAGCTTTCGTGTTAAGAATATATACCTAACTAGGCTTAACGATTCTTTTTTGATTCCTTTGTGGAGGGCGAACGGTGTCTATTACTTGCTTTCTGGAGAGACGCGTGTGCTTACGTATTCTTCACTTGTTTCTTCTGTTCTCGCTTATTTTCTGACGTCAGCCTGTGCTATTGGATGTGGGCACACACTGTACAGACAGTGGTTCTGGGAGAGGGGCACTGCGGGTGAATTCTGATCTGACGCGGGCAATGGGTAATGTGGCTTGATTGTAGGGTAAGGAACGATAGTCAAGAGTACAGTTGTCAGAAGGAGCCGTTGTGGGGGATGGGGAGGGAGAGCATTTTTGGTGAACTGCACTTGTAAGTTACTGCAGCTAAAGTAATTCGCATGTAGTTCAGTTCGTAGAGCTCTCATTGTAGTGCGTTTTAGCAACGTAGTTCAGCTCCTTTGATAAGCTGCACATGTAAATGTAAGGCTGGTACCTCGAAGGTAGAGAGAAACCTAAGCATGCATATACGCATAAGTACATACGCTTTTTCCGCCGGCCATGGTGGTCTGATATTATTTCCTTTTCTGATTTTAACCCTTCCACTGAAAAGTTGCTCACAATTTGAGACTGCACAATATCTCAACTCCATCAAAGATATACAAAAAGGAAAAGAAAGGAAGGTAGGTTAGAAGCAAAACTAAAATAAAACACGAACAATAATGATAAAACTCCAAGATATTGCTGTTAAGAAGTAAATCGGCAACATAACACGAGCTAGTCCTACACAGTATTTTAGCCAAGAAATTCATGTCAGCAGTTCGATGCACATATCATATGGAAAAATCCCATGCAATAGCCAGTTGTGTTACACATCTAAAAACGAACCCCAGACTTACCTACGTGCGTAGGGGAAGAGCATGGGTGGAATTTCAGCTGGGTGACCATGTTTGTACGGTAGGTTGTAGGTAGTTTTTCGGACTTTCACTATGGCGTGGCCAGACAGAGGTGCCAGAGAACCGTTGGCCTAGTATAGGTATACAGATGCACAGCGTGTCCCAAGACCTATGATTTCCAATAACAGAATTATCGGAAACTCCAGAAGCATATTCGGGAATCTATCCAGATGAGATTATAAATCTGTAGCGGAGGGGAGCATTGTTGGAATGAGCATATAGGAATGTAACACCTATCTATTCCAACGTGCCAAGGGTCAATTCATACCAATCGCACCAGTCGCAGAGATATGCACTTAGTATCCCACCGGGAGGTTACCCATTCAGCGTAGAGTTGGGGAAGGGATGTATTGACTTCGCTGGCCGGTGGGCACCCCAGAGTAAGTGCTAGCATACACAGATGTTTGCCAGCGGACAGGCTCAATATTCCTCTTGCAGTATGTACGCTGGTCAAACTGCCAGCGAGGCAATGATAAATGATCCAAGTCAACCTTGCTGTGAAGAGAACAACTTTCCATTCAACCCAAAAGATGCGTTTATCGTTACTACATAGCCTAGACGTGACGAATCTGGATAGAGACACAAATACACCTAAAGGTAGCTTGTCTGACTCGTAATAGCTGGTATACTGTAGCCAATTCTTCGGATGCCGATGACTTCAAGATTGTCCACGTGCACAGACGTCAAATGACTTACGTCCAACCAGTCGCATAATTAATTCCGATCGCCGGTTTCTCTCCAGTTTCAGGCTATGCGAATCATATGTAGAGGACATATACAAACTAAAGGGCATGAAAAGTAGCGAGATTTGGCAGCCCGTTCATCAAACCAATTCACATGGTTTGGATACCTTACTTTTGAGGCAGATATCGTGCCTATTGTAAAACTAAGGCAGGATGGATTATCTTAAACTCTGATGACGGACACCACCGAAGGAATTTGTCGAGAACAAACAATCGTTGATGATTCGAAGTATGGGGTACTCGAGCTGGCCGTCACAGCTCGAAGTAGGTACCGGTAGTATAGAAAGATCACGCAGCATACGCACGAGATCGATCAGTTTCCAAATCAATGTTGCTGTCTTGGAAACTTCAAGAAATGGCGAGTAAAGTAGTTGAGTAAGAAGTTAGATAAATAAATTGCCGCCGACGTTCCATATTAGGTGGAGGAACACGCGGGCAACCTAAAACAGCCTGATTATTCCACGCATAAGTTGAAACTCACTCTGCGCAATAATACATGAAGGGAGGACCTCTATCGGGGCTACTGCATTGGATGCCACGAATTGGTCTTAGAGCGCCCTTAATCCTCTGTTGGTGCGTCGTCCTCTAGGTATATGGGTACATCCATCAGCACAGCGCGAGGATTGGTCGTTGGGGCTCGACCGCAAAATGTGATGCCAAAGGATTGTGGAACCCAGCATCAGGCGGAATGCGGTTCAGCGCCGCCAATAAGCGATTGCGGGGATACAACTCAAACACTGAATCTGGAAGTTCATCTCGCTCTTCCACATTAACCGAGAGTGCGCTTCGCTGATGAGAGGAAACCACATATACCTAGGTACACAATCTTACGCTGTTGTCACATTTCACGAGATTAACACAATTTTTCAAGCGACATCCTCTAGATATTGGCGATATTATTTTACGCGATGGCTTTCGATGTGGGTGATATTAAAGTATCCTTTCGAAGGGGGGTTTCCTGCAATGCAGGCGCCATACATGGATGTTTTTTCGATGTGCAACCAATTACTGCAATTCGAATCGGAGCTGGAAATGTCCGCGTATCAAGCCATAGGCAAGTAAGAACAGCAGTTCGTCGTGCATCATGCATGCTTCAAACCAAGAAGATCGAGAGTGAAATTGTGATGTGATCGGGGCCTGTATATATCGATGGATCGAGCCAACCGCTTCTCAGCTTTTTAGAAGTTTTATTCTTTTTTCCAACGACCGGTGCCGTAAAAGGGTTACTTAGCTGTCTCATCTCCTAAACAGACCAATGATGTCCATTCTGTAAGATCATAATGGTTTTTGTGGTAACGTGGGTTGGCCATTACCCAAAGTGTGCAGTGATTTTCCTATTATCTCCTTTCCCTTGAGGAGTTGATTCAGTTGATTCAGTCCAGTAACCTAAGATTTCGCGATCGGATGTCGCAGGTGTTATTCTCAGATCTCACCAAATGTTGATCTGGCACCTAAAGCAACTTTATTTGACCCTGGTCTGGAGGTCTGGAGCCCAGCGAATGGAGAGACGACGTTTGCCTCGGGTTGTCTGTCGGTGTAAGGGAGTTTTGAGGCCCTCGGTACTCTAGTTATATGTGGCCATGCAATACCTGCAAATACACGCTAAGAAATATGTTAGAGTGCTGATCACTCGATAAATCTTCATTAGGTATAGGAGGCAAAATGAATGAAATCAGTGGGACAATTTTAAGTGTCCCAACCGTGCAATGTTTGTTGGTGAACCAAGGGTCAAGGGTTCCTTTCTGGCGAATTACCATTGATGAACCCGAAAGAGAGATACCTTATGTAAAGTACTTAAGTACTTATTTTTTCCCTGGCTATACCGGACCTCCTTGTACCGGATACCTAGCAGTACCGGATGGGAGAAGAGGAGAAGGTTTTTCTACAGTAAAACCTCCCTAGATATACCGGATCTACACCAAATACCGGACCAGATAGAATCTCTATGGCTTTTGACCCCTGTCCTCATACAAATAATTTTGGCTATACCGGATGCCAAGGTAAGAAGCGTCTAGTCTATGCCTAAGTTGGCAGTTATAGTGCCATATATAAGCTAGTTCCAGAGAATGTATACCCCAGACTAACCCCAGATTTGCATCCCCAAGCCAAATTAGAATATGACATGTGATGGAGCCGCTTAATGTTGCTTATTAATTCTTTTTCATACCGGACCCTTGCTATACCGGACGAATACAGCGGATTTTGGGCGTCCGTTATAGCCAGGGCTAACTGTACGAGTATGTACTACGTCTAGTAATGCACTCTACATGTACCGCTCCCAAAATTGCCTGGCTGAACTGCATTTATCTAAAGATTTATACCCAACAGAGACTAACACATAGGTCACGGTATCTTTCCATATCATATGGAGTACACGCGATTTACTTTTTCCATGACGATCTGTAAGATCTCCTTCTGTTTCCGACATCGCGTGCGTGATCACGGGTAAGTTAAAAAGATGAGACAGACGCGCAGGAAGAAGCAAGAAAACGCCAGAAAAGAATACTTAAGTACTTATACTCCTCCTGCAGGTTGCTAAATCATCGCACCAGTCATGCGATGTAGGTGCTAGATCTCAAGAGGTTGGTGAGCTCGTTCCACCGTCACTCGTAGTTTGGTCTAGTGTTGAGCAAATACATGTAGGCATTTGTTATCACGACTTCAGATGTATTCTAGGGCTTGAATCAGACACGGCGAGAATTGAGCGAATGGGTAGTTTCCCCGGGCTGCGAACCCATGTCTTCCCGCAATCTGCCGCCTCAGCTCCATGATGGTCTGCAGTCCGGCTGATGCCTGTTCAATGTTCGTGCCGCACCTGGTCAGGAGGGAATTAAAGCCTGAAGGATGATCGTCGAAGGGCAGATGGTGAACGAGCCTGAGCCTTATTGTGCTATGTGCGGACAGCACGTTATAGCCTAACAAGTTGTGTGTGGGCTCTGTGTATCTACTGATCTAACTGGAGAACAGTACCTAAAGTACTTAGTATGTAGAGTACTCTACAAAATAGAAAAATAACGCATATCTGTATATCTGTAGCCTACGCTAGTCTATGATATGTCAACCACACGGAGTTCACCTATATACAAGTAATGCATCCCATTGTGGAAGACCAGCCATTCTGTGTGAGGTGTGTAGAGTACTTTAGTACTTAATATCTTCCATTTTATTCGACGAGCTCATGGCCGTTTCTACTTAAAGTTGAGGATTATCTGATGTTGAGCAATGCGAACCGCGCCGGAGGAATGTCCATTTCTCATTAGCTGTTTCCCTGCAGCGATCGGTCGGAGGGAATCATCTTGCCATAACATAACAGTTTCCTCTGATTTCACTCGGGTATCGCCGCGGATATGTATGACTGCACAGGAGAATATGCGGCCCATGCCGCTTCATCGGAGATATGGTTTTTGGTATGTAATGATGGCCCGTAGCAGCCCATTTTGATTAGTTAAGATCCAAGTAGTGTTGCAGCTACCATTCTCTAGTGCCATACCTACATAGGTACCTAAAGTAGAAAGCCGGAGGGTCAGTCGAACGGGAAGGCCAGACGAACGATTGGCCGAAATTCTTCGAGAACTGAGTAAGCCGCCGATCTTGAGGAATTTCAGCCAATCGTTCGTCTGACATAAGTACTCAGTACTTAAGTACTTCAGTAAATAATACTTAAAGTCTGTAGTAGACGAGGTAGAGTAGGTGCGAGGGAAGGTAGTATTGGTGTCTCTGATAAGCAGTGGCACAAATAACTAGGAATTCGCACCCTCTGTTCATAGCTGCTTACAGTCGTGTAAGTCAGTCAGTAGTACTCGTACATACTAAGTATACATGACCATCGGAGGAGTCGAAAGGTTCATCCGAAGAACCGGCAGTCTACTTAGTCGCGGTGCTGTCGGCGAAATTCCTATTAGTGTGGCTACCACAACAAAATCAGAGTAGTCCACGCACCCCTCACCAGTTAGTTACGAGATGAACATGATGAGCATGAAGCGAGACGCAAGAAGACGCTAGGAACTCCACATCCTCACATAGTATGGTTGTTCGCAGCCCTGTTCTCTTATTGTCCAGTCCAGTCCTGTCTCGAGCAAAGTGCAACCGACCAACCGGCCAATCAACCACCCAGCAACCCTCGACTGCATCTCTCACATCGCATTTCCGCGAGCTGCAGCGGATTTTGGGAGCTGAAGTTACTGCTCCATGCCCTGCCATGTGGTGTGTGAAGTCGACTGGATTAGGTGCAGCACACAGTTGAGCACAGTTGATACTTAATTTCCTGGCTCCCTGACCTCTGCCAAAGAAATCTCCTTCTGCCTTTCCCGTCACTCTCCAGCAGGAAAAAAAAAGCAACGGCTCGCGTCTGCAAGGTTATTTTGATAGAATCTACATATCAACTTTAGGAGTTATTTTTTTTTCTTGGGTCAACATCCACAGCTCCGTACACCGCACACCGCACACCGCACGCAGCCACAACAGCCTTGCCTTCCTCTGCCTGCCTGCCTGCCTCTCAGTTTAAATTTTGATACCGGCTTGGTACTGGGTTCTGTCTGTACTGGGTACTAGTTACTGGAGTACCAGGTACGCACACACACCCGCCGTCGTTCCTTTTTCTTGTCTTCTCAGAACAGCTAGAAGGTGCTGTTCTGTTCCCTGTATGTAACGACGCTCTTTCTCTCCAATGGGTTGTCCAAAACCTCTGTTCGTTATTTGGTTATATTATGCTCACATGTTCCCCCCTCCTCCTCGTTGTGTTCAAGGTTCTTTTGCCTGTCTCTGTCTCTGGCTCGTCTCCTCTGCCTGCCTGTCTTCGTGTTTGCCTGCCTGTCTGCCTGCCCGCCCGCCCGCACTCCCGCTCAACCACCTCCCTGTGTTGCGAAAGCTCGGTACCGACGAAACTCCCGGCACTATAACCAAACCAAACTCCTCCAACTGTCTATGCAAAGACCAACTGAACACATATCTAGCTGCAGTCAATTGCGCTTGCCGACCTCGATTGGTTTAGTGGCTGCTTGATTTTGCCCAGGGAACAAGGTCTGCCCTCTACCTGATCAATAGCTCCCGCCCTCCCCCCAAAAAACACCTCGAACAGTACCTATATGCAGGCTCCCATGCAACCTTCCTCCTCCTCCCCACGAGGTCTCCAGGTCCCATCTTCCTTTGGTGCTCGAAGATCGATATCGCACGATCTGGCTCGGTTCTCGCTTGATCTAGCTCCAGAGCGCCGACGTGCTCACAACAACGTGCCATATCCTTCGCCGCCAATGTCGCATTCTCCACCACCGCCATTGAATTCGCCGTCGCCTAGCGACCCAAGGCACCAAACTTCGGCGTTTTACAGTTCGGCTGGACAAATGCAACCAAGTTATAGTTCTTATCCATATTTACACGAGCAACAGCAACCAGTTCAGTTCGGCGTCAACATCTCTCTGCCTGGAGATCCAGAAACCTATCCAGCTCCCTTCCCTCCAATCAATAATAGTAATGACCGATATCCGCCTCCCGTTATCTCACCTATCGGTAGGCCGCCGTTTATCTCACAGACATCGTTTCCTCCTCCTATGCCACCCAGACGACCAAAGTCTCATGTGGCTTCTGCGTGTGTCAATTGCAAGAAGGCCCATTTGGCCTGCGATAGTATGTTTAACACCCTCTTTGTTCTGTTGGTTTGCATTCCCAGGGTCTGTGTTCCTAGGATTGTCCAAGTGGTATCTTCGTCTTTGTCCTATTGTGCCAGATCGCAGATTGAGTCCATTGAGAGCTGTTTTCTGTGGTCTGCGTTCTTGCGGGCAAGCCTGGTGTCCAGGAGACTGCCTGTCACCCTCACCTCCACACTATTCTTTTATCGGAATACTTTTTGCACTCTCTCATTTCGTACAAACCATACACAGTTTCAGGATCCAATCCAGACCAGATGTAGTTACTACCTCCCCCCGCCAGTGGAATCACGTGATCCCATTTCATTTGGGTGGGTTCCAGTATAAATTTCGCGTTTCCCTTTTTTCCGTGCTGTGTTTGTTACTGTTATGTTACAATCTGGAATTTTTGGCTTGGTTGGTTGACTGATGGAATCTATCTTTAGCCCGCCGACCTTGCCCTCGATGTATCGGACTAGGAAAACAGGTGCGTTGGACAGATAGCAATTGGAGCTGTTGGAGTGTCTACTAACAACCTATGACTAGGATACATGCGTAGATGTCCAGCATAAGAAGCGTGGTCGACCAAGATTGCGGGATGATAACCGTACGCACAGTTTTGAAATCGGCCAGATGCAACGCCCGGGGATTCTTTCATCACCATCATCTCCATCCGCAGTACCAACATCGTACCGGTCAAGTTCTCACAGGATCCTGAAATCACAGGTCGATTCTCCTCGGTTTTCTCGCAGGCCGTCCTTAACACCCCGGGAAGACATTCTAGGCCACCACACTAATGGCACCAGCTATTTTGATCAGCGACATGCAATACGGCCCTCGAGGATTAATCTACCCCCAATATCAAACGCTACGGCATATCTGACTATCGATCTGCTAGTTGCAAAGTCTAATGAGAACATGAGAGAATTGCTTGGGTATACCGCTGCAGAACTGGATTGTCAGAAAAGCTTGTTTGACATCGTCTTGAATACCGACGTTGAGAAAGTAGAGCATCTGTCTAGCCGGATACGGGACGACGTCCGCGACAGGGAACCGAAAAGCTGGCTTTCCGTACCACAACTATGCGCTTCCATTCAAGCTGTCGATGAAAGCCAGATCCCTTCCGCAATACCAGGAGCGATATCTCACTCGGATGTGCTTCATTTGCGCCGTCCGGACGGTCAATATCTTAGGATACGAATCCGTGCTCATTTGGCCTTCGCTTCTGTTTATTTTGTTGTGGTGGTGTTCTCCCTCGCCAACGAAATGCCTCCTCCGCTGCAGCTGAATAGCAGTTCAACGCCTTATATAAATATGAACCGCTTACACGCTCCTGCGCCAGGTTCAGGCTCAAAGTCGTCACTCCAATCTCCGTCGTTCTTGACGTCGACCCACCATCTGCAGGTTCAAGGCGGCCCTCCTGGCCCGCAATCTCCCTTTTCGCATACGGGAGCTCCGTCGGTCTCCCCCATGGAGTCAAGGCCTCGGACCATGCATCCCGAATCGTCATATCCACCATTTACGCAATTTATGAATCCCTCCCCATCACCAGCATCATCCTCGACATTCTATCGACCATCGATATCGCCAGCTAACGTCACACCAACAGGATTGACTTTCAGCTCGGCTGGGCAAACAGCCGGGCTGCAGCAATGTGACCTTCAGCTTCCCCCTCTTCAGCTGAAGTCTCTAGCAGGATATGGCGGAATCGAAAATCGCATACAGGGCACTGTTGTCACCCCGGAAGAGCCAAGCCATACCGAGACGCCGAAACGAGAGCGTATAGGCGTTAGAGAAATGGTCGAATAAGAGTAAATATGTTCATACGGACTGATACTCGGGTGAAATCGGAGGCGAATTGGGCCATAGTAGTGTGTGGTGTGGAACGGGATTGATTTTGAAGGAACAGTGCTGGACAGCTTCTGCCCAAAAGCAAAATAAATTCGCTGATGTGTGGATGTCACCTTGTTGGCTTTGCCTGGGTTTGGCGTGTTTTATCGATGACGGCCCTCCTGGATGTGGAGTGGTTGTTTACTTCAAATGGAATTTGCACCCAGCAGCCCGTAGTGTGTTTTAGACTGTTTCGTTTCTGGAGCCTCTATGGCGCTACTTTTTACTACTATCATCATTTTAATCGGATACACTCCTGACTCGCTCGTTTTTATGCCGCACACGCTTACGGAGCGAGGGTATATTAGAGGTTGTGGTCAAGGTAAGTTCGAGATGCAGAAATGGCTTCGTGTTCTCTGGTACCTGCGGCCATCCGCAATGAGCTTGTTTCGTATATTAGCTTCCATGTTTGGTACTATATTTGGTTATGTCTGGGCTTCTAGAGTCTCTACACAGTATATTCTACCTGTTATTTGCGTCTCCGGTATTATTTTTGGAGCGGAAGGTTGTGTTTTTGACACATTAAGTTTATATCCGCATGGGTTGGGTGTTCCTTTTTTTATGTTCAAGTAGTATATGTATTCGGATTTCAATTGTGTGGGAATTGTTCATGACCAAAGATTGTTGGTAGTTGCATTGTTCTTGTAATAGCATTTTTGGTGTTATATATTTGGTATGAATTGCATGGAATGGAAGAGAAACGCTAATGGATTAGTCATAATACTATACATTTCTTTGAGGGTAGATTCATATGTATGGAGGTATTCTGATTGGCTATTGGGTTCTTGAACCAATTAATGTTTCTGTCCAGTATTCACTCTGTATTATGAAGGGGGCAGGATTGCTATTATAAGATAAAGTGATATCAATAATAATCTTTGTGATATATAACTGGAATCTGACTACAGAAATCATAAAAATTGAAGACTTATATACAGTATCTATATACTATATACTTTGCAAGATTACTACATTTCAGTATATTATACATGAATTATGTAACAGTATGTTCAAATATGACTTTCTATATAAGGAAATATCAATATGATCAATACTGTAGATTACAAGAAAAGTAAAAATATATAATTATATATAGAATAGATTATCAATAACATACAAGTATATATTATTAGAAAGTAATATAAGATAATATCTATCTGGCTTTAGTGTACAATCAGAATAACTCTAAGTTCATCTTTAAATATATTTCTACAATCTATTTTAGGTATATATAGTATCTATTGTATTGACCATTTCTATAAATACAGACTTTTTGAATTGCTGTACTGTGACTGAAATATGATAAGAAAAAGAAAGGAAATAAGTTCAGATACAAATATTTAGATACTATTGTTTTAAATTCAACTTCTGATGAATGTTTCCAAAATATTCTTATAATAAATATCGTAGATAGAAAATCTTCAACTATATTTGCATGTGATCAAACTCATATCGGTGGTATTTATAACCAATTGAAATCTATCAAAAGGAAAGGAATAATAAGAAATAAATTTTCAATTTGACAATATATTTCCCTAATATTCTAATGTCTCAAATCTACTACTTTCATAAATTGCGGGTATCTATTGACTGTTCTTTCAAATTTTATTATTAGAGTTCATTGCAAAATTAGTTGGAATTGGAAATATATATCATAATTGGTAGTATAGGCAAAGATGTTTATCTTTCAGCTAACGTTTAGATGCAATATGTTACTTGACACTTTTATTGTTTCAACTGTAATGATAATTATTTCTAATTATTAAATTTGGCTTTTAAAATTTGTTATCGAGTTTGATTCTTTTAACAAATAGCAAAGTTGTATTGAATAGACTTTTGAATATATTACAAAATTATGTGAATTAGATTCTTTGTATCATGAGCTAAATATAGATAATAAAGTTTAATACTATTAAATCACAATATTGATAGGCTTATTTATAGCCAAAACCTGTACCTATTATCAACTCAATTACTTTATTTTATGGACTCTATATACTATCTATTTGACTATTACTATCAACTCTTGCAATTTATAATAACCATATTATTAATATTCACAATCTGTTATCATATATGGAGAGTAGAAATTCAAGTACTGGTGAGAGAACATTTCTCAGTCTGGATTATTAAAAGAATCTATTGCTCATTTTCTATAAACTTGGAAAGTATAAGGATGGAAATGAAAATACAATGTTTTGAGTATCTTATATTGTGATTAACAATAGATCAAAACAGAATAGTAGTAGAAGTAATGGCTACAGCAGTATAAGTTGTCTAACTGACTCATAGAACTGAATTTGCTGACTAGAGCTCCATCTTGCTGAAGTAAAGTTCAGTAGTTTATTTAATTGTTAGTCTGTTAAGACTGATCAAGGTTTCCTCTGCAGATCTCTTTTTCTAATTATTATGGAAGCATTTGAAATCACAGTAACTAATACAATATTCTATTGACCTCTAAGTACAGTCAACCTCTCTCAATCTACAACTTTTCAGTCCTGTTCTTTTAATTTAAAAGGTATGAGCTGTCTAAAATTTATAAAAGTCTTGTAAATACTTCTTTTGTATAGGTTTTTGCTTTTAGAGGGTAGGATATAGCAGAAGATGAAGACTCCTTGTTCTGATTGAATAAAGTTGTTATTGATAACATTATAGACTGCTCAAGTACTGGCATTTCATTACTTTCGATCATATTTGATAAGGAGTAGGGTATTACACCTCACATATACTACTAGGTACGCTCGAAGTGGAGTCACCTACAATCACTCGATGATTGCTGGATCAGGATGGTATTAGTGCCATCCCTGTACATTATCGAATATCTACAATACATCACTCGGTTCTATTATCACAACCAATGAAATCAGATGAGCTGTTATGCAGTCAACTATACCCCTGACAAGGAACAAAGGATAGTTACTGGATTGATATACTGTCCGCTCATACCACCGATAATGCAAAGTCAGCTGAAAGTCAGTAGATACGATAGCACCTGAGTTTCCATCATAGCTAATGAAGCGTTTGATGTCTCTGACAATTGGAAGGATACCATTCGCCTGAAAGCTAAGAGATCATAAGGATACGATAGGTCCGGACCACTGAAGTTGGAAGGACTAATATCAGTAGGGACTCTATTAACCTGAGTAGGAGATCTAAGCGGAAAGATAGGGAAGGTCCGGCAGAGCGGTGAAGGATAGGAAAGGGTATTAGTGCAAAGGGTGGTTAGATAGAGAAGCTTATGAGAAAAACCGTAGATAGAAGTAATTGTTAGAGTGAGAACAAAGAGGTATAAAGACCTTTGGAATCTCCGAGAGTAAAAGGGCAAGATTCTTGAAGAGGAGAACAAGCCTTAACAATATACGTAATGGAAAACCAAATATCTTTGTCTTGAATCTTCTCAGTGATGTTCACATTCTGAGCGAAACTTCATAACCTCCATCACAAGCAAGTTCTGAAAGCAGTAAGGATACTACTTGAACTGATAAATCTGGAGTGATACTCCTGATATTATACAGGGTAAGATACTGCACAATAAGATTATACTTGTCAAAAGGAATATAGATACAGATGTAGATTTTAGAGTGGTACAATATTAATAATATTTCTGATTTGTATTTGCTAATACTTTTTGACTGTAAATTGCAGTTAGAGCTTGTTATTTCAATACTGAAGTGTTAATTTCTCTTTAAAGGTTCATGGTATCTGATCACTCCTTTAGTGAACTATTCTATGGCTAGTATTGGCAACAAAGTGAATCGTTTAATTGCAGATCTAATCGAGGCGGGGTTTGAAGCGGATTCGATCTACAGTTTGACAAAGTTCTGAGGTTTGTTACAAATCATTTCGCGAATCATCGATTGTTGAACAACAATAATTATGTGAGTTCTATTTTGATTGGCTCGAATTGTGGTGTATCTTGTAGCGGATGAAGTTAGCTACAAGATGTACTAACAATCGAGCCGATCGGACAAAAACTCGATTACATATTGTTGTGCGTAGTTGTGGGCCGAAATGGTAGGGTTTGAAGGGAATGGCTTGGTAAGGATCCACTTCGCTCATACTGAACCGGTTTGTCAATGGTACAAATTCCCGGCAGTTTGTTGGCAACACTATCTATTGCTGTTTTGTTAAACAGATTTTGATTCCAAAAGGCAAGCCTGAAGTCCGATCTCAGAAGATTGAACAGGTTATCATTTCACAATGATATGACCTATTTAAGAACTGAATTCCACTTACATAATATGAGATATCCCAATAGATTGTCCTCTTGCTGGCTGGCTTTAGTACAGTGCAATATTTCTTCAGAGATCCTGTAAAGCAGATTGTTAATGATATTGTGGAACAACTTATCAGATTAAAATATCAACTTGGATCTTTCGTATCAATATCAATCAGATAGTATAATATCTCTGATCCTTTTGAAGTCAGATATATCAAGGTCTTATTCAGAGGCCTACCAATACCTTACCATGTGGAGTCTAACATTGCAATGTGTACTAACAGAGATTAATCTGCAGAGTCACTCTCATCTGTTGGGAAGATCTACTGTGCAATAGTAATAAAGGGATTTGCTATGACTACTATCCCTATATAACAGTTGCCTACTACATATTATAGTTGCCTACTACTGATATGAGTAAGTTAGAGAAGTATTACAATATGTTACCTGTAAGTAACAATAATGTACAGAACGAATCAAATATCTTATACTGTAATCTCCTTTGTTTTAAATCATCACCATTATCACTACCATTACTAAATTACTATATCACCCCACGACCAACATAACAACATTACTACCATTACAATTTCGATCAATCAATCGCATTTAATATCTGTTGTTTATACTTTTCAAGTCAACATAATACTTTTTGTCTTCTTAGCTTCACTCTATTATCATCACCAAGCTTTATCAATCATATTACATTTTACATACTGAGTTATTCAAGGTTTTTGCCAGATTTCAGTGGTTTCTGAAATTGACTGGGATGATATTTAACACAATAACCTTTCTGAATAGTTGTTGATATTGCTGCGACAAACAAATATGTTGTTTCATTGCCAAAGTCACTCTGTATACAGGAATATATCCTTATGGTCATATAATATCTGAAACTTATCTTGAGGGTTTTAAGATTCCTAGACTTCACCTTTCAGTTGTTACTTTGCAACTAAAGTTTGATTTTGTGATATCAACAATATTGTTGTTTTACACCATTCATTTCATCATATATACATTGGATCTAATACAATATCAAGGTCTGGTATAGACTGTAGATTCTAGGGATTATGAAAACCAAATGTGATATGTCTGAATCATGGAAGCGAACAAGACAAGAGATTCGACATGAATCACTGAGGTGAACATAGGTTCGTGTTAAATGCTAAAGAATTAATAAATAGATAAGAGAATGAGTGAAGAATAAACCTATTCTCTGCAATATGTCCCAATATATATATCTGATTTCCTAATCGTTGTCATTCCTCATAACTTGTTCACACAACTCTATACTAACTATATTGTATTATTCCACTCCTGCATTCCTTATCGTACCATACCACTCCTACATTCCTTATTACTTACACCACTTCTTGATTTCTTATCGTATCATACCATTCCAATGTACCCTATAGTTCCTTAATTGATGATTACCATTCGAAACAACTATGACAGTAGGCCCTCTTAAACATCTGAATATCTATTAGGTTATTACTCAGACTTGTTTGATTGTTATATATGAAATACATCTATTGCTTGTAATTCATCAATAATACTAACAGGCTCTCAGCCTCTTTCATTACAGCCCTTCAACTTAACGAAGAACTTTAATTGTTTTCTACATACCTGAGAGTATGTAAGGAAATACGTCCTCGTATAGATAGATATACATAGATATGTTTGCAAACGGGAATAAGTGATAAAGATGATATCAATTGTACAGTATGTAGGTAAGATAATCGCTAGCATGCCAAAAGCACTTCACGAGGTGATTATATATGAAGGGCACTTACCCGGCCTTGGTAGCCAAGTGCACTTACGAGGGCCAAGTGTACTTGGGAGTGAAGTATATCTGACACTTCTATTAAATCATCCCCCTCTTTATCCGCAGACCTCCTGGACTGCATCATATATATACATAGAGAAGAACAGAATTAGGTACGTATGCCTTCGTACATCTGTGTAAGTCCCATGACTGATCGGTACCATCAAGGTAGCCTCACGGCAGATTCGGCGCACGGGGAAACTCCACCTCCTGTGGCGATGGTAAAACCCATGCCAATACCATATATATCAGGCCGAGATCCATAAGAAATGAAGAGTAGAAAGAGAAGAGAAGGAAACGTCTGATTGACCCTGAATCCTCCAAGTCCACCTCCGAATCGAGATCGTTCTAGCAGCCGGCTTTGTTTCAAGTCCACTCCTTTAGCAGGCTTGTAAGTCCATGGTTCCGAATATCCAAGTATACTTTCAGTTTCCCTGAATCAAAACAATTGATCCCCATAGTGCTAACTCAGTGGTATGCTAATCGGTAAATATTATTGGCCGACTTGCAGACGTCATTCAGCATTGGTATATGGTAGTTGACACGTGATATGCTGGACTCAAATTCCGACAAATCGATCGATGATATATACGATTTCCTTCGTTGAATACGTTTGTGAATGTCATCTGAGGAGTAAGGCCATCATGGCTGGTAATGCATCTCTGCAGCAGTCAACTAGCATAATTGCACGATGTATGTATCTTGGTGATAGCTGCTCTTGAGAGCTCTCGAATTCGTATGATATCTCCAATTCCATATCTCTGTGCTTTCATATATTCAAGTACACAGCAGATCTCATTGATGATTGCTTAATTATACGTCTCATCGATTGGCTCCAAGTTGACTCGTATTTCGGTAATCGGAATTTGACTTTCCGTTGCAGGCACTCAATTGCAGTTATCATATGTCGACATGCATTCATACATGCTCATGCGAGTTGCAGTATCTACTTTGTAAGTGTGCCATAAGGTCGTACTCACAAAGTAACCATGTATGCTTCAGGTGTATCAAGGCAGCCATTCTCCGACTTCCGTATCTTTGACTTTCGAATTGACCAAAGTAGTGAGTTTGCAAACGTCATATCCTTCCGAATCTAGCTGTAGAGCGCACACCCTAAAATCTAGCCTGATACGGTTAATCACCACGATCTGCAGTGATGTCAATCGATTATCGTCATGGCTTCGTTTGGTGCTCTCGGAGATATGTCCAATTGCAGAGCATATTCGTTAGTTGATATATCTAATACATAAGCAACCCTCATAGAAGGTCATAGTTACCATGTAATTCGGTGCGTCTGCTCTCTTGGCTCTGAAGCTCCAATGTGGTAGCCTTCTCATGTCCATTAAGGATTGCAGTCAGTTTGCATTCCGTACAGCTGGACATCTCGACTGCTGATCTGGCTCGCTCTCTGCCACTAGAAGGTGGTGAAGACCAGCTTCATAACCAGTGATTCGTAGCCGCTGATGTACTTCCTTATATATATGTCCATCGTAGGCCTATAGAAATCCCTAGAGACTAACTGAGCAGTTTGAAGAGCTCCAAAGTGATTGGACTCAGGGTTGTCATGAAGGAGACTTATCACTTGACCGCGGAGAGCATCATCCGAAGGGACATATATTCCCCCTTATAGGTGAGAGCTCCAGTGACAACACTCCCTTGATTCTCATTTTCAGCTTTGGCTTTGGTTCTGACTTTGGCTGTGGCTTCAGCTGTGGCCATTGGGTTATCGACTAGCATACCTGAGACGTCGATCGCCAATGGATCAGTAGCCAGGACCTTCTTAATTGCCGGTAGGAGGTGGTCGTAGGGTTCAACTGTCAGGATCGCCAAGAGCCATCCGACAGGCTTCTTGTAGCCAATCTTATAATTCGGCTGTCGGCAGAGTTTTGTTTGTGCCTTCCAGGTGCTCGATAGTGAAGTTGTAGGTGAGGCTAAGTGCATATGTGATCCAAGTACACTTACGAGGCCCGGTGCACTAACGAGGTCAGGTACACTTGATGTCTGCAGCATGATGGATTAACGTTCCAGGACTTCTGGTACGGATTTCGTTATAGTAGCAGTTTCTCGGTTTCCGAAACAGTCATTCCCCTCTTCTGAGGTAGGTGCTCTGTCGACAACTAAATACGGTGTCGATTCTCATCGATTCCCATCGATTTTCTCGTTAAAGGGTGGTTTTGATTGTCATTGGATCTTTCATACTTCTGTATCTGCATTCAATTGCAAGTCTCACAGAATTTCTTATAAATTAAGTGTTTCTTAAAGAAAAGATAGATTTAAACGAAACCTTGTATTACCATATCAGCAAGTTGTACTCTGCACTCAAGAAATCTGTATTCCGCGACTCTCCCATGACTCAATAAGTACCATCCATCCAACAGCCATTTCTCATCGCTGCCAACATGGTCAAGCATCTCCGAGATCAATGGAATGGGTTACCGATTCTTGATTGTACACACGTTGGGAGCTCGGTAGTCAACTTCAGAGTCTCAAGCTGCCATCCACCTTTGCAAAAATATCGGTGCTGGTGATGATAATCGCTGGATGACACTATTGATCAGGTTTGTCTCGATGTAGATCATTAGAGTTCTTGACTGAACCTCCCACAGGAAATAGATATGCCTATATGGCAGCTTGTGTCTGGGGTCATCGAATGGTCAATTGACTGGTGCGGTCGCAGTAACTCTGCCTTGACTAAAAACCTTCATGAATTCCTGATACTTGGCAGAGATATGGCCGCCATCGTCTGTAGGTACCATTTCAGGCGCTGAAGCTCTATCTATACTCGTTAGCTTGTGCTTGTAATCTTGAGATGGAAGCAAAGGTTGGAATCCAGAAGCCCTTGTCATAGTGAGTTATCCTCAATAGGAAATCCCCTGCCATCCAGTACTCCCTTCGTGACTTGGAGAGCTGTTAGTAGTCATTCAAGCTTCGCATTATTGATAACTCTTCTGCTGCAACTACCACCGCTGCTCCTGCTCACTTGTCCAGCTTCAGGCACTCCTCTCACTATTGGTGATACCTTCCATAGAAGATCACAGCAATCCTGTGCAATCGCCAAGGCGTATGACGAATGCCACGAGAATCTCATCGCTAGCTAAGAGACTCTGAAATGTGGTGGCTCTGAGCAGATATCAGGAGACGTAATTACTTCACCACCCTCCTGCAGCTGAAGCTTGTCAGTTGTGTGAAGAGGTTGAAACGTCACCTGGACAGTGGCCACCGCTGCACTTGCATCGCCACTTGGGATCCGCAGAGCTAGAGGTCGACCAGATATCCAGTCGATCTCAGGGTTCCTAGTCTTGAAGCAAGGCAAGTCTAGAACCAGGTCATATACCATGGACATGACCAGCACTTCCGGTTCGTCAACTGAAGGCTATCATATTCTTCTACATACAAAAGGATTACTATTTGCCCAATCATGATCAGAAATATGAAGGAGAGGATGCATCCATTCCCACTAGGGGATATGATGACATTGATGTGCATCTATTCCCACTAGGGGATACGATGACTTGATGTGCGTCCATTCCCGCTAGGGGATACAATGACCTGAGGTGTAATTTTTGTTTGCATTTCGTACTTGCTCATCGGTTATGTAAAATCGTACAGTTGGTATCGGCTTGATCTGCTTGACACTTTAGAATATTCAGGGGTTAACTTCCCACGCAGAGCCATTGGTAGTCTTTCTCCATAAGTGCACTTCCGTGCTATACTGATGCTCCATAAGTGAGCTTGCAGCTTCGTTCATAGATGCTAATATGTCGAAGGTGCACTTCAGAGCTTCCGCTCAGTTCGGAGGCAGGCAATCATCAAGTGCACTTCAGAGCTTCCACTCAGATCGTAGGAAGGTAATCGTCAAGTGGGCTTCAAAGCTTCCGCTCAGATTGTAGAAAGATAATCGTCAAGTGCGCTTGATCGAACACGTTTTATCATCGGTAAGTGATTGATCTCGTTGAAAGTGTTTCAAGGTCTTCTTGAGTGTGGCCATCAGGTCGATCAGGAGTGTATCAGGGTCGATTGACCTCCGAATCATTTCGGAATTGGCTCCTAGCGATGATAATCTTTATGGATTCTGAATAGTAATACGTTGGAAGAGAGATAACAAAGAACCAATTGATCGATATGTGAGACTGATATTGATGAAGGTTCGATTCGTCTCGATCATCCATTCGTATGCGATGGATCTTGATAAACATATTTTGAGATCTATTCAGCAGTGGTAATAAGGATCGGTGGCGCGTTTCTCAGGATCGATTCATCTCCGAATCATCTCTGCTATCGTCAATTAACTTAATATAGATGTACTTATCAATCTTCGATACTTATAAGTCGTGAGAGTATATGTGTGAATATATAACGATCACGGTCGGTGATGTAACTCTTCGAATCGATTGACCTCCGAATCGGCTCAGAATAGTCTCTGCAGAAGTCAATTCACTCGATATAGATTACTTATGAAGTTCTGATGCTTGTAGGTCTCGAAAAGTGAGGTGTTGCGACTCGTTCGAAATCATCATGTGGAGCAGGTGACATCACACTCGGAGCCAATTGACTTCAGAATCGTCTCTGCAGCAGTCAACTGACAGGTATACTTATCCTGATTCATTAATCTAGTGATGATACTCGGTGTAGGTTGTGAACAGAGACATTTTGAGTTTCCATGGATACCAATTATGGCAGGTGACGTGTCTCTCGGGACTGATTGGCATCTAAATAATCTCGGAATCGTCCCTACTACTGTCAATCAACTCAATTGGATGATTACTTGTATTGTATTGATAATCTAACAATAGTTCTCAAATGTGGAGGTTACGGCATGTCGCGACGCATCGAAAAGTAAGGGAATCATGAAATCCCGTAAGGAAAACCTATCTGGTGACTGAAAAGCGATTATAGTATAAGGACATACGTCCTCGTATAGACAGATCTATGTAGATAAGATTGCAAACGGGAATAAGTGATAAAGATGATATCAATTGTACAGTATATAGGAAAGATAATCGCTAGCGTGCCAAAAGCACTTCGCGAGGTTATTATATATGAAGGGCAATTACCTGGCCTCGGCAGCCAAGTGTACTTGCCAGGGCCAAGAGTACTTGCAAGGGCCAAGAGTACTTGCAAGGCAAGTGCACTTACAAGGGCCAAGTGTGCTTGGGAGTCAAGTGCACCTGGTACCGCTATTACAGAGTAATCGATCCATTACACTTCGTATTCTTCTTCTTCATTGATGATTAGCACTGATGGTGGCAACTGAATCAATCCTGAAAGTTGTAATGGCGGCTGACCTATGGCAGGGTAACCATCCATCCGTCCATTATATAGTCAGCTCGTGCGAGTGCTCTTGTACGCCATCGATAACCTTACCTATTGAATCTACCTCATTCTCGAATCCTCGTTTGCAATCGTATCTACCTTAATACTCTTATATGAGGCCATATACAGACGTACGCCCTTACAAAAGTAGGTCTGATGATACCTGCGAGAGTCATGATACTTGTTGAACTGGATGAATGTGAATGACTGAAGGAAGATCCAGGTAATAAGCTCATAGACTGATTACTTTGTTGATGCAATACAGTTCAATTTGTTTCCAGTCAAGCTTCTTGGTAGACTATATGTGGAGATGTTCCTTACGTCCATCCATAGGTAATCATTGACTTTTAACTCTTGCCCTTCACAATGGCTCTTATTGGTATGTTCCGAGTATATTGCTTGAGATCGTTTCATTTTGAATCGTAAATTATGAAACAGCTCCTTCATTTATTTGGCTACTTACTCTGCATTAACTTCCTGAATAGCTTTGGTATTTTGTACTGGATATTGATTGAATGTCATTCTTGGATTGTAACTGTAATTTCCAAAAAATAGTTAACACTTTGTTGTCTCAAATGTGCTATTATTTGTTACGAACTCTACCATTGGTAGGTACTGAATCTAGTTGTCTTGTAAATGATTAACAGACATGTGTAAGTACTGCTCCATCACTATATTCACCCTTTTCATTTGTTTCTTTATTTCAGTGTGAAATGCTATTGATAAGTACCTATCAATTTCGAATATCTTGCAAACATATCACCAAAACCCTAAAGCAAATTCAGATCCTCGATCTGATAATATGGTATTGGGTATGTCATGTGAACAGAATACTTCTTTAAAAAATATTGAACTTAACTGTGCACTATCTACTGCATCCTGACATGGTACTAGATATCACATTTCGATTAAACAATTTACTACTATCCATATAGCACTATGCTACTGACACTCTGGAAGTCCGACCACAAAGTTCATGCTCAGATCTTTCCATATTTGTCCTAGAATGTTAAACTGTCTTAATAGTTCATGAACATTCTGACTGTTAGCTTTCCAGTGCTAATACACGTGGCAATTTCGAATCTAGTGATTAATCTTCATTGGCATTCCTGGCCAGTTATAACTTTGTGCTAACAGATCATTCTTTTGTACTTATTCTGGATGAATAGCAGCTGAAAAGTGGTAATGTTCCTTCATTGTTTGCAACCATTATTGATCTGATAATTTCTTAACTTAAACTGTTTGTATGCACAGGTGTTCATTGCTATCATGGGGATACTCTTGACATATATTGTATATTCAATTCAATGATTTCCTTGGAGTTGTAATGTTTGGTGCTAAGTTTGCTACTTCTGTCAAGGATACAATGAAGCTTTTATGTAGTTCCTTATCAAGGTTTTCAGTCTTTAACATGATTTATTCGGTTTCTTCTGATCCCCATTACGGAGGTATATCTCCTGGTATTCTTATTGATGCATCTGATTCAGGTCTAGCTTGCATGGTCAATAAGAAATCCGGAATTTGAACCTCGACATGAATTCTGACTACAGTGATTGTCTTTGATTGAACAACATAGAGGTCATAACATATTCTAGAGTTGTATGATCTGTACGTATCTTAATTGGATGTACAGAATCTTTGAAATCTGGTGTCTATTGTTCCAAGCTCTTGACTATTGCTGCTAGTTCTTGATCCTAAATTTGGAAATTCTCTTATGCTGCAAACTATCTTTTGAATTAGAAGGCTCTGGGATATAATACTCCTATATTATTGTATTGAAATAGATTTCCTGTTGATACATAGCTAGAGGCATCAGATTCTAAAACGGTCTCCTTCATCTAATTGAAATGTACTATTATTGGAGTAATTGTGAATGCTTCTTTAAACTCTGTGAAGACTCTTTTCTGATAGACTTCTGAGTAATACTTTATTAGTTTGTAGGTCACTTTAGTCAATGATTGCACCACTCAACTTTAATTACAAAGAAAGCTTTGATAGAAGTTGACGATTCCTTAGAATGTTTGAACATATTTTAACTTATAGTTGTTGACTGCATTGTCCCTTTCCAGATCCATTCGAACTGCAATGGTACCTATTTTCAATCCTAAGTATATTACCTCTTCTTGGTAAAATTGACACTTCTCAGATTTGAGATATAACTCTGCATCTTTCAAGGCTTACATAATACTCGTATATATTGTTTGTGTTCATTAATATTATTGCTGTAAATAAGTACATCGTCGAAGAATACAGTATAGAATATATCCAACACTTGTAGTAACGTATCATTGATGAATTTCTGAAAGGATACTGGTGTATAGGTTAAGCTGAATAGTATAACTGAGGACTTGAACAAGCCATAAGACGTTCTGAAGGCTATTTTCTACTCATTCCAATCAGCTATTATAATCATATTGTATGCATCATGAATATCCTACTTAGTATAGATCTATACTCTTGATAGGCCAAGCAGCATATCTTGAATCAATGATAGTGGATATCGATTTTTAATTGTCACTTAATTTTGTCATTGATAGTCTACACATAACCGCAGGACTCCATATGGCTTAGGTGGAAACAATACTGGAGCTCTGCATGGTGATGACAAAAATCTTTTGAAATCATTTCAAAGATTGTTTTCAATTTATTCCCTCAACACTTGCAGTTCATCTTGACTTAAACTGCAGATTGATTCCAATGGTGGAGTAAAGCCCTCTTGTAAGGTAATATTGTAATCATTCAGGCATTACAGTAGTACTTGCTCTGCAACTACTTGTAAGGTTATACGTCCTAGTATGAATGGATATGTATAGATATGGTGGCAAACAGGAGTCAGAGATAAATGTAATATTAATTATAAAGTAGGATAAACGGTAGTGTGTCAAAAATACTTTGCATGGTGACTATTGTTAAACCTCACAAGGATCATTAAACCATTAGATACCCTTGAAGTGGAGTTACCTATGATAACTCGATAATTGCTGGATTACAATGGTACAATTGCCATTGCTGTACATCATCGAATATCTACAAGATATTACTCGATTCGGTTATTACAATCAACAAAATCAGATGAGCTGCTATACAGTCAACCATACCACTGATAAGGAATTAAGGATCGTTACTGGATTGATATACTGCCAGCTCATATCACCGATAATATGAAGATACCTGAAAGGCTGTAGATATGACAGCACCTGACTTTGCATCATAGCTGAGGAAGCCTTTGATGACCCTCACAATCGAAAGGATACTATAGACCTGGATGTTAAGAGATTGAAGGGATATGGTAGCTCCAAACCACAGACAAACGAAGAACTGATGTTAGTAGAAAGTCTATTCGTCTGAGTAGGAAAACTGAGCGGAGGGATATGGGATGTCTGACAAAGCGGAGAAGGATAGAAAGGGTATTGGTGCAAAGGGTAGTCAGGTAGAAAAGCTTATTAGAAAGGCATACATAGACGAAATTGTTAGAGCAAGAGGAAAGAGGTATAACAACTTCTGTAATCTTCGATAGTAGAAGGGCAAGCTTTTTGATGAGGAGAACAAGCCTTAATAATATACAGATTGGAAAGCCAAATATCTTTGTATTGAATCTTCTATATGACTCTCACATCCTGATTGAATCTTCATATCTTCTATCACAAGCAAGTCCTGAAAGCAGTAAGGATACTACTTGTACTGATAAATCTGGATTAACACTCCCGGTATTATATTATGTTGTTACCAAAGAAACACTTCAGGTGAAGCTATCATTATACCTTCCAAGCGGTCAAAGGTTCTTGATGGTTAACCCTCTTTAATGCACTTTTATATTCTGGATGTTGGCTGCCACATCTCACAGAGAGAGTGCTGGTACCACCAACCAGACTTTGTATTCCATACCAGCTGGGAACGAGATTCCCTCTCTGAAGGAAGCTATCACTGTGAATCTGTACATGAAGAGTACTACATCCAGTTAGCGTTAGCTGTCACTATCCATCAGTCAAAGACAGAACTCCTGTACAGTACACATCTCCAAAAACAGCAATCCATGTCATACCTCAAGATAGTCATCTTGCTAGCCCTGAGCGGAACCATCATACTCCGAGACTTGCGAATTCTCTACGTACCAGACTACGAGCCATCTCTGCAGGTACAACGAGAGGCAGATGCTAGACTCCTTATTGAGTGGGACATCTATTTGGTCCCGTTCTTCAGAACCTGGAGCCTCTACAACAGCATCATTCAATGATAGATCTGCATCATACTCTGAACAATGATAGATGCTGAAAAAGGGATCACGATAGGGAAAGCAGTAACATTGATGTGAAGAGAAAATACATTGGTAGTAGCAGTAGATAAGGGGACAGAAATAGTCCAATATAAATCTATCGTATTGAATAATATCTCTGATTGGATGGTATTCTTGATTAACAGCATTGACGTACAATTGGACCGAATATATATATTGATTACACACACTCAAGTAAACAACATCAAAATTGATGAAGTACTACCTGAGTTGAGCAAAGTATATGAAGACCTAGTACATGGGAAAATGAAGTTTATGATATCGAAAAAATAACCAGGTCATACTTCAGATACCGAAATGTCAAGAGCACATCGAAAGCTTCAGATGAAGCCTCTTGAACCTCATTGTACCCTGACACTATCCTGATACTATACATGCAGTATTTGCATCCGGATGTACTTAGAGGTGCAGCATTTATTTCCAGGTACAGCATACTGTTCCTGTCACAGTCTTGATTTTCGGTCACAGCCTTGATTTATCAAGGCAGTTAATTGATTACTTAAAGTCACACTTGATTCACAAATATATTGCTAACTACATACAAACCATCATGGCAGATCTTGATTGCACTTGGAGCAGAACTTGTAGATATTGCACAGGTAGAAAAGATTGATACAGGCTGAGTGCACACAGTTGGGCTTGCCTGGCTCAGCTGGCAGGAGACGATTGAGATTGGCTGGCTCACTGCTAGCTGGACACGATCGAGCCATACTGGCTATCAGCTGGCTGGACACGATCGAGCTGTACTGGATCACCACTGACTGGATTCGATCGAGCTGGGCTGGATATACGCGATCGAGACGTGCTGGCTTTCGGCTGGGTGCATGCGATGAGCAGATCTGGACGGAAGCTTTAGCATTTCAATCAGATACATTTGGAGGTCGAGCAGGGCTGACTGTCAACTGACTAGATGCGATCGAATGATGCTGGCTCTGGGCTGGCTGGACACTATCAAGCTAGGCTGGGTATCAGCTGGCTGTCGACTGACTAGACGCGATTAAGCAGTGCTATCTTCCTGATGGCTGGATGTGATCCAGCCATGCCGGCTGCCGGATAGCTGGACATGACCAAGTCGTGCTGGATCTCGGCTGACTGGACGTGATTGAGCGGTGTTGACTATTGGCTGGATGGACACGATCGAGGCAGGCTGGCTCTCGGTTGGCTGGACGCAACTGTACTGTGCTGGCTGTCAGCTAGCTGGACACGATTGAGCTGCGCTGGCTGTTGGCTGGCTGAATGCTAGCGAGCCATGCTGGCTGTTGGCTGGCTGGAGATGATCGATAAGGACCAGCTCGTTATCTCGGTTAAAATTGTATGTACAACCGTTAGCGTTGCAAATAAAGATATTGACTGTGAGAGAGAGAGAGAGAGAAGTATGATAGAGTTGAACCTAGAACTTAGAACTTAGAACTTAGAGTGCAAATGTAGTAGTATGAAAGTTCGATAGTCTATTCTTCATCTATGTAAGCGGGGTCTATCCTTGCGGATCTACTAACGTCGTTGGTATGTACGTATCCCTTTCTGGCCCATACCCTCCACCGAGCTGCACCTTATGTCAACTCCTTCTCTCCACATTACATCCCTCCCAAGAAGTTTGAGATACTTCTTGAAAACAAACCCGCTGCTCCAAAACAAAACTACTGCTTAAAAATAAAAGAAAACAATTTGCCCTTGACTCCGCGGCAAAGTAACCAATGGCCATCGACTTTGCGGCCTTAACTATTCTTTTTTCGTTTGATCTTCCTTTCTCCCAAGCCGTGCTGTTTCTTGTAATGATTAAGCATCTGCCTTGCTTTTGAGAGGTTGGTAGCTGGCTTCCATATCATGTCATTGTCATCATAGCCTTCCTACTTTATTTGGTATTTATAGCTGCTTTTGATACCAGGTACCCTCTTATGCGATACAATCACCTCAACAACATGCAAATATTGAATTGTACCATGTCTGTCCCTTACTGCTCGTACAGGGACTGGAGGAGGCTTTTTTCGTGCCGGGTTGGAGTCGGAAATGTATTTCTTGAGTCTGCTGACGTTCACAATATCGTGAATCGCCATATCCGTTGGTAACTCTAATTTGAATGCATTCGATCCTTGGATCTTAATGATTGTGTATGGTCTAGCCCATGGATGCTGTAACTTCGGACATGAAGGATCCTGGCTGGTATAGATAATCGGTAGGTCTTTAGTATTCAACATTACAAGGTCTCCCACCTGCAGGGTATATGGTCGTCGGCTCTTATTTGCTTCCTCTATCAGGCTATCTTGTACTTCGCGGAGGTGGTTCTCAGCGTGTAGTAAGGAAGTCTGCAACCATTCGACAAATGCCGAGCCTTCCAAACTCTGCATTTCATCATACTGATACCAGCTCGCAACGAAGTCTAATGGAATAGATGGTGTGTATCCTAGTTCCAATTCGAATGGACTTCGATCAGTGGATGAGTGTGTTGACATGTTATATGCATATTCTGCCAGTGGAAGCATGGTATCACACTGATCTTGGTGGTGAGTGGCAAAGGCTTGTAGATATCGTGTGACCTGCTTGTTTGAGATCTCTGACAGTCCATCTGTCTGTGGATGGAATGCTGTCGACATCAGCAGCTTCATGTGCAGCTTCTTATTCACCTCCGTCCAGATATCTGATGTAAAGCGCACGTCTCTGTCACTGACGATCTCTCGTGGCATACTGTGAAGTCGTATGATAGCTTCTAAATATAGCTGTGCAAATTCCACAGCGTTAATGGTCTTAGCACAGGGTATCCAGTGGGCTCGTTTAGAGAAGTAGTCCACGAAGGTCACAATGCAATCGTTTCCTCACAAAGATATTGGTACATCAGTAATAAAATCCAAACCGACATGCTCCCACCGGCCTCGTACAACTGATAGTAGTTTTAACAAGCCCATTACATTTCCAGCCCATTGATTAACTCGCGTATACGTGTCACCACCTTTTGTGTATGTTTGGACTCCTTTCCACATCCCTGGCCAGAAGAAACGCTGTCTTACCATCATATATGTCTTTGCTGTTCCGAAATGCCCTCCTATAGCAACATCATGTACCTTTCAGAGGATTCGGTTCCTTAGCAGAGTCGGAATGTAGAGCGAATGTGGCTCATCTTTGTATCGTTAAGGATCATCTTGATGGAGGTTCAGATAGAGCAGGCTGTTGTCAAGGGAGAATTGGTGGCTGTGAGCCCATGCCTTTCGCACTCAAGCTGGAGAGGATATTTTCGGCAGGTGTTCCTGGCCATCTTTGGACGCTAGTATTTGTACTATCTCTTTACTCCAGCTGTCATCCTTCATTTCCGCTGCAACCTCTTTTAGCCACTCTGTCGAATCTTGGACTACCATCTGTGTGGGCCGATATTGGGAGACTTGATAATGCTCATATCTAAAGTGTGTACATCTCGTCAGTGTGTCCACCACCTGGTGTTTTGCACCTGAAATGTATCGGATATCGTATGTATAATTTTGTAATGTTACTAAGTACTCTATCTGTGGTGCTGTGCGTCGAGGTTGTGTCAGTATGTTTCTTAAGGACGCATGGTCCATATGGACTGTAAAGTTCCTGTCTGAATGGAGGTAGTAGTGCCAGTTCACAATGGCGTTACGAATCGCTAGGAGTTCTCTGTCGTATTTAGGGTATCGCATTTCTCCACCCTTGAGCTTTCATCTCCAACAGGTAATGACTATGGTCTCTTCGTCTTGTCGCTTCTGTGATAATACTGCTCCGACTGCATATTTTCCGGCGTCAGAATGCAGCATGTACTCGCCCCCTTCCTCAGGTAGTGCTAGTATGTGAGCCTTGCAAATGGTATCTTTTAATGTTTTGAAGGATTCTTCTGCCTCCCCATTCCAAGCAAATTGTACGATACCGATATCCTTGAGTTGTGGTTCGCCGCAGCGGCCACCAATTCTGACTCTCTTACTTACTTTGCACATACGATATAATGGCAAGGTGATATGAGCATAGTACCATATGAACTTGCGGTAATAGCCCATCAGACTGAGAAAGCCATGAACTTCTTTCGCGATTCAAGGGTGAGGCCATCCAGATACTGCTCTCATCTTTGACTCCAAGGTATACACCCCTTCTTGATTGATCTGAAAGCTGCAGAATTCAATCTCATCACAAAACCATTCGTATTTGGACTTCTTAAATTTCCGGACAGCTTTCTCAAAAAGTTGTAGTACTATCTGCACATGATCCAGATGCTTCTCTCTCATCGAAGTATAGATTAGTTCATCGTAAAGGTAAACAGCCACAAATTTATGTAGCTCAGGGTTGGAAGTGAGTAGGTGGTTCATGACTCGCATAAATTGACTAGGTGTATTGGTGAGTCCAAAAGGAAGTACATTCCATTTGTTCAGCTCATATTTGGTTGAGAATGCTGTTTTTTGATGATCGGCAGAATATATTCGAATTTGATAATAACCCGAGGCTAGGTCAATCTTCGAAAAGCAGGTCGAACCTCCCAGCTGTTGGACAAGCTCTTTAATATGAGGTAACAGGTATTGGTCTTTCTAGGTGATAGGGTTAACTACCTAATAGTCAATACACATGCACAATCCACTATCTTTCTTAGGTACGAATAGAACAGAGGAGCCATAATGGCTGCTGCTCGGCTGTATCTATCTATTGCATAAGGCCTTCTCCAATTGACATTGTAGCTCTGCATCCTGTTTGGGAGCTAATCAATATGGAGGTCGTTATGGGGCTTTCTTATCATCTTCTGACGATATGTCGATTTTAAATTGTAGTTTACTTCGCGTGGTATGGTACGCCATCTTTGTGATAAAACTACAAGTCTCGAACTCACAGAGCATGCTCTGAAATTCGTCTGGTGGCTACGTAGGCTCAGGGTTGTCGTACCATACCCGAACCATGAATGCCCTGGCCAAAAGTCGATAGCTCATGCGATGGAGATGTTTCTTGCCAATAATATTGATACTCATCGTGCGGGCTGCTTCTTTGATGGTGTTGTCTTCTGGTTCGCTGTCTGGCCGAAGGCTATGGAGATAGTTGATTCGTACTGCTTTTCCTCTGTCTTCTCATAGGATGTCGCCTTCAGTTATCAATATTTCGTTTGTGTGGTGATCCATATGATACGTTCAATTTATATCGTGGACCCAGCATTTCCTGAGGATGATGTCGAACCCTTTCACGTCATATACTGTGAATCACCCTGTATATGCGTAGCTGTCTCCCAGTTTGAGTTTCAGGTGCACCTGTTACCATCTCTCAATGCTGTCTTCTACCTTGTCGTTCGCCGTTTTCATGATTATCCAGCCACCGTCTCTCTCTTCTAACACTGCACCTCTCTTTTTTAACTTTTCCATAATCTCTCTTTTCACATAATTTTCCAATGCCCCATCATCTTTAGCTATGTTGGCTGCTAAAGTACAGTATGTATCATTATTCTTTTTGTACCGAAGCTTTCCGTCGAAACGGAGAAGATCTAAGGTATTGTTATCACTGACTTGGAGATGGTGATAATTTGTAAACATTTTCATTGTAGATACAGTAATAGTTATTTTAGTGTTAGAGAGTCGGTTCGCAGCTAATTGCTCCTGCTGCCATTTCTCGAGCTTGAGTCATCTGAACTATCATCACTGTTGTCGGACAATTCTTGCACTTTGGACTCCCTGGCATCATTCCCTTCTTCAGCGATCTGCTGGGTCAAATGGAGGCTCTGTTGTTTTCCTCCACCTCCACCTCCATTGATGCCTTTCTTACGCCCACCACGGGAACCTCTCCACTTCTCTACTTTCTCCTTCTCTTTCTTATGTGAGCCCTTCTTATCATTGGCTGATTCCTTTTCTCTCCATACGGCCAGGACCTTTTCCTTGTTCGGGCATGTTCGGGCAGGGTGGCCCACTTTATTATACGCATAACAACTCTGATTACAACTGCCACCGCCACCCCCATCACTATCTTCTTTTTGTTTGCACTCCATTTTCTTAAACGTTGCCAACGTCGATTGCCTCTTGCAGTTAAGTATGGTGTGCACTCGAGAGACATTCTCCATAATGTTATTGAGCGATACTGCAGGCTGATTTCCCAATTTCTCAATCAAAGCTTTGGACGCTTCCGGATTACTTTTGAGTTTAAACTGGTCAGAGTCGCGGAGACACTCATCGGAGAGTGGTACTTGCAGCTCTAATTGATGGCGGAGTATGCGGAAACGTTTATTGAATGCCGATACATGCTTACCACTCTTGATGGACACTGATTCCCAATCACGTTTCAATCGGGTTATGGCATCCGGAGATATGAAAGCCTCCACCATAGCCGTGGAAAAGCGATCCCAAGTGACGGTGGCATTTGAAGTCACCGGGATGTATTGGTTGGCCCACACAGCCGCTTTGTCGTGGAACTGCCGAAGCGCCATGGCGGCTTACCCATCTGTCAGCAGAATGCCAAACTCATCAACAAGCCCCTGTATCTGCTCGCGCGGTCTGAAATGGCGATGCAGAGTTGATAAGAAAGAAATAATGGCGTCGAGACTTCTAGTTCCATCGTAGGTAGGCAATTCTGTCGATTTGATGTTAAACGTACGATTGTTGACTCCGGGAGTGTAGGCAGCTGCTGTCGTGGTGCTCGCATTTACTCTGACCAAGACCTCGTTTGTAGCGTTCAGTTCCACCATGATCGACTCCATCTTTTTACTGATCACATTTCTCTCATCTTCAGCCGTTGTCAATGCTTTCTTGGTTGCTTCTACTTCTTATAAGATTGCATCCAGTTTGGCTTGCATTGTCTTGTTGAGCATGTTCTTTGCGGTGACCTCCCATTTTAGCTTCGCCATCTCCTTTGCATCAGCAAAGTCAATCATCCGGTTGCGGATGCCCCTGGACCCTCCAGAGGTTGTGGAGGTTGATTTTGAATGACACACTCTTCAGACCCTCCGGAAGTCCTCCGGGACTGGTGAATGCAGCCTTAGCGCACTCCCTTGTTCTCTCGGAAGCCTTGAAGCTGCTCCGGTGGATTTCTGTATCGAAATAGTGTACTCCGTAGCCACTTCTGATGCCTCTAAGGGTACTCTGGGAGATTCTCGATGCGCTGCAAAGTCCTCCGTAGCCGCTTCTGAGCTCTCTTTGGAGCTCCGATATGTTCTAAGATCACTCACGAACACCTGGATCTCTTTCTTCATTTCCAGATGGAATCATGGTGTGTCACCCATTTTCAGATACACCTGTAGCATCGCATACATCTTTCGCATTCATCTACTGCAGCCTGCCACTATCAACTAAAATGACATATATCCACACTGTACCTCAGTTGCACCTCGATACGACCTTGACAAAAGAAACACAATCCCTGAGAAACACAACCCCTGAGAAACACACTCTCACTTGAACACACCTATCAGGTCCTCCGTTTCCTCTCCTGCTGTACCTGGTACTACATAACAGGTCGAGTGCTCAGCAGAGCTTGCAATTCTTGCGTCCATATAGCTGCCCATATGCTCAATGATGGCCGCCTGGCGACCAGGACCAATGGAATTCCAGTATCTCCGGCATCTCTCATACAAGGCTATATCAAACATTAGTAGCCATTAATTATAGAATCGAGGGGGCACACTGATGGCTGAATATCTCACTACGGAAGTCCTGAGAGGGTTCACTCTTCGTTCCTTTCTCGTAGTTTCTCAAGGCACAGTTGAGTGTGATCACAGTCAAGCAAATCAATTGGGGAGTCACTCGCTTGTCCCAAAATTTGTTGCAATGCTCTTGTCTGCCAAGGTAGGTGTTGGGAGCGAAGAAGTGAGCAAAGATCAGCGTGGCAGGCTCGCTTCTCGCAAACCACCAGACTTCCTTCGTACCATTCGGGAGATCTTCCTATTTTCCAATACAAGAGTCGTCATTCAGCAAAGTGGCAACCTGCTGTAGACATAGAAGCTTCTCTTCTATCTTCAACGAGTACAGTGAAGTCTCCATAAGCCTCGCTGTAGCGACTTGTTGACCCCGCATACCACTGATATTCCTCCGCAACTGTATTGCATTGATAATTAGTATTATCAAGCTTTGAAACCGGAGAATACAACGGAAACTAACAATTTCACGTGTCAGGACATCGATGTGCTTCCTGGGTCTTCCAGGATGCTCCCACACGTGTTGCATGCCATTGAGTGCGCCAACAGCTCTCTGCTGGATGGTCATGGTGTCAAGGGCTTTATCCCATACCTTATTGTAAATGTCCAATTCGTCCTCTTGAGGGGCCAGCCAGGGGTTTTCAGTATACAGAACAGATCTCAAGAAGTCCTTTGCTAAATCGAAAGCTGCTTTGTTATGGAGCGGCACCTTGCTATCCTTGTTGTTCTTCGTCCCCGATGTACCTTCAATAGGTGGAGGGGCAGCTGAGGAATTCTGACTCCTTGCAGGCCACCGTCTGGCATAGTTCACTGGAACGAAGAATATCGTATCTTGGCTAGGAGATCAAGGCGAAGTGCCTTGAGGTGATTGTCAGTGTATTAACAATCGACAACGGTCTCCATTGGTGCTCTCGAGGTTTGATTTGGATTTCTTTCTTCGGAGTTGGTCAGTCACCTGGACGGTATCTGAGTGAGGCCTTTTCGGGCCTTTTCAGCCTGTATTACGACTGTGTCTATTCCGTTCATGAGTTGACAGTAGCTGTTCATCATCAAAGTCTGATCCGGTAGTGGGATAGTTGTCATGCTCTCGGTGTTCATCATCGTCTTCTTCGACATTGTCCAGTTCATTCTGGTGGTCCTGAAGGTTAGCTTGATACAAATTAGCGATTCATCTGGCCTTACATGTCTGGGAACGCGTAGAGAACTTTTTAGACTGGTCGTCCTTGCTGAGAGCTCCAAACCTCACTCTTGAGAAGCGGTAAGGTTAGGATGTTGCGAGGCCATAGGTGATGAGAATATATCGAAATGTGATTTGAGAAGAAGAGGTCTGAATAAAGCTCAGGTACACCTGAAGAACCTCTTTTTTCTTATAGGAAACTGAAGGTGACACAGTTGTTCACATCGAAGAGGACAACCTGTTCATTTCCACTGAAGTTGAGGAGCACCTCAGCTGCTAATCTGTACACTGAGTTCAGGGATCTGTTAGTAAGACGAATGGGTATTTGGGCTTCAGGACTGCTTACCATTATGAGGTGGCTAGATTCAGACTCAGACATGGTTGAGCTATATGCAAGCCCCATGCTCTGCATCAGAGTTTTCGGGAGTACCTGAGCTGCTGATATCTGTTATGTCGCCTGTTATTATCACCGACCAACCACACGGTTTGGTCTGGATACACAAGAGCTACTGGTGTTCTTACCATTGGGATACCGGTACTTCACATTCCGTTTTGACTTCAACATTGCCCCAGAAAGTCTCTTGCCTTCAATGTTCCTCGAATGTGTCTAATACCCTGCCATAAGAGTAGCTGCACTCGAACGATTAACGCTTTCATTTTCGTTGCACATTAACACTGGATTTTGTGGTACCGTGCTCAGTTATCAGGAGCTCGACATGTTCGAACACGAGTAGCACAAAGTCGGCAGACTCGGTTTGACTAACCAGAGCTCTAATAGGCGAACCGGAATGACTCATCTTAGTTAGCGATTGATAGTCCTCTCAATCAATCTGCAGGAAGTGTTGCTTCAGGATCCCACTGCCGATGTGATCGTACTGGGCAAAGTCGCATTTCGTGTCGTGGGACAGCATCGGAATCCGAGATGTACCCCTTGGGCAGTTTCCATTGTTCAGAATTGGGAACCCGCGGCGATCGAACTTATGCAGTACTGTACCGCAGCTATATGCAATCTCAAGCTGAATGCACATAGTATCTTCTGTAGCGTGAATTGTATCTATCCAGATACAGTCAATTCACCTGCAGACAAGATCCGGTGGGGGAAAGCATTCACTGAATGGTAGATAGAATAGGAACTTAAGTCCAAGTGGAGCTGTAATGATTCGAATGGCAGGCAGGCGGGTTAAGCTGTAGGTGTGCAGAGATGATTAAAAGGGATGAGATGAAATTGAGCAGAAGGGAGAAAAACATCATATTATGTTGGCGGTTGCCAGGGGGATACTCCAAGGTGCACCTAACTCCAATTCGGAAAAATCAAGTGACTATCAAGCTGATATGATATCGACCCTAAGCATCTTTTCTCACTCGATCTTTGCATACTCTGGAAGCTTTGAGCTGAAGCTCAGTCTGTCATGAAAGCTTGGGCAGGCCAAGTGCCCATATGAACCATTGATAGTACCATTTTGGAAGCTGAAAGGGTCAGCAGAGCTTTGTCGCGGTGTGTGGTAGATGCACTGGAGATAGCATAGGAAATAGGGATCGAATGTATTACTATTTTGAGCACGATCCGAACCGTATGGTACGTGCCTTCGCTTTCTATTTCTGATTTTGGGCAAGCAAGTTTTACCTGACAGCTCGACCACTGGGCTCCTTCACCCTCGACCACCACCATAAATAATTCTTCACAACTGCATTCTGTTTCTCACGTGATATCAAGTGGATATATACCGCAATCCAAAGCCATCGATTCTCTAACATCTAGACCTAGAGACACATGAGAGATAATAGAGATACAGAAAATCTAGCCCATTTTGAAGAAGAAACTCAGTAACAGTCGAAACAATACCCCCACCCGAACTCTCCATACAACCACAAAGAATACTCCCAGATACACCCCCGCAAATCAACAAAAACATTCTAAATGACCCATCAATGAAATCCCAAACCCAAGCGTACCAAGACCTTTCAACCACACAGAATACTCCCAGATGCACCCCAGCAAATCAAAAAAACATTCAAACTGACCCATCAATGAAAACTCAAATCCAAATTCACCTAGAAATACCTGAGCAGCTATTCCGATTGCGACAACATCCCAGCCTGAATGGTAGTCTTCTCAATGCGTATTTTGAGAACGTTGTAGACATTCTCCTTGCTTATCATCGGACAATTCATCAGTCCATGCAAAACACATAGCTGAGTAGTACTATTGACCATATGGAGTACAGTCACTCTATCATAGAAGCCGTATGGACCAGTATTGACAATCCAGGTGTGAGGCTTATGCATCTGACCCAGTCGCACAATCCATCCAAAAGCTTGCCGCTGCTCATTGAGAACCCAAGGCTTCTGAAGAATCATGACCAATCAATGAAAACCCAAATCCAAATGTATCTAGAAATATCCGAGCAGCTATTCCGATTGCGACAACATCTCAGACTGAATGGCAGTCTCCTCAATGCATGTGTTGAGAATATTGTAGACATACTACTTGCTTATCATCGGATAATTCATCAGTCCATGCAAAACACGTAGCTGAGTAGTACTATTGACCATATGGAGCACAGTTACTCTATCATAGAAGCTGTATGGACCAGTGTTGACAAGCCAGGTGTGAGGCTTACGCAACTTACCCAGTCACACAATCCATCCAAAAGCTTGCCGCTGCTCATTGAGAACCCAAGGCTTTTGAAGAATTACTGCATGATTGGCAGCCACGATGTTGAGCCCAGTACCCCCAATCTTGGTGGTGGTAATGAAGACGGAGCACCAGGAGGAATTCTGGAAATCACTCATTACTTCACTGTATCTGTTGGCGGAATCTTTGGAGACCATGCGAATGACCTGGATGTCTTGGTTGAAATGGAGATGAATCTACCATGCCAGATGGGGAACCTGGCCAGACAAAGGACAAAAAAGTACAGCCTTCTGATGAAGCGGTGAAAGGACAGGAGAGCCTGTACTAGGCTGGTCATCCATCTCAGGAACAGTCGCCAAATCGCTGATCAACTCAGGGAGGAAAGATTCTCGGAGCCATCTGAAAATTGGTCCCTCCACAAAACTGCTGGCATCCCACTCTTCCTTCCAACTGCCATCGGCAAAACGATTACCTTCTTGCTCCAACAGTAGCGAAAAGCAAGCAAGCTACCAGCGATGAATCCGCCAGGTGACCCAATACTCACCTTCAAGCTTCTGCCTCTTGAATCGGGTGACAATATTATCGAGCTGCTTCTGTTCCTCCTGAGACCACTCCAGTGTGACTGGATGGAACTTCTCCGATGGGATGTAAATCAGGGGTACACCTGAAGCCAGCTGCGACTCTGTCTATCGGTAGATTATCTATGGGTGAGCGACTTCGATCATCACAGAGGCAGCTTCCTACAGAGCTTCAGACAAACATCCCTTGGTGACAGCGGTTTGAAGGGCGGTGATCACTGACAACAAAGCCTCAGGACTATGTTCTTCTACTGTTCGCTCATTTTCAGGTGTATCTGGAATTCTGAACAGTCACCGAGTTGTGTTTCCCCAGTTCTTCAGTGAGTGGTCTGTCGGCGTCGCCGTAACTTGTACTTTGAAACCAATTTGGACTTCAGATGCAACGGACCAACCCTTGGACTTCAAACGTTTGAAGTGGTACGCCTCATCGAAGATTTCCCATGACCACTGGCAGTTCGTAAGCTGACGAACTGTATTGTTCTCATTTCTTTGCACTCGGCTCCTGAATGTATCGTAGGTAATCATGTGGATGTCCCACTGTCTCTCAGGATGTTCCTCACAGAAATTGAGGTGTACGTATGTCAGGTCGCCAGCATCTTCTGCGTGGAGATCGTGCACTGAAAAAAGAGTCCTATTCGTGATGGTATTGATTGTACCGATAAATGTCGCCCGGACACTTGGGAGCACCACATAGAGTACCAGATTCTATGGTGGGAGGTCAGTTGTCTGCTTATCATCAAGCAACTAGAGAAGACGATGAGGAATAGGGTTAGGGTGAGTGCAAGGGTACCATTGCTTCTGGACAGGGCTGATGGTTGAAAAATCTGTTTCCACTGCCTGACACCATCCGCCAACCGAGAGGTTAAAGAGCACCGGTAGTTGAGTCTCATAGTGATTTGTCACATCCTCTGTAATTGACTTGGCATAACGAGCTGCAGCCAAGACGGTGAACGTCTTCTCAAGTTCCATTTCATCACCCAGAGAAGGTCCACATCGAAGATCCATCTCCGCACAATGAACCAAATCGCCCAGATCTGATGTGCAAGAAACCTTACTTCCGGAAATTGCTTCAAGGTGTACATTGGCCCTCGAATGGCATCTACAGGTGAATCTCTGCATGGCACAGCACTGAGTAAAGCAACTGCTTCTTCAAGACACTCATGCTCGAAGGCGTTGTTGATAGTGGCCATGAAAGTATCATCCAAAATTTGCCCTGGCTCAACTTGTTCTGGCTCATCACCTGGAGGCTCGATCAACTCTTTGACGAATTGTAAATCGCTGTCTAGAACTTTGGTACTCTTAATTTCCTTCACCAGGATGGCAAGAGCACTTGGGGCCAGTGGCACAGGCAAATCGGTGTAGTCATCTTGCTGGGCTGGGACCCTCCTCTTGCTGGGTGTATCAGATGGTGGTGCACTGGGAGTTCTGGGTGACTTCCTTTTGGATGTTTGTGGGGGTGCTCCCTACAAGGAATTCCAGTTAGCCCAGAACTTCATTCATCACTTCAGGTGCTTGTAACTTAATCCCTCACCATCATTGCTTTTCTTGGGCTACTCCACTAACAGAACGTTCTCAGGCGGGTCTTCCCCATCTCTATTCCACAGGTTCGTCTCAAGGAGCAGAGTGGCTGCTTCAGGTGCAACTGTACGGAAGTTCTGGACCTCCCCATTCCATGTTTACTGGTTCCAAACACCACCACAAAACTCCTCCCCAACCATAACTCCAACATCTTGAGCAGCTTCTTCACTCAACTGACAGCGATATATGGTCTGGAGAGTGAATGGGCCCTTTGGCTTTGCCTTAGCGATCCACTTCAGAAGTTGGGAATATTCTTCAAGTCCTTGAAATGATCTGAATAGAGACCCAGAAGAAGTGGCATCTCCGCGCACCCATACCACAAATGACTTGTTTTGGATATCGGCCACTTCAATGTTCGGCCATTTGGAAGGGCGTTCATCACTGCTACCTTTCGCCTTGGACTGCCCACCACCTCCCATCCCTTTCTTTTTGTCACCTTTTACGGTCCTGGTGACTGTCTCTCGCAGGCGGTTGCAGAGATTTCGGATGAAACAGTGAATCCAGTCATCCCTGATACTCTCAGAATCATCAAACTGATCAAGGGATAGGAACTACTCATACCACTAGATGAAATCTGAGATAGCTGCTATCCAAAGTTCAAATCCGGTGCGCCCCACGATCCGCCTCGTTGTAAGGACGTACATCCATGTACGGCCTTGTATAAGATTATAAAGATAGATACGGTTGCAAACGGGAAGAAGCAATATATATCAATTGTATGGTATATAGGTAAGATAATCGCTAGCATGCCAAAAGCACTTCGTGAGGTGATTATATATAAAGGGCAGTTACCCGGCCTCGGCGGCCAAGTGTACTTGGGAGCCAAGTGCACCTGGCACCGCCATTAAATCATCCCCCTCTTTATCAGCAGACCTCCTGGGCTGCAGCATATATACATTAAGAAAGACAAGATAAGATGCGTACGCCTTCGTACGTCTGCATAAGTCCCACAACCGATCAGTACCATCAAGGTGGCCTCACAGCGGATTCGGTGCATGGGAAAACTCCACCTCCAATGGCGATAGTGAATCCCGTGCCGATGCCATTTATACCGGGCCAAGATCCATAAGAAACGAAGAGAAAGAGAAGAGAAGGAATTGTCCAATTGAGCCTTGATCCTCCAAGTCCACTCCTAAGCCATAGTCCATCTCTGAGCTGTCGTCCACCTCTGAACCGTAGTCCACCTCTGAACCGTACTGCGGCGATTAATGTCGATTATAGCTGTGGCCTCCTTGGGTGCTCCCAATAGAACTCGTCGACTAGTTCTTGAGCATTCTCGAGGTTTTCTGCCAGCTCCCAACTCGTGCGTAGGTAGTTGTAACCGGCCCACTGAACTAGATAGTAGAGCTTTCGATAGCATCGCTTGGAATCGTGAATCCGATCGACCTCCCACTTATCCGTGAGATTGAAAATCGTCAGTTGCAGTTCCAAAGGCGACTGGCCAATGGCCGACGGTGAGTACTTACCAAGCAGGGAGACGTGAAACACGTTGTGAATACGCATCGTCTTTGACAAGTCTAATTTGTAAGCATTCATGTTGATGACTTTACTCCCCGTGTATGATCTCACGTACTTGTAATCTAACTTCTTTGACGCTCTCGCCATCGTGATGTTCCGAGTCGAGAGCCAGACCTTATCTCCATCTTCGAATGTCATTTCTTTGCTGCCAGTGTACTTCGTCTGACGGGCTTGAGCTTCCAATAAGTTCTCCTGGAGTGTGCGGTATGTCTCTTCCAGCCCGGCTACCAAGGTATCCGCTTCGGTTTCCGACTTCAGATGGGCTAAGCCTTTGGGTACCTTGAACTGCATCATCAGGTGGTAGTTGTAGTTGGCTCAGAAGGGAGTCATCCTCGTCGATGGATGCACAGTGTTGTTGTACGCGAATTCGGCCAACGGTAGGAGCTCCACCAAGTTATCCTGCTCATAGTTGCAGAAGGATCGGAGATACTGCTCCATCATCTGGTTTTGCCGTTCAATCTGGCCGTCCGTCTGCGGGTGGAAAGCGGTCGACAGTCAGTGATCTATACTCATGTGACTGCAGAGCCTCGTCCAGAACCGACTTGTGAATTAGGTGCCCCGATCGGTGATGTTGTCGGGGACACCATGTTTGCAGATCACGTGATCGAAGAAGAGCCTGACCAGTACTGGTGAGTCGACATCCTTTCTGCAGGGGAGGTAGATCGCCATCTTGGTCAGTCGATCGATGATGACTATGATCCCCATGTATTTGCACACGGTCGATTCTGGCAGGTCTGTGACGAAATTCATGGTGATGCCTTCTCAGGGTCGTGATGGTGGTGGCAGTGGCATGTTGATTCCATGGCAGGCATGCCCTGAGGTCTTGATTCGGTGACATACTTCGCAGCCGCTGACGAACTTCCTTATGTGTGCGTCCATTGAGGGCGAAAAGAAATCCCTAGAGACCAGCTCGGCAGTTTTAAGAGCTCCGAAGTGACCGAACTTGAGGTTGTCATGGAAGAGACTTATCACTTTGCTGTGGAGAGCATCATTCGTGGGGACATATATCCTCCCCTTGTAGGTCAGAGCTCCATCGACGACCCTCCATTGGTTATCTTCGGCTTGGGCTTGGGCTTGGGCTTGGGCTTGGACTTCGGCTTGGGCTTGGGCTTGGGCATGGGCTTGGGCTTGGGCTTGGGCTTGGGCTTCGGCTTCAGCTTGGGCTTGGGCTTCGGCTTCAGCTTCGGCTTCGACTGTGACTGGGAACATTGGGTTATCGACTAGATTACCCAAGACGTCGACCCCCAATGGGATAGTAGCCTGGACCTTCTTTATCGCCGGTAGGAGATCATCGTAGGGTTCAACCATCAGGGTCGCTAAGAGCTGTCCGACAGGCTTCTCGTAGCCGATACCATAATCGGGCCGTCTTGACGGGCCATCGGGGGAGTCTTTGATGCCTTTCAAGTATTCGATGCTGAAGTCATATGCCGAGAGAATCTCCGACCACCTAGCTTGTCGCCGTGAGAGTACTTTGGACGTTTGGAAATACTCAAGGTTCTTGTGGTCACACCGTACCAACACCTTGTGACGGGCACTCTCCAGATAGTGCTGCTATTGTTTGAAGGTCTCGACGATGGCGAGGAGTTCCCGATCGTACGTGTCGTAGTTATGCTTAGCCGGAGGGTATTTCCGAGAGTAGAGATTGACTGGCCGAAGGGTTCCGAAGCCATCATACTGGTTCAGGATGCCTGCAATCGCGAAGCCGCTCACATCGGTCTGTAGAACGATCGGTTTGGCAGGGTCGAAATGCTGCAGAATCGGTGCTGCGGTGAAGTCCTTTTTGAGTTTCTGGAAAGACAGCTCGGCTTCCCAAGTCCATTCCCATTTCGACTTGATCGGCTGAGATCGATTTGATGGTTTCAGCTTACCGATCTTCCTCTGCCCATTGGATTTTAGTAATTCCGTGAGCGGAAAGGTCACCTTGGCATATTTTCGGATGAACCTCCGGTAGAAGTTCGTGAATCCGAGAAGGACTTGGACGTCCCGTACCGACTTGGGAGTCAGCCAATCCTCGATCGTCGCGATCCGGTCCGTTTCCATGCTGACACCATCGGCAGAAATGATGAAACTGAGGAAGCCGACCTCCAAGACTCCAAATTGGCACTTCTCTGCTTTGCAATAGAGGCCGAACTCCTGCAGTCGTTGAAGTACCTTCCGTACGTACTCTTCGTACTCCTTCTCATCAGTAGAGTAGATCAGGATATCATCGAGGTAACAAACAGCAAAGTTGTCGATGTAAGACTGAAAAGTAGTCGGTGTATTTGTCAGGCCGAATGGCATGACCTTGTACTCGAACTGACCGTATTGTGTTCGGAAAGCTGTCTTGTACTCGTCACCTTCCTTAATGCGAACAAGGTGATAGGCTCCGCGAAGGTCGAGTTTCGTAAAGATCCTGTCGCTGCCAACACGGTCAGACATCTCTGAGATCAGTGGGAGAGGATACCGGTTCTTGATTGTGCCCTCGTTGAGAGCTCGATAGTCCACACAAAGTCTCAAGCCGCCGTCCTTCTTCTTTGCAAAAATTATTGGCACCATCGCTGGTGATGATGACCGCTGGATAAAGCCCTTGGCCATGTTTGTCTCGATGTAACCCTTTAGAGTTTTTAACTCAACATCTGACAGGTTATAGATATGCCTGTAGGACAGCTTGTGCCTGGGTACCAGGTTGATCGCATGGTCAATTGACCGGTACGGTGGCAGTGTCTCTGCCTTAGCCTTACCAAAGACTTCCACGAATTCCTTATACTTGGCGGGGATATGGCCGCCGTCATCTGTAAGCACCATTTCAGGTGCAGCTCTATCTATACTCGTTAGCTGTGTTTCAATCGTCTGATGGAGGGTAGGAATTCCCGGGAGTAATAGTACCACCAGGCCCAGACACAATGGAACATATGATCGTGGCGCACCTCCTCCCTTTGTGACTCGGCGAGCCGGTAGCAGTCATTCAAGTACCAGCAAAGTATCTCTTCTGCCGCAACTACCGCCACTGCTCCTGCTCGCTCGTTCAGCTCCAGGCGTCTTCTGACCATTTGTGATGCCTTCCATGGAAGCTCCCAGCAACCCTGTGCAATCGCTGATATATATGACGAATACCACGAGAACCTCGTCGCTAGCTGAGAAACTCTCAAATGCGGTGGCTCCGAGTAGGTATATCTCACGAGACTTAATTACTTCACCACCCTCCTGCGGCTGAAGCTTGTCAGATATCTGTGGAGTTTTCGACGTCACCGGGGCAGTAGCCGCTGCTGCATTTGCATCACCGCTTGGGGTCCGCAGAGATAGAAGTCGACCGGAAGTCCAGTCGACTTCAGGGTTCCTAGTCTTGAACCAAGGAAAGCCTAAAACCAGGTCATATGCCATGGGTATGACCAGCACCTCCGATTCGTCAACTGGAGCCAAGTGCTCAAAATATTGGACCGAAACTGGCATCATTCGGCTGTCCTTTGCAGACATCATCACCTGGCTATTGAGATCCTGCGTAGCCGTGAATGCCTGTTCCTGATGTAGCTCGAGTCGCCTGAGCAGCCTCGGGGACATAAAGATACTCGTCGTGCCGCAGCCGCTAAGAGCCTGATTGCGCTGCATCTCACCATGTCAATCTCGTACGAATACTTCATGAACAATGTGAGACGAATCCGGCTTCTCTGTACCACATAAGTATTGACTTGAAAGGAGAGCCCTGGGGGGCTCAAGGATGACCCTCGATATGAGAGCGATTCGGTAGGGCTGGACCTCATCTATCATCGCAAGCAACGATCCCATTCCCAACCTCTCTAACCCTAACTCCTCTTTGTCCAGCCTCTCCAGCCGGGCTAGGTACCGAGAGAGGTATGCGAGTTTTTTGACTGCTGAGTATCGAACGACCTTTGGCGCTTCACTTGGTATCTGACGCCGCTACTGCCGCCGCCGCGACTTCCGCCATAGTTGGAGCTCTATTCGGGCGCATGAGCGATGCTGTAAATTGGGCGCTGAAAATGCTCATGGCCCTTGCTTCCGCACCGCGTGCACTGATTGTTAGTCCTTCTGCTATCAAAGACCTCCTTGGAGACCCATGGTGCTGGAGTCAATTTGCTGCGAGTGCCACTGGCACCGGACACCTTGGGCTTATCGTTGGTCGACTTCTCAGTTGTCAGTTCAGAGATAGATGGCCGGTAACTTCACTTCCCGCCTTTTTGGGACGATCCGGCTGCCTTTGCTGTTACTGCTGCTGGCCGCCAGGTCTCTTGTCGGTGTGTATGATCTCTGAGGCTGCGACTTTGTCGAAAAGATCCTCGATTGTTTCGAACCATCCACAAGTAGAGGTTATCGGGCAAACCTTGCTTTTGAGTGTGTGCTGGAGTCTTGCCCAGGTCATGTCGTAACGCATCTGCTCGTTTCTCTGTATGGTCCATCCCGCCTGTCTCCAATTAGCTTTCACATGGTTCGCATAGACTCTAACCGGCTCATTGGGCAATTGGATGTATTCGTCCATCGCCTTTATCACCACTCTCCCACGGCGATCCTTGTCCCCATATATTATGTAGATCTCTTGTACAAAGAGATCGAAATCTTTCAAACAGGGGTCGGAGTCTACGTGTAGATCGCTGGCCTATTCGGAAGGGTCCATCATCACCGTCTGGTGCTACATTGGATCCGAGTGATTGCTCCAGCAGTTGAGGAGAGAAACCACGTATTTGACTTGGTCGCATCTGCCACGTAGAAACGAGTGTTTGTGCGAGTCGAAGTTGCAGCGTAATGTGTTGATAAACTTGTCTAACTCCTTGGCTCCGCCACAGTATTGTACAGGATTGACCATGGCGAAGATTTCGGATTTCACATGTATCATGGCCTCGCGTTCGACGCGTTCGGCGGCCCATTTCTCTTGTTCAAAAGCCAATCGTTTCCGCTCGACCTTTAACTATACAGCCTGTTGTTTGAACATCGTCTTTAGCATTTTGTTATGGGCCGACATTTCGCTAAGATCCTCGTCAGTGATCATGGATCTGAATCCTTCGTCCCAATTGCCACCGTGACCTTCGTCTCCATTGTCGACCTCATCCTCGTTGTCGACTTTATCTTCGTCGTTCGTATCGTCATCGACTTTGTCATTGTCTTCCACATCATCGATCTCGACCTCTGATAAGGCTGTCAGAGCGGTCCTGGACCTGGTGATTCGACATGTTTGGTTCTCGGATTTGGAGGTTGCGGCCTGCAAGAAATCCTCACTGTCGTGATTGTCAGTGATGTGTAATTGAGTTGTAGTTGACTTCTTTGGGGGTATTGTGGCTGCAATTGTATGAAATCGTCAAATCGTCTGTTTGTTTACATGTCGTGATGTGTCAAAGAAGTAAACAATTCACGAAATCTCATGAGCGAAACGTAGGTGGTGACTGAAGAGCGATGATTGTGTAAGGACGTATGTCCAAGTACGGCCTCGTATAAGAGTATAAAGATAGATACAGTGGCAAATGGGAATAAGCAATATATATTGTTTGTACTGTATGTAGGTAAGATAATCGCTAGCATGCCAAAAGCACTTCGCGAGGTGATTATATATGAAGGGCGATTACGTGGCCTCGACAGCCAAGTGCACCTGGTACTGCCATTATACTCATCTTCAAGCGGAGTGGTCTCATCACGTATTGAGAGTGCCGAGGAATCAGCCATTTGTGCTGAACATGACTCTCAAACTTGCAGATGTCACTTCTTCCAAGCGTGTCGCTTTTCTTGGACCTCTTTTTAACTTGACCCATCTTAACCATCAGTTCTCTGGTGGTGACTTTAGTCCAAACGATAGAGAGTGGCATGTTTCCATCTCCAGTTCTATCAGGTGAAATAATATCGGCTGGAAGTATCTGACCCAGGTATTCACTCAGAGTAATCTGCCACCGGCATTGACCGAAGGCGGTGTTAGAAGTTGGAGTCCATGGCGACAGTTTAGATAGCGCTTTGGTCCATCTCCATTGCCCAGGGGCCGCACTCCCTTCAGTCTCGCTTGTCTCGTCAGAAGTGGCAGTTTCCAGTCTATACGTCGGTACTCATGGTGCTCCTGGTGCTCCTGATACTCCCAGCTGTGTTGGGAGTGGTTGAGGGAAGGTGAGCTGTATCAGAGGTGGAGGAGGGTTTGTGGACCATGAGCCTGGAGCAACTGGTGGTCTTGGTGGAGGGGGAGGAGGATGTGGGGTGTACTGGGACCCTTCAGCTCCAGGTGAAGGGGGAGGAGGATATGTGGTATACCGGAGCCCTTCACCTCCAGGTAGAGGGAGAGGGGGCTGTGGGGTAAACCGGGATCCTTTCGCTCCAGGTAGACCAGACTGCAGAGCGGGAGGCAACAGTGTGTGCCGGTCTTTGTCAGGCAGCGGAGACATTGGTGGGCTTGCTGAAGGTGCTGGTGTTGGTGGGGGTGGTGGTGGTGGTGGTGGAGGTGGACGGGGTGAAACCTGTTTATATGGAACACAGGTCTGTCGGTACTCATTCCACATGTGCCGTTTATCAGAGCTGATTATCAATGGTGCAATATACGGAGGATAGTTGTTCAGTGGTTGCGGTTCATATTGCCATTCTTCAGTCGGCAGCTGGGGTGGTTAATAATCAGGATAGGGATGCCAGGCAAATTCGTCCCATATCTGAGACCCATTACTGCTGAGCTGATAGTTCGTGTTGGGTCCTTGTGGAGGTGTGCCACCATAATATTGATACAGGTGTCCTGGATTGGTTGGAGAGTGGTTGTTGGAGGGGTTGTTATGCGACATAATATATAGAAGTAGTTGGAAAGAGGAGGTTAGGAGGTTTGGACCTTTTTGATAAAATTTATTGTACCTGCAGTAGTCGCTAAGAATGAGGTAGTGTGACGGACTGCATTAATAGGAGGCAAGGTGCGTTTACATACACTCGCAATTCTCTCGAGAACACTCAATGCACACCTATCTCACCTGCACTTCTCCTGCCATACCGTCTTGTTTGACAAACTTCTGATATATATTTTCGTCACCCATTGTCTGCTAGGAGCGTTCAAGTTGATCACTATATGAAAGGTGGGGTATTATCCCTGCTACTTGGTTGCAGTTTCTCAAAGCCTACCTAACTTACGCTACGATTCTGAAGCTACAACAAAGAAAACAGATGAACACCTGCGATCGCCTTACTTGTTGAAGGTTGATACTCGAAATCAGCCTACTGCCTTTCAAGAGAGGTACTTGCTTATGTAGGTGTCCATCTCTCGTATAACAAAGCGGGCGATCTGCATGAAACCCCTGTCAGTGGTTGCAGATTCTGGGAATGTACTGAACATTTACCACACATCCGAACATACAACACTATCTAGAGATGGGAAACTCCAATTATCCAATGCCTATCAGACTCAGATGCCTTGCTATTGGAAGGGAGCTGCACGATTAGATGCGATCTGAGCCCTGCCACCATCTACAGGTACATCTGAACCTCTGCCGGGAGGTTTTGGTGGGGTACTCCTGATGACAATCATAGGCTTAGCAGGGGTTAGGGATGGGAACTGAATCACTTTGTAGGGTACAAATAATTTTGTCGGGTGAAGTGACATAGTTGTTTGTCTGTTTCAAGACTAGTCCTATCAAGCCTGCATGTCATATGGTACGGAGCCTAATCTTGCTGCAGGGGTATGTAACTTGAACCTTCGGTAGCTTTCTTTACCCCTGAATTGGTGCTCCTCACTATTCACCATACACTCATTGTACCCCATCAACCATTCACCATTCACTCGTCGCACCCAATCTACCATTCACTCGTCGCACTCTATCTACCATTCACCATACACTTGTTGTGTCCCCATCTACTGGAGATACTGTAACAACGGTTACCAGTATGAGTTGTCGGGCAAACCAGTTCTTATGATTACGATGCAAACAATGTGGAAAGTGGATCTGCAACTCCACTGGTCTCGCTCAACATTATCGAAACGATCACCCAGAGGCGTTTGATGACATGGGTGAGGTAAGGAAAGGACTTGGAACAGAAGCAAATTGGAGATCTAGTAACTAGCGAGATGAGCAAAGCAAGAAGTAAACGAATGCAGGAGAACCTGACAGTGCACAAGGGTTCATACCAGCCACGCACACTTCCGAGAGCGCTCCCATATTCGAGCTACCAGAGAAACACGACATCACATTTGTAACCGCGAGGAAAGTCACCAATGCAGAAGTTTATGGAGATGCCACAGGTGGGCAAGTGGTGGGAGAGGCTACAAGCCTCTACTACAAACACCGGAAACTGAATTGGAACCCGTGGCACCCATTTGCAAATGCGTTCAATTATCAACAAATTCGTACTCTGGGTACACAAAGCAAAACTTGGGTAAACGACTATCAGCGGTGCGGCCTGGATGATTTCCGTACGACTTCGTTCCAGACAGCATCTGAGCTCTGGGAGCTGCTGAAATACCTCGACTTCGGACTGGGAACAGAGAGTTTGCTTCAGATACCTGGGAAATATGGCAACATATACTGCAGGGATATTTTCAAGTGCATCCAGTTTGTTTTGGGGCATTTACCATTTGTGGAGCACCTAGATTTCGCTCTGGTCCAGCTGTACAATTCGGCTGATCATCGAATCTATAGTGAGATGAACTCAGGAGAGTGGTGGTGGGAAACTCAGGAGCGACTACCCGACGGTACGACAATTGTGCCAGTAATGTTCGCCTCGGACAAAACCCATCTCATGGTGACAAGAGCACCTGGCCTCTATATATAAGTATCGGGAATATTTAGAAAGATGTTCGTCATACAGTATCAAGGCGCGCCTGAATTCTGGTGGGATTCATTCCTGTTCCACCGAAAGGCGCAACTGATATAGACTTATCATGGTACCACGCGATCCATACCATCCTGAAACTACTTAGAGAAGTCGATATCTGTGGCACTGGTTACAAGTGGGATTGCGCCGACGGTTTCAAACGTACCTGCTATCTATTGCTAGCAGCATAGATTGGGGACTATCTGGAGATTGCAATGATCACGAAGATAGTCGGAGGAGCATGCCCTGTGTGTGAAGTACCGAAGAGATCTGAGATGGGCCATGGCAAAGGATTTCGCAACTGGGAGCCACGATGCACATCACGCTATCAGGAGCACCTGGAGGAGAATCGACTTGATGAATTCAGAGAGGTGCATCTGCAACCGACTTCGAATCTCTTTTGGAATTATCCTCTGTGCAATATCTATCACCTTTGGCAACCAGATGCGCTTCACCAACTCTATTTGGGGATCGTGAAAGATCTCTTCAACTGGCTTTTGGAGTACCTTACCGATCGGGACTTGAAAGCTGAATTCGATACCTGGTTCACCTCAGTTCCATACTACCCGAACATGTTGCGTTTCTCTAAACTTTTTGATGCTCTCAAGAATGCATCCTGGCATTGCAAGGAAATCTGAGAAATGTTCAGGAGTCTATCTGCAGTATGTGCTCCTCTGCTTTCCAGCGATATTGCAGGGAAAACAATCTCAGAAAGTGCATCTGATACGGAGATTATGAAAACGATTCGGGTACTGATGGGATTTTCTTTACTAGCCAGCCAGCGAACACACTCAGATATCTCATTGAAATACCCCGACGAAGCTCTCGAAAGCTTTTACAAGTGCAAATAAATCTTCACTCCTCAACGTGCTACTGAGGATCGAAAAAAACGTTTAGAAAGCGACTTCCAAGCGTAGGCAGCAAAACTTAAAGAGGTGGCGATGAAGAAGATAGAGAGAGAGCTGCATAGGGAGATTTATGGTATCACAACTGGACAGCGGAGAACTTTTGAGGCGCACCTGAAAGGAGAGCATCTGCACGCCACTACCTGGAATGCAGAGGAGCTGGTGACAACAATGGTACGACTCGAAGCAGAGCTCTACGGAGCATCCACAAACCAGTTTGCCCGGTTTGACCAGTTGTTTAAAGAAGCTCAGGACCACCTGGGACTCGAGCTGTATCCCTCAAGCTAGCCGTGAACCGACAAGCAAGTTTGCTCGAGAAGTTGAACGAGAACGTCACACTATCATGACTGCCCTGTTTGGTACATTGAAGGTTACTGTCGCTGCAAAGCGGGAGTTTGAGCGGTACCTGTTGAAAGCGGAGAAAGCAGCAACACATTGGTCAGAGGAGCGCCAACAAGAGGTTGCCTGATATCTGGAGATAGAGGTTTATGGGGCAAGCCAGGCAGCTCAAGCTGCTTTTCATCACACCATGATGGAGAAGTATCTGAAGTATGATCAGGAATGGGACTCAAGGAAAGGTCCGAATTTACGTAAGCAGCTAATGCTGCAATTCTATCAATTTGAAAAACCAAAAATGTACCTCCTCTATCATTACTGCGAGTTCATCACTATGATGGGTACTCCTGATAATCTTTCAACCGAGATCTCAGAACTGTTGCACTTTTCGAACATCAAGGAAGTATACCGTACCAGCAATGGGGTTAACGTCATGCTACAGCTTCTTCAGCACAATGATCGCTATACCGCGATGGACTACATGAAACAGACTCTGCGGTGGCTTGCTTTGTACGGATGGTATATCGAGGAGAGTGCAGTAGTCCTTAATATGATGACAGGTCGAGAAAAATGGCAAATGACCAGGTACGCCCAGCAGAAAAGGATCCTTGCTGGCGAATCTGAACCTTTGATTCGATCCAGTATACAATCTCTGTGGCAGTTTAAACTTTCAACTATTTGTGCACCTTCACTGTCTTTCAAGCGGATATCACTAGTATTGGCAACGAAGCGGACCGGTTCGTCGTGGATCGAACCAAGGCGGGGTTCGACACGGATTCGATCCGAGATTTGGACGAAGTTCCGAGGTTTGTACAAACCGGTTCGCGAACCATCTATCTTCGAACGACAATAGGTAAGCGAGTTCTTGTCCGATCGGCTCGATGTTTAGCGCATCTTATAGCAGGAGAAGGTAGCTACAAGATGTACTAGAATTCGAGCGGATCGGACAAGAACTCGCTTACCTATTTTTGTTCGCAGTTGTAGGTCGAAATGGTGGGGTTTGAGGCGAAAGGCTTGGCAAGGGTCCGGTTTGCTCGGACCAAATCAGTTCATCAATGATACTAACCCCGGGAAGTTCGTTGCCAACATGAGTTATCACTAGCTGAAGCAGCTGAAACATTCAACATCCCGACATTGCCATCACTTGTCAGGCAGCATCTGCATGAGATCTGGGGCCGTGATGTGGTCAGTGTGATCTGGGGCTATGGAAATGAGTTCAAGGAAGATGTAACCTTACAATCTCACAATAAGGTCGCTTTCCACACATCGGAATTTCGTAACCCTCAGTAGATGAACCGGATCCAGCTCGACTGCAGCGTTGAGGGTATGTCAGATGGTGAGACGCACAGGCAGCCACCGCAGGTGATATGGATATGTGTGCACGAAAATATGGATGATGGTCTCCATGGGTGCTGCCCCACATTTCCCATTCTATACTTCACCTTTTCACCACCGACCAGGACCTCACTGTTAAGTGAGATGATTGCGAGGACTGGTGGCTGGCTGTTACAGCAGCACCCTCATTTCCTTTCATCCCTTCAAGTCTGGATTGATAGACCATCACCGCTGGAGTTGGCCATTGTTGTCGGCACATATTTTGAGCATCGTTTAGGGCACCTATAAGAATTGGATGGGTTCGTCAGAGCGGTAAAGGAATCAACACCATATGTTATTGCCGTGGAGAAAATTGAAAGGCCATGCCACTTGGTTCCAGAGATCTGGGCAGCGACAGGGAATAGTTTGGAATGGTTGTGAATAATCATGTAGATTTGGATATGTACTGGGATGTATATTAAGACAAAATACATATGGACGAAAGGTTTGGAGCCACCTCTGCTATTTATCCAAACGAATGAAAGGAGTCTCATGCAGAAGCGCACTCGAAATCCAGCTGGTGTATATAGACAATATATTAGTGTAATGAGATCTAGAGATATCTATTTATACAAATCTCTCATGATGATGCTTGAAGTAACAGCTATGAATTGACAGCATGATCTACGAATAGAGTCACATATGATGCTAATTGGTAGTGAGGGCTGCTGAGTATCAGGGAGGTACGCGGAGCGTCAGGCAGGTACGCAGAGCGTCAGGCAGGTACGCAGAGCGTCAGGCAGGTACGCAGAGAGTCAGGCAGGTACACAGAGGGTCAGGGAGGGACGCAGAGCAGAGTACGAGAAGGAGCAAGTTGGTGGACCTCCCAGGAAGTGGTAAGAATACTGTGAGATACTCCTGTACGATTGTGAAAAGTTCACAGGTGTACCGAGAGCTGTCTGGAGTGTGTCAGGGCATAGTAAAATACTACGGGAGGGTTTGAGAGCCTCTCGAGCCCCAAGGAGGATTCCGGAAGGTGGGTGCTAGGCCAAGGAGGAAATTGTATTTTCCTGATGTGAGATTGTATCGTTAATCAAGAGAGGCACCTCTTCATCTTTAACATCATTGGAGGCTTGTTGCATCAATCTGGCACACTGCACCTGTTTCACCATGAGGGCCTACTCCTTGTCGACTAGTTATTTCTCCAACTCAACAAGTACTTTGGTGATTGTGTTCTGTTCTCCATCGGCATCCTCGTACATTCGGATACAATCTTTGACTTATTCTCAGAAATCATCTTCAACTGGAAGAAACTAATTTACCACTTTATCGGGGATGTCTATCTGCACAATTGCCGGCGTGTGAGTGATGATCTCTGCTAGATGGGCTTGGTCATCATCGGTCAGCTGTTCGAGAACACTAAACCCCTCGGGCCACGCATCTGGAAAGACATCGCTAGCCCTGGAAACTTTAAACGTACGTGCCACTTCTGAACCATCATCCTTTCCACCTCCAGCACCGTTAAGGTGTGTGGCAGCAGGCTTCATATTTGTCGTTGTTGTTGACGTCATTATGGTGTTTCGTTGTAAGATATTCACCTTTTTCGCTGTCGAAAGTCGTCTGTGATCGTTTTCACTACTGCACTTCAGATCAAGATTGGGCTCCAATACGTATATGGTGCAGGAGAAGCCAATCTGAAAGTATTGCTACCAATGTAGTAGTATGAAAGTTCGATGGTCTATTCTTCATCTAAGCGAGCGGTATCTGTCCTTGTGGATCCACTAACATCATGGGTATACACGTATCCCCTTCTGGCCCGTGTCCTCCGCCGAGCTTCACCTTGTGTCAACTCCTTCTCTCCATAGCCAATACAGTTGAAAGTAAGGAGGTGGAAATGGATCAGACTATATATAAAGGGTACTTACCTGATCTCAGCAGCCAAGTGCACTTATAAGGCCAAGTGTACTTATGAGGCCAAGTGTACTCACAAGCCAAGTGTACCTGTGAGCCAACTATACTTACGAGGCCAGGCACACATACAAACCGGTGCACCTGATACTACCATTATACTGAGTCATGACTGGCTGGACACAATCGAGTAGGGCTGGCTCACCACTGGTGGGAGGTAATCGAGCAGGGCTAGCTCTCGGCTGGCTCGATGCGATCGAGCAGGGCTGACTCATCGCAGGCGGAAGATGATCCAGCAGGACTGGCTCTTGGCTGGCTGGATGTGATTGAGTCGAGCTGGCTCACCGCTGGCAGGTGATAATTGAGCCTGGCTGGCTGAACGCGATGGAGCCGGATTGGTTTATGGCTGGCTGGTTCACAGCTGGCTGGTTACCATACAATTGGAATGGCCAGACGAAGAATACTGTATATCAAGCATCCCATGGGACTTTTCAGAGTGATATGCAACCGTGTGAATACATAGCACCAAGTGTTCTTTTTGCAGTACCTCACATTACATTATCGTGGACTTACATATTACCTGGCCTATCGACGTTCCAGGTACTCCAGAAAGCCAATCCACATCAGGGCATGACCAATGTATCCGGGTATACGGTTTCTTTCCCAATCGATGCTGTGGCATTGGGAGTCTATAGCCTGCAAAGGGTGCAGATTCAACACTACACAGACATTGTTATCCAGTTCAAGATATTTTCATTCAATATTAACTCCCCAATTGCCATTAAGAATGCACAGTCCTCCGAGGTATATGAAGAATTATATGTGGCTCTTGGAAAACGAATACAATGCACAACAGCAGCGTGGACCTCTATCTCTGGCATGTTGGAACAGAGGGAAAGAACTCAGGCGATGATCGCTCTCCAAGTACACAATCAGTCAGAAGAACCTAGTAGTAACAAATGAAAAGCAAGTAAAAAAACAAAGAAACCTGGTAAACTCCAGAAGAAGGCTAACGAAGAGGCTAAGAGAGTCACTGAACTCAAGAACAAGACTCATGCTGAGAAGAAACAGAGAAAAAGTAATATAAGAAAGACTCATAGGGATATGGAAAAGAAATTTCAGGAATTTAGAAGGGCCCTCATGATAAGACTATTGGACAAAACCATCAAGAAATTAATCATGTCCCTAGCAAGATCTGTTCTTAGGCATAAGGAATCAGACACCAAATCAAGTGATGAAGGGTTCCACCTGTATTACTGTATAGGTACCAAGGGAGAAGGCTATTGGGTCAGAGAGGCATCTATACTGGACCCTGAAGGAGTCCTATCACCACCAGGAGGTTCTGCTTCAGAATCTGACTCCTCTGACTCTGACAATCAAGAAGGAGGTGGTGGAGGAGGTAGTTATTGTAGAGGGGGAGGAGGTGGAGGAGGTGGAGGAAGTGGAGGAGGTAGAGGAGTAGGAGGCAGAGAAAGTGGTGGAGAAAGTTCACACCCAAGCCAAATCCTTTTACCTCTGTATGGAAGCACAGATTATGGCACACCACCTTCCAATCCTTGAATACCAGCAAGGCCCTCCAAGAAAGATAACATGAATATGTCTCTGCAGTTTAAAGGGGACAAGAAGGACCCCAAGAAAATATATCGAAGGTGAATATGATTAGCAGAACAGTATCTGCAGTATCACTGTGACAAATTCCATGATAATATCGACAAGATCCTTTGGATTGGTGGGCTCTTGAAAGATAAGACCCTAGCCTGATATGATTACTGTGAAGAACACATGTAGAAATTCTTATGTGTAGATAACTGGAAGTGTATTACAAGCTCTATGGAAGAAAGGTTCATCGACAAGTAAGAAGAAGTGAAGTCCCTACAAAAGATGAACAATCTGAAGTACACTGGGACTATTCAGGTGTATCGGACGAAGATGAAAACCCTCAACCTTTGAGATCATCTTAGCAGAACCTCCTACATCTATTCCCTTAAACAAGTAATGGATGAGGATATCTTGGATCGAATATCAACTGCTGATGTATCAACCAAAAATGATACAGCCTTCATCAAGTTAATGAGGTGAGTGGGTATATCTTACGAAGATCGGTTGGCAGAAATGAATAGGTCTTACTAGAACTGTGATAATTTCCAAGGCAAGAAGGAGAACAAGCTTAAGAGATATGAACACCAAGGGAAGGATAAGAACTAAGAAAAGAACCCAGACAAAGACAAAGGTTCTGATCCCAAGTAATCTCGCAATGAGAAGAAGAGTCCAAAGCCTATTCACAGTGATATGGCCAAAGCCCTTAAGGGTATTCCTGAAGGCCTGCTAGAAGCAAGAGTCAAAAGCAATGAATGCAAGTATTGTAGATCTTCTGATCATGATTGATGGTTCTTCTGTAAGAAACCTATCCAGGCTTTATCTAGCAAGAAGAGCAAAAACTCCAAGGATAAGGAGCAGGCTCCAAAGCAGTAGACTACAGCCTCCAGTTCGAAAGTGGGAGAAAGGTGTTTGGCTGACAGGATCCCAGTATCTGCAACTCACGTACCCTCGAGGAGGTTATATGAGGTAGACTTTGATGGTATGAAAACAGACCATTGAGAGATGATGGATTCCTTATATGTTTTCTTAGGTTTAGGAATATGATGTTTCCTTTCGAGTATAGGTATCCAGAACTGTTGTTTCTTGAGTTTAGTGTTAATGAAAAATAACTTCTTTTCTGTTGTTGAAGAAAGGATACCTGAGGATGAGTTCAATACTCGAAATAAGCTTGTCATATACTACCCAAGAGCAGATATATGACTATCACATCATCTCCGAAACAAATATAACCCCCTCACAACCACATATACTCATTAGAACCACAACCCATTGCAGTTAGAGCTGTGTCAAAATGTAGTTCATCATGGTTTCTAAATAAAAAGAATGACAACGTAAGGTCTTGGCCAAAGCACTTTAACCTGAACCAAAGAAACCAAAACAACTACTCACAGAACCAAAGACTGTTTCAACACCCACAGTATACATGTTCGCATTATTCAAGGACAAAAAGAATGTTCCTGTGAGGGTTCTTTTGAATACAGTGTGAGATACACCAGTGATGTCGAAGCAGTGGGTGGAAACTAATGGTGTTCCATTGGTAACCCGAACGAAACCAAAGTCAGTCGAAAATTTGAATAGTGAGATTTTAGAAGGTACTGGTTGGCTGTATACCTTCCCAGTCACTCTGCGATATGAAAGTCATTGTATATATATTCACAAGTATGCATATGCAAGATCACCACGAAGCATTCTCATTGGTCAACTGGTAGTAAATATCTGCAAAGATCATTATCATTGGTTGAGTTGACACCCTATGATCCAGAAAATGCGAAATCCAAATATTCAAGCTCAATTAAGTCTTTGAGTTTCACTCAGACCACAAAGAACATTATACATGAAATATGTGTAAGTTGTCACTCTTTTGCCTCCTAGTCTCTGTTGTACAGTAGCTTCAATATTGCAAGAATGCCTTTAAAAATATAGTCAAACCCCATAAAAAACCGATGTTTTTTCACAACCACTACATGAATATTGACAATATCATAAATTTGAGAACAGGAGGTGAAAGAGAAACTTATTGCACATCTTATATATATATAATGCTTGAGCATTAGAGTTAAACTCATGGATTTGATTGAAAACTTGAAAACTAATCCTTGGTATAAATATATAGTGGCGGATCTAGACACTCAATAGTAAATATGAAGTAGCTAATATATAGAGGCAGATACATAATACCTGATAGTATACTGTGGCCAATCTAGATACACACCTGTAAATATACATAGGTGTGTAATCAGTAATGAATGTATAGTACCACATACTCAGCAGTGAAAATACCTTACCTGATATCCAATGGTAGATACTCTGACAGATATACAGTAGCAGGTACAATTAGTGTTGGCAACGAATCGCCCGGGGTTCGTACAATTGACGAACCGATTTGGTCCACGCGAACCGGATCCTTGCCAAGCCTTTCGCCACAAACCCCACCATTTCGGCCTACAAGTGCGAACAAATATAAGTAAGCGAGTTCCTGTCCGATCGGCTCGAATTTTAGTGCATCCTGTAGCTAACTTCTCCCGCTACAAGATGCGCTAACATTCGAGCCGATCGGATAAGAACTCGCTTACCTATTATCGTTCGAAGATAAATGGTTCGCGAAACAGTTCGGACAAACCTCAGAACTTCGTCCAAATCTCAGATCGAATCCATGTCGAATCGGGCTCTGGTTCGATCCGCAACGAACCGATCCGCTTCGTTGCCAATACTAGGTACAATATTACCAATAGTATACTGTAGCTGATGCAGATATACAGTGGTACAGTAGCAGATCCAGATATACATCAGCAGTTACACTGTAATACACATTAGCGGATACAGATATATAGCAGATCATACCCTGCAGCAGATATATTTGTGGCCATTCCTCATTTACAGTAGTGAGTATACAGCAACTGGAAGACAGCAGTACATATTCAGTATCTGATATACTATAGTAGATATATATATCATGGCCAATTCAAATACATGTCAGTAGACATTCAGTGGTACTAACACTGTGGCAAATATACAGTGGCAGACCAGAATACACTGTGGCGGATACATGTCAGCAGATAGACTGTTGCAGAATTAATGTTTAATACTCTATGGCAGATCTATATACTCAACAGCAAATACACATTGATGAATATACTGAGATAGATTCTAATACATAGCAGCAGGTAACTTGAAGTGAATATATAGTCTGAGGGGCTGATGTATATACACACCAGCAGATACAGAATATATGATTTATAGTGGCTGAAATATATGGTTCATATATAGTATCACAGGCTTATTCTGCATGGATATACTGTTGGATTCTGATTTATAGTGGTAAATACAAAGTGATAGATATATATCGGTAGATGTAAAGTAGTAAACACTACATCACTGTGGTAGATAGAGAGTAGTAGATATGTAGTAGTTGATCTATATATATAGTAGTAGATATACAGAAGAGTATATGCAGTGGTTGATATATACATGTAATGGCAACTGACATATAGCTGGATAATCGTCTGATAAATAGTCAGCTCATATAAGTGCTCTTACACACTATCGATAACCTGACCATCTAAACCCACCTATCTTTTTCTTGAATACACATGTGCAACCGTATCTACACTCATATGTATACGTATGAGGATGTTTGCCTTTAAACTCTTTTCCATCTTCAGTAATTAGATTCGTTTCACTTACAGGAGTTCGTTAATTACCCCTTTTAGATGTGTTACTACTAGTGTTGGCAATACACTGTTGGAAGTTCATACCCTTGACGAACAGGTTCGGTTCGAGCGAAGTGGATCCTTGCCAAGTCATTCGCCTCAAACCCCACCATTTCGGCCCACAACTTCAAACAAAAATAAGTAAGCAGGTTCTTGTCAGATTGTGGCGATTTTGGACGCAACTTGTAGCTGGGATCGAGATCGTTTCAACACGCTAACAATGGAGGCAATCGGACAAGAGCTCGCTTACTTTTTTTCGTTTGAGAATTAATGGTTCGTGAATCAGTTTGTGACAAACCGACTAAATTCGACAAATCCCGGTTCGAACCTGAACTGCATCCCTGGTCAGTTCAATCTGCCACGAACTGATCCACTTTGCAGCCAATACTAGTTACTACTCGCTATCAATAATCAAGATGTTACAAGAATACACACAATCTACCCTTGAGATATTCTACAGTTCTCATTACCTGTTTTTCTTTATGTGTCCATACAAGTACCACTGGCAGACTATTGATCTCAATACTAAGTCGAAAAGACGGAAGGAAGCCGAAGATGATATAAGATCCAAAGACAAAGTAAGACTGAAAGACTGAAAGAAGCTGTCAGACAAGGTGAAGTCAATACCAAGTTGAAGGAAGGTGAAGTCAAGACCAAGGTGAAGTCAAGATCAGGTCAAGGGGCCAGGTTGAAGGGCAAAAGTCAAAGGGCAACCAAACGAAGAACGATGAAGTGAAGAATAATCGATGACAGTTGATGGGATGACTGTATCTATAATTCAGATTTCAAGCAGACGTAATTACGATAATCATTTGCATGGAAGTGTACCTTATCATTTGCATGGAAGTGTACCCTATCGTTTGCATGGAAGCGCACCTGTATCGGAAGCTCTGAAGTGTACATGATTGATATTGTAATCTCGATTTTCTTCTGGATGCTCATGAGTTAGATAATTGTTGAACCACATATGATTGATGATGAGAGCCAATAATGTTTACTAATACGAGCACCACCAAGTATAATGGCGGTGCCATGTACACCTGACCTTGTAAGTGCACGTAGCTCGCAAGCACACTTGGTCTCATAAGTGTACGTGCCTCGAAAGCATACTTGGCCTTATAAATATAGTTGGTAGTTATGGCCGAGTAAGTGCCCATCATATATAATCACCTCACGAAGTACTTTTGATATGCTAGCGATTATCTTACCCACATACTACTTTACTATAGTGTGTATTCCTGTTTGCAACTGTATCTTCACGTATCCATCTATATGAGGACATACGTCCTTACACTATAATCACTCGTCAGTCACCAGATATATTTCGCTCACGGGGTGTCATTATTTGTTTGCTTTATCGATGCATCGTGACATCTACACAAAACAGGTGATTTGTCAATTTCATATAATCAGAGCTCCAATGCCTCCAAAAAAGTCATCTAGAATTCAATTACACGTCACTAACAATCGTAACAGCAATAACATCTTGCAGACTGTAGCCTCTGTATCTGAGAACCAAAGATGTCCAATTACCAGGTCCAGGATCACTTCGATGGCCTTCTCAGAGGTCAGGATCGACGTCATGGACAATGATAGTGAAGTTGACAATGAAGATCAAGTTGACAATAAGGATGAGGTCAACGATGAAGATGAACGTCATGGCAATGATCGCGACGATAACTTCAGATCCACGATCACTAATGAGGATTCTAGCAAAACGTCGATGTAAACAAAACGCTAAAGATGACGTTTGAAAAGCAGGCAATATGGTTAAAGGATGAATGCAAACGATTCACTTTAGATCAAGTGAAATGGACTCCCGAACGTACTGAATGCAAAGTTATGACAAGTGTACAATCTGTAATTTTTGCAATGGTCAACCCTGTAAGACACTGTGTCTGAGCCAAAGAGCTAGACAAGCTTATCGATACGTTACGCTCCAATGTTGATTCACCATCGGTAATAAAACCATGTTGCGCCCAGGCCGTACTTAGATCTAGAGTGCCTTGAACGCTTCAATCGAAATATCTTGAGCCTCGTCGTACTCTGATACTACCCTGGAACTACACATGCAGCATTTGCGTCCGGACACACTTACAGACACAGCATTTGGGTCCATTCACACTTACAGGCCGAGCATTTATTTCCATACAAAGTACACTGTATGGTTGCAGCCTTGATTCCCAGTCACAACCTTGATTTATCAGGGCATTCAATTGATTACTTGATTCACAAATTTATTGCTAACTATATAAAACAAAATCATGGTAGATCTTGGATGCACTTGGAGCAACACTTGGAGCTAGTACATGGGCGGAGAAGATCGATACAGGCTGGGTGCAACCAGTTGGGCTAGTCTGACTCAGCTGGCAGGAGACAATTAATATTGGTTGGCTTCTGGCTGGCTGAACACGATCGAGCTTCACTGGCTACATGTAATCAAGCCGTGCTGGCTCTCGGCTAGCTGTATGCAACGAGCAGATCTGGACGGAAACATTAGAATTTCGATCAGGTACACATAGAGGTCGGGCTGGACTGGCTGTCGCCTGGCTGGACGCGATTGAGCCGTACTGGCTCACAGTTAGCTGCACGCTATGGAGCCGTGCTGGCTCACAGCTGCCTGGATGCAATGGAGCCGGGCTGGCTCTGGGCTGGCTGTATGCGACGAGCAGATCTGAACGGAAACATTGGCATTTCAATCAGGTGCACTTGGAGGTCGAGCTGGGCTTGCTGTCAGCTGATTGAACGCGATCGAGCCATACTGGCTATACGTGATCGAGCCGTACTGGCTACACGCAATCGAGTCGTGCTGGCTATACACGATCGAGCCGTGCTGGCTACATAAGATCGAGCCGTGCTGGCTTCACACGATCAAGCTGTACTGGCTACACGCGATCGAGCCGGAGTGGCTCTCGGCTAGCTGTATGCGACGAGCAGAACTGGACCGAAATATTAGCATTTCGATCAGGTACGCTTGGAGGTCGAGCTGTGCTGGCTTTCGGCTGGCTGTATGTGACGAGTAGATCTGGACGGAAACATTAGCATTTCCCTTGGAGGTTCATTTTGAGGTCGAGCTGGGCTGGCTGTCGACTGACTAGATATGATCGAGCCGTACTGGCTTACCGCTGGCTGAACGTGATCAATACGTGCTGGCTGTCAGCTGACTGCACGCGATTCAGCCGTGCTGGCTGTCAGCTGGCTGGATACGATTGAGCCGTGCTGGCTCACCACTAGCTGGATGCGACCGAGCCTGGTTGGCTTTTAGCTGACTGCAGATAATCGATAAGGACCAACTGGTTACCTCGACTCAAATCGTCTGTACATCTGTTAGCATTGCAAATACAGAGAGTGACTGTGTGAGAGAGAAAAAGAAGTATCATAGAGTTGAACTTTGAACTTTGAACTTAGAACTTAGAACTTAAAACATAGAACTTAGAGTGCAAATATGATTGAAAGTAAGGGGGGAAAAGGATCAGACTATATATGAAGGGCACTTACCTGGCCTCAGCTGCCAAGTGAACTTATGAGGCCAAGTACACTTACGGAGCCAAGTGTGAGCCAAGTGCACTTATGAGGCCAAATACACTTACAAGCTAAGTGCACTTACAAAGCCATGTCCACTTACAAACTATGTGCACTTATGAAGCTAAGTGCACTTACAAGCTAAGTGCACCTGGTACCGCCATTACACTGGATCTCGGCTGGCTGGACAGGATCGAGCCGGGCTGGCTCTCCGCTGGCAGGAGATGATCGAGCTTGGCTGGCTCACGGCTGGCTGGAGATAATCGAGCTGGGCTGGCCCTCGGCTGGCTGGACGCGATCGAGCCCGGCTGGCTCACAGCTGGCGGCAGATGATCGAGCTGGGCTGGCTCTCCGCTGGCTGGATGTGTTTGAACGGGGCTGGCCCACCGCTGGCGGAAGATGATCGAGCTGGGCTGGCTCTCGGCTGACTGGATGCAATCGAGCCGGGCTGCCTTACCGCTGGTGGGAGATGATTGAGCCGGACTGGCTGGACGAGATTGAGCTGGACTGGCTCTCCGCTGGCGGGAGATGATCGAGCTGGGCTGGCTCTCGGCTGGCTGGATGCGATTGGGCCAGGCTGGCTCATGGCTGGCTGACTGACTGCTGGCTGGCTGATGGCTGGCTGGCTGATGGCTGGCTGGCTGATGGCTGGCTGGCTGATGGCTGGCTGGTCACCATGCAATTGGAACGGCCAGACAAAGAACACAGTATATTAAGAGTCCCAAGGTACTGTGCAGAGTGATATGTGACCGGGTGAATATCTAGCACGTAGAGTTGTTTTTGAAGTACCTTACATCGCATTGTCATGGACTTACATATTACCTGGCCTACCGATGTTCCAGATGCTTCAGGTGTGCAACCTATAGCAGGGAGTGACTAATATATCTGGGCGCATGGATTGTTTCCCGATAACACCAATACTCTTTTCCACATAGTGGATGTATTCAAGTCAAATATGCAGTTTCTCTCCTCGACTGCTGGAGCAATCACTCGGATCCGATACAGCATCAGATGGCAATAACAGACCCTTCTGAATGGGCCAGCAATCTACGAGCAGACTTCGACTCCTGAATGGACAATCTTGACGTCTCTGAGCAAGAGATCATCCGGATATATCAAGACAAGGATCACTGTAGGATAGTGGTGATCAGGGCGACACATAAATACATCCAATTGTCTAATCAGCTGGTTAGAATCTATACGAACCATGTGAAAGCTAATCGGAGACACGCCGGATGGACCATACAAAAGAGCGAGCATATTCTCTATAACAGGGCCTTTGCAGGTCTGCAACATGCACTCAAAAATAAGCTTGGGCCGATGACTCCTGATTGTAGAAGGTTTGAAACAATCAACGACCTTTTCAACAAGGCCACACCATCAGAGGGCATATATACTGATAAGAAATCAGGTCATCAGCAGCAGTAACAGTCAGGACAGTGAGAATCATCTCAAAAAGATAGGAAGCTAGGTTACCGGTCATCCATCTCAGAACTGACGAATGAGAGGTCAGCCAACAACAAGTCTGAAGGCATTCCTGCAACATTGACCGCAGTACCGAGGATCTCACAGGAGGTCTACCACAGCAGAAGGACAATGGGTAGTGTACATGATACGGCAGCAAAGAGCATAAGGTGCACCATTGTTCGAAGTACAAAAGGGCAAATCCCTCTGAGAAAACTCTAAAGCGCAGTGGAAATGGAAACAGAAACGGAATCGGATATTATCAAGTGAAGTGCCAAAGGTCGTTCAACACCCAACAGTCAAAACACTTCCATACCATTCCCAGCACCTAGTCCGGTAGGAGAGACTGGATGATGAGCAGTTAGGGCTGCAGAGGTTGAGAATGAGATTGTTGTGAGCAACGATAGGTGAGATCCAGCTCCATCAAATCACTCTCGAATTGAGAGTTATTCTCGAGCCCCCCAGGGCTCGATTTTCAAGTCAATGCGTATGTGGTGCAGAGAAGACAGATTTGTCTCACATCATTCATGAAGTTCTTATACGAGATCAACACAGCGTGATGCAGTATATCTGGGCTCTTATCGACTGTGGAGTGACAAGTATCCTTATGGCCCCAAGGCTGCTCAGGCGACTTGGACTACCACACGAATCGGCATTCGTCTCCACCAAGGGCCTTGATGGGCAGGTTATGATGTCTGCGAAGGAGAGTCGAAAGATGTACATCTCGGTTTAGTATTTTGAGCGCTTGGCTCCGGTTGATGAATCTGAGGTACTGGTCATGCGACTCATGCCTATGGCTTATAACCTCGTTTTAGGCTTCTCTTGATTCAAGGCTAGGATCACTGAAGTTGACTGGACATCTGGTCGAGTTCTAGCCCTGTGAACCTCTAGCAGAAAAAACAGGTTAAAGACCACGGACTTAAATGATCCTGTGGGACCGGCAACTGCCCAGGTAATATCGGAGACTCTACAGGCGGAAGGTGGGATTGCAGACACACATCTGATTGTAGCCACCGCATTTGAGAGTCTCATGACTAGTGATGAGATTTACGAATCATTCGTCAGACGACTTGGCGATTGTACAGGGTTCCTGGGAGCTCCCATGGAACGTACCATGCAAGTGGGAGAAGTCCCTGGTGCTGGACAAGTGAGCAGTAGTAGTGTTGGCAATCAAGCGAATCGGTTCGTTGCGGATCGAACCAAGGCAGAGTTCGACACAGATTCGATCTGAGGTTTGGGCGAAGTTCTGAGGTTCGTCACAAATCAGTTCGCAAGCCATCTATCTCCGAACGGCAATCGGTACGCCAGTTATTGTCCGATCGGCTGGAATGTTAGCGCATCTTGTAGTGGGAGAGGTTAGCTACAAGATGCACTAGAATTCGAGTCAATCGGACAAGAACACGCTTATCTAGTTTTGTTCGCAGTTGTAGGCCAAAATGGTGGAGTTTGAAAGGAATGTCTTGGCAAGGATCCGCTTCACTTGAACCAAACCAGTTCGTCAATGGTACGAATCCCAGGCAGTTCATTGCCAACACTAAGCAGAACCAGCGATAGTAGTAGCGGCAGATCATGCACCAACAATGCGGGGCTTGAATGACTGGTATCGGCTTGCCATATCACAAAGGAAGAAGGCGTGCCATCGTCATACTCAATTGTGATGGGCCAGCTGGTACCGCTACTCCCGAGATTTTCTACCCTCCATCAGACGATTGAAATCACACAGCTAAAGAGTATAGATGGAGCTGCATCTGACATATGATGGTGGCCATATCTCTGCCAAGTTTCAGGAGTTTGTGGAGATCTTTAGTAAGGTCAGATCAGAGATACTGCCACTGCACCGTTCAATTGACCATGCGATCGACGTGGAGCCCAGATTTAAGTTACCATATGGGTGCATATATAACCTGTTAGAGGTCAACCTAAAGACTCTGAAGATGTACATCGAGACGAATCTAGTGATAGGAGTTTTCCCTTAGCAGGTACACGAGGTACGGAGGATGTCCATGGCAATCCGCATTCGGCCACCTGTCACTATGGTTGGTCAATAGTACACCCGCAGCTATCCCATCAACTGAGCGATGAAGTCCTATGTGACATACATGCCTATCCAATACTGGGTCCTGATAAAGCGGAATGATTAAGCTGCACGTGGACAGTGTACCTTCTCGATCGAACAGCGATAGTCACGACATTTAGCTGGCAGATGCATCAGTTCGGTACACTTAGGGTGGTATGCTACTATACGACTAGGCTCCTGATAGTTACGAACGTCATGGGTTGCTGAAGTATGATCACGCCATTGCGGCAACTTCTGGGTCAGCTGTGCATAATCATTTCGACCAGAACTACTTTACCTTATCAGCAATATGGGACAGCTGACTAGAGTGGGTTACGCCTCTACACTCTCCGGCAGGTACACATCAGAGTTCGAGAAGCGAATCTTTACTATGGGGATAACTATACATTCTAGGGACTCCATATGTTAACTGCACCCCGATAGTTAAATCTACCTGTTGAGAACTTGTATGTGGGTCGACTTCCCAAGTAACAGCAGATCACAGGTAGTCTGGTCCGACATACGCTGCAGTCCTGCAATGTGAGTAAAAGCTAGCGAGATAGGAGGTGCGATACATGGTATAGCAGCAGCTGGTCACCGACGCAAGTCAATGAGGGTGAATATATCCCTGCAACCCACTATCTGATTTAATATTGAGTCGAGAGATCAAAGAGGAAGTGATGGTTCGATGAATGCATCAGTGACCGTTGCCGAAATGTGTTTTCTGCGTAAGCATACAGACCAGAAGAAAAGCAAATGAGTTTCATTGCTACGTGACAAAACCTGATGGCATGAAGATAATCTACAGAGATGCCTCACACTTTAGAAAGTGCCGAACGTCATATAGAAACGTAGCACAACCTTCCGAGATCGAGTAACCAGCCTAATGATCGGAGGCCATAGCTATCATAGTACAAACGCCGAAGTCATAGAGAGTATACGAGTAACTCGCTCCATAAAAGAACCGCCTTTGCACCCGCAAAGTAAAACAGCAAGCTCTAGCAGCAATCCACAGTCAGAACACACCAGCAGACAAGATACTAAAATGTTATTGTTGTTTTCTACTTCAAGAATATTTATTTAACAATATACTTTATGAGTCATGTTCGAGACCTTGATTATATTTTTCTATATGTTCACACTCTCTACCAACGAGCTATTACACCATACAATAATCGTATTGCGAGTATCTTTATTCAAACTTACGACATCGAATACGAATACTTTCACTAGTTTTATACCCGTAAACTCCCTTCTGAATATCATAACCTACCTGTTCAAGATTACGAGGACTGGTCCAATTTTGATAACTCTGAAGATTATCTTCAGGATACCTACAATTTCTAAGGAGTATGTGGCTATACTTTGTTAATAGGAATCCCCAAAACACCTAGCACATATGTTTATAAACTGATCATCCTCCCTGGCAGTGGCACAAATTCTTGTTGCCAAGAAGAAGGAAGGATTAAGACTTTGTGTGGACTACTGCACCCTCAATAAGATGACAGTTAAGAACTGGTACTCATTTCCATTGATCTCAGAGATATCTGACCGTGTTGGCAGCAACAGAATATTTACAAAACTCGACCTCTGCGGAGCCAATCACCTTATTGGCATTAAGGAAGGTGACGAGTATAAAATGGCCTTCCAAATCTGATACGGATAATTTGAATACAAGGTCATGCCATTCGGCCTGACAAATATACTGGCTACTTTTCAGGTTTACATTGACGATTGTCTGCAGTCATACATCAATCACTTTGTTGCGTGTTACCTCGACGACATCCAGATCTACTCTACCAATGAATTGGAGCATGATGAATACGTGTGGAAGGTACTGCAACCACTGCAGGAGTTCGGTCTCTATTGGAAGGCAGAGAAGTGTCGATTTGGAGTATTAGAGGTCGGATTCCTCGGCTTTGTCATCTCTGCCGATGGTATCAGCATAGAAATAGATTGGATTGTAATGATTGAGGATTGATCAACTCCCAAGTCGGTACAGGACGTTGAAGTCCTTGTCGGTTTCACGAACATCTATCGAAGGTTCATCTGAAAATATGACAAGGTGACCTTTCCACTCAAGGAATTACTAAAATCCAATATGGAGAGCAACAAGCCGAGACAACCATCAAATCGAGCGCAGCCGATCAACTCGAAATGGGAATGGACTTGGAAAGCAGAGCTGGGTTTCCGGAAACTGAAAAAGGTCTTCACCACAGCACCAATTCTGCACCATCTCGATCCTGCCAATCCGATCGTTCTTCTGACCGATGTGGGTAGCTTTGCGATTGCAGGTATCCTGAACCAGTATGATGGCTTCGGAACCCTTTGGCCAGTCCATTGTTACTCTCGAAAGTGCTCTCCAGCTGAGCAGAATTACGACACATAAGATCGGAAATTTCTCGCCATCGTTGAGACCTTCAAACAATGGTGAGACATTCTGGAAGGCACCGACCACAAGATTGATATGGAGTGTGACCACAAGAACCTTGAGAATTTCCAAACTTCCAAAGTGCTCTCACGATGATAAGCTAGGTGGTTAGAAATATTCTCGGCCTACAACTTCTGTATTGAACACTTGGGAGGTGCCAAAAACCCCACCGACGACCTGTCAAGACAGCCTGATTATGAGATCGGCTACAAGGATCCTATCGGGTGACTCATGGTGACCCTGACAGTTGAACCCTATGATAACCTCCTACTGGCGATTACGAAGGTACAGGCTACAAATCCATTTGCGTTGGACATCTCAAGTAAACCAGTCGATAACCCAATAGCCACAGTAGATGCTGAAGCCCAAACCAAAACCAAAATCGAATCCAATACCAAAGCCAAAAACCAATGTCAAAACCAAAGCCAAAGTCAAAGACAAGAATTAATGGAGCATTGTCGCAGGATCTCTGACCTACAAAAGGAGAATATATGTCCCTGCGGATGACACTCTTCACGGTAAAGTGATATGTCTCTTTCATGACAACTCTGAGTCCGTTCACTTTGGAGCTCTTAAAACTGATAACTTAGTCTTTAGAGATTTCTTTTGGCCTGCAATGGATACACACATAAGGAAGTACAACAGCAGCTGTGATGTATGTTAACGAATCAAGGCCCCCTGGCATGCTCACCATTGAATGAACATGTCACTGCCACCACCGTCATGACCCTGAAAAGGCGTCACGATGGACTTCATCGCAGATCTTCCAGAATTGACTGCGTCCAGATATACAGGGATCCTTGTCATTGTTGATCGGCTGATAAAGATGGCAATCTATCTACCCTGCAGAAATGATATCGATTCATGAGAGCTGATCAGACTCCTCTTTGAGTATGTGATCTGCAAATGTATTGTCCCTGACAACATCATCACCGATTGGGGCAACCAATTGACAAGCTGGTTCTGGGGAAGGTTCTGCAGTCACATGAGTATGGATCACCGACTGTCGACTGGGTTTCATCGGCAGAAGGACAGCCAGACGGAGCGGAAGAATCAGACGATGGAGTAGTATCTCTGAGCGTTCTACAACTATCAGTAGGATAACTGGATGGAGCTCCTATCAATGGCCGAATTCGCATACAACAACTCCATGCATGCTTTGGCAAAGATGACCCCCATTTGGATCAACTATCACTACAATCCTCCACTGCAGATCAAGATCCTGAAGGTTCCATCGAACCTAAGATCAGAGACCCAAGCAGATGCCTTGCCAGCCGGATTGGAAGGAATGCACTGCACCCTCCGTGAAAACTTACTGGAAGTCCAAGTCCGCCAGATGAAGTATACCGGTGGCAAAGAAATGATGTTCGAGGTAGGAGATAAGGTCTGGCTCTCGACTCAGAACATCAAGATGGTGAGAGTATCAAAAGAGTTTGATTATAACTGTGTGAGACTATGAACGGTGAGAAATATCATTAATATGAATGCTTACAAATTAGACTTGCAAACAATGATGCGTATATACAACGTGTTTCATGTCCCACTTCTTGATAAGTACTCACCACCTACCATCGGCCAGCTACTATCAGAACTGCAACCGACCAATGTGGATCAAATGGATGAATACGAGGTCAACCAAAATTTCGATTCCAAGCGACACTACCAAATGTATCACTACCTTGTTCAGTGGCCCGGATATAACTACCTACTCACGTGCTGAGTCCGAAGATAATCTCGAAAATCCTCAAGAGTTAGTCGATAGTTTCCATCGGGAACATCCAACGAAGTCACAGCCATAATCGATATCATTGCTGCGGACAGTTCAAAGGTGGATTTGGAGGAATCAAGGCCAATCGGGTATTTGCTTCTCTTTGGTTCTCTTTGTTTCTTATGGATCTCAGCACAATATAAATGGCATCATCATAGGTTTCACCATCGCCACTCGAGGTGGAGTTTTCCTGGACACCGGATCCACAGTGAGGCTGCCTTGACAGTACCGATTGGTCATGGGACTTATGCAGATGTACGAAGTAGTGTGTACCTCATGATGTTATTCTTTATGTATATATGTGGCAGCCCATGAGGTCTGCTGATAAAGAGGGGAATGATGTAATGGCAGTGCCAGGTGCACTTGGCCTCGTAAGTATACTTGGCTTGCAGGTGCACTTGACCTCATAAGTATACATGGCTAGCAGGTATTCTTGGCCTTGTAAGTGTATTTGGCAGCCGAGCCCGGATAAGTATCCTTCATATATAATCACCTTGCAAAGTACATTTGGCATGCTAGCGATTATCTTACCTACATACTACTTTACTACATTACTTATTCCTGTTTGCAACCGTATCTATATTTATCCATCCATACAAGTACCTACATCCTTATTCCAAGCCTGCACTAAGAAAGGTATAGATATATGGAGCTTGGTACTGCTGACTGATAAAAGTCATAGATTTGGAGATATGAACATCTGGGGGTTACATGTAACACCGGGAGCGTCACTCCAGATTTACCAGTACAAGTAGTATCCTTACTGCTTTCAGGATTTGCTTGTGATGGATGTTATGAAGATTCGCTCAGGATGTGAAAGTCACTAATAGATAAGATTCAAGACAAAGATGTTTGGCTTTCCAATGTGTATATTGTTAAGGCTTGTTCTCCTCATCAAGAAGCTTGCCCTTCTACCCTCGAAGATTCTAGAGGTCTTTATACCTCTATCTTCTCGCTCTAACAATTACTTCTATCTACGCTTTTCTCATGAGCTCCTCTACCTAACCTATACTTCGCTCCAATGGCCTTCCTGTCCTCCAGTGCTCTTTCAGACCTTCCGCATCTTTCCGCTTCAGATCTCTAACTCAGACGAATAGAACCCCTACTGACATCAGTCCTTCGGACTTATGTGGTCCGGACCTATCGAATCCTTTCGATCTCTTTGCTTCCAGACGAATGGTATCCTTTCGATCGTGAGGGACATAGAGGCTTCGTTTGCTATATTGCAAACGCAGGTGCTTTCGTATCTACAGCCTCTCAGCTGTCTTTGCACTATCGATGGCATGAGCTGGCAGGACATCGCCCCAATAACCACTTCTAACTTTTTATCAGTGGTGTGGTTGACTGCATGACAGCTCATCTGATTTCGTTGGGTACGAGTGATATTCTGCGTAGTTTCGATGACGTCCAGGGATGGCGCTTGTACTATCCCGATACGGCTATCGTCGAGTGATCGTAGGTGACCCCGCTCCGATGGCCTTTGGTGATATACAGCTTGTGAGGTGTAACACTACCCCCCTCCTTATAGAGTTCGTCTCTGAACGATCATACTAATCTGCTCTTCGTTGCCTTTGGTACAAGTGACCTCTTGTGCCCAAAACCCAAAGTTCTTCCTTTTCTCCTTTCCTCCTTGGTAAAAAATCCGACCCCTTGTGCCCCAAAAACCAATTCTTTTTCCTAGGTGTCTTGCTAGCCATTAAAAACCCTTCGTGGGGAAAAGGTACTAGCGCAACCTCTTGTCCTTAGCT